>CM038675.1:297725687-298233820 GCA_021605145.1 Aegilops bicornis
ATAGAAAATATGATCAGAATGCTATAAAATTTCATGATGCGAGGATACGCACACGCTTCTTAGAATGGAGTTGACATTCTTTTGCTGGACTGGAGCGGACTAGTTCTTTGACCACTGGAATCTGCTTATTATCAGTGGGAGTTGGGTTTCTCTGTCTTTGGAGCGGTAGCTATGAAAAATGGAGTTGGTTTATTATCTCCGGCGTTTGGATCTTTTGCAAAGACCTGGTTTGTAACCCTTCGATTCTAACAGAGCCGTCTTCCCTTGCATGCCTTATATAGAAGAATGGTGATTCGGTTATAAAACATGCTACAGCAGAGATGGAATAGGTATCAAGAATAGAAAGGCATGACATATTGACATGTATTCCCTCCATCCGGAAATAAATGGACGGGTCTAGGCGTATTTCAGTTCTAGATACATCCAGTTTTATCCATTTCTGCGACATTTAATCCGGACGGAGGGAGTATGATGTAAGAACATGGGATACGATAGGACAACACGGTAAAAAAACACTGAAAAACCCACTGCAGAACCAAAGTATTCAAACCCATTGATATGAGATAGTACACTCATGCAGCTCAGGATGCAAAACTACCAGGCAGTTTTCCTTACAAAAATCAACATTGTGGCCTTTAATCATACATTTTGCTACAACTAAATTTAGATCAGATAAAGGTTGGATTCACGCCGATTAACAAAATACATGCTGATGTAAAAATATAGTGCTATACAATAGGTACTTACATCTACATTGGCGCATAGAGAATTCCTGCAAGAATCTTTCCTCATAAACGATACCATTGCAGAAATTCTTCTATCTGTTAAGCTTATTTTCTAAAACAGAGATGGGTAAGAAACATGTAGAAAATATGATCAGCATGCTATAAAATTTCATGATGCAAGGATACGCACACGCTTCTTAGAATTGAGTTGACATATTTTTGCTCGACTAGAGCGGGCTAGTTCTTTGGCCACCGGAATACGCTTATTATCGGTGAGGAGTTGGGTTTCTCGGTCTTTGGAGCATTATCTATAAAACCGGAGTTGGTTTATTATCTCCTCGGCGTTTGGATCTTTTGCAAAGGCCTTGTTTGTAACCCTTTAGATTCTAACATAGTCGTCTTCCCCTTGCATGCCTTGTATAGAAGAATGGTGCTTTAATTATAAAACATGCGACACAGAGAGATGGAATAGGTCTTCAAGAATAGAAAGGCATGACATATTGACATGTATTCCCTCCCTCTGTAAAAAAAATGGATGGGTCTAGGCGTATTTCAGTTCTAGATACATCCTTTTTATCCATTTCGGCAACATGTAATCCAGACGGAGGGAGTATGGTGTAAGAGCTAGGGATACGACAGGACAACACAGCAAAAAAAACTAGTTCAATGTAAAACTATATGCTAGCAGAATACATAGAGAAATAACCAAGGCAACATACACGTGTATGATTGGGAAAATAAGATGGCATTGCAAAAGAGCAGTAGAACATCACTTCAAAGTAAAAAAACATGGTATGGTAGACAGATGAAGTACATACTGATGAATAACAATGCATAAGATATTCAGAAGCATGATGTCCAAATTAAGCAGATGGCATTGCGATCTGAAGAGAATGACAAGATTTGAATTTGAAAACATGTTATCATGAATGGAATAGGTCTTGAAAACAGGAAGGCATGACATATTTACATGCATGATCAGCATGCTAAGCACATGGCATTGCAACAGAGTAGATACACTCCAGGACATTATATGCATGTTGTACCCATATCACGTGCCAGGTTAGAGCAAGGACCTTGTGGGGTGAAGAGGATTCAACATCTTTACGCAAGTCTTAGAAGAACTACCATTACATGTTCCATCATATTGGGTATCGTTGACATCAAGTTTATTGGCCTTTACATTGCTCCGTGAGGTTCTTGTGGATATATCAGTGTGTGCTATTATATCTGACATGCATGGAAGACAACTAGTAGTTAGATTTATGTAAATGAGAGCCTCTAGGAGATGACATAAATAGTAGGACTGGGGTTATCTAGCAGCAAGAGGTCTCATAAACTAAAGGGAGAACACAGATGAAAGCTACAGAATATGTATGGTTTGTACTCGAGATTAACTAGATGGCACACAAAAGTATTAAAGAACAACATAGGTAACACTAGAAGTGGTATAATACTATAATCACCAGCCTGTGGGATAGCATTGGCTGATGGATGATAACTATGGAACGACGTTACCTAAAGAACAAGTATCTTAGTTGAACTACGGAACAACGTGAACTCCTGAACAAGACCCGTAAGAGATCAGCATGAATATACAGTGAAATGTGATGATCTATTTTCCGTGCTTAGATGAATAACAAAGCCATAAATGTTGCACACAAGTAAGATGAGGGTACAACCTATCTGGCTGCCATCCATAGGAGTGAGCATCATGTGCTGACTTGTCGATGTCCCTGCAGTTGTTGTGGTTGTCCATGACGGGCACGCGCGCATTCGATCTGAGGAACTGTTGAGTGGGGACTATAGCTCCCTTCTGGTGTATGCTTCCCTTGTTGGAGCAGCTGCGGTGAGTCGGAAGACGGTGTGTCTGAAGATGCAGATAACGCATAAAGTTAAGAACGACATATCTCTTTGATCCAAAGAAATACACTAAGAGATCAACAGCAAGGTACGAGAGTGGTCACACGTCTATTGACTGAAGACTAAATCGGGGTCACACAATTTTATTTTATTTTGGTACTGTCCGATCTACGCCGGATGGCTTGACGGCCGTCTTGTGCCTCCCGGCTGACACTGTTCGGATTCTTCCCCGAAGAGCCAGTGACCAACAGCAGAGCAGCCTGCCTCCGCCGTCCGTGGCCCCGTCCAAAACCCCGCCTCGCCCCATCAAGACCGCCTTTGCCGTGGTTGCGCCGCCCCCTGTGCCAATCCACAAAGACTCCCGTCACATCCAGATCCGGCGGCGGAAGTACCTTCAACCCACGCAACTCTAAAAGATAGCCATCTAAGCATCGCTTCGCGGCGAACTTGCGGCCCCGCACCTTACGTTAGACACCAGCCAACCGGCAGCCTAGGAGCTCCGCCGCCGAGGGGTGCTGCTTCCCATTGGGAATCGATTGGCCCGAATAAAATTCAGACAACTGACGCCTAAATAAAGTGATTTCAGATGAGGGTGCGACCTATCTGGTGGCATGGTGAAGTAGGCAGGTCCAGCTGCCGATTCGGTGAGGCCGGCGCGGTTGCGGTGGTCACCGGCGGCAAGGAAAGAGCGATGTCGTGACGGTCGACGGCTACGCTGAAGCGGCGCCAGGACTCGGACGGATCCGGTTGGAGCTGCTCCGCGCCGTGAACAACAACGGGGTGAATCGGCTCCAGACGTTCACGCTGCCGTCGCCGAGGCAAAGCACCAAGAAGACGGAATAAGAGGCACACGCCCATCGTGACGACGGCAATTGGACAGCGTCTCCGGCATTAGGGAGGAGGCTGGCTGTGAAATTGGTGCGATGGGGGGCGCCATGGAGGTGGGGCTGAGGTTTCGCGGCTCGGGAGAAGGGAGCTCCCCGAGGAGAAGGTGATTTGGGGCCCACGAGGTATGAATGGGGGCGGGCGGGGGGGGGGGGAATTGGGAGTGGAGTGGAACCATGTCTTACGGACGCATTGTTCTGAAACGTGAGGGGGAGTTACAGTTCTAACCTTGCCTATAGGCTTCTCGGCTTGGGTCTGTGTAAAGAGGGTCGGGTATAGTAGAGTAACTTTGCTTCTCCCCAAATAGTGGGCAGGAGCGATTTCGGGCGAGGAGGGCGTGTTTTGAACTATAGTGGGCGCGAGCGAATTCGGGCGAGTAGAGCGTGTTTTGAAATAGTGGGCGCGAGCTATTTCGGGCGAGGAGAGCGTGTTTCACCGACCATGGTTTATGAATTATTCGGCACATGTCATTTCGGCCGAGGAGAAGGCGCGCTTGGATGAAGTTACGAACCTACCCTCGATGTACAACGGGCCAATTGATGCGTGTCCCACATAGGACGGTAATTTCGCGTCTCCCATTTATTTGCTCGGGCGAATTCCACCGGGCAGAGAGGATGTTTAATGGTTCGTTCAATTTTTGGGAGAACGAGCATCCACATCTACATTACCAAGTCGATTCGAATCAAATTTTGAAATATTAGCTTGTCACTTCTTTTTTAGATGGAGAGATGATGCTCGGGAGTAATGTGTTTTTACATGCTCGTTGCTAGCTATTTACTATATGACAAATAGTTGACCCACTCAAAAACGCGAATCAAACCCAAAATGAAATATCTCGATTTAATGAACTAGCTTGTTCAGTAGGTCAAAATAGTGAACTAAATCCAAAATTGAACACCTCAATCGAGTAGCATGTTGTACAGTATTATAGTACTCCATGAACATGTTGAAAGTCAAATTAATGAACTTGTTTGATATACGCATATATTCGTTCATGTGTGGATTGCAGACAACATGGTCTCCAATTTAAATATTTGAATGCAAGTTTATATCAGTCTTTGATGCATAAAACGGGACCTCCCCCTCTCCCGGACTCCTGTTCTCTCTCTCTCTCTCACTCTCTCGCCGATTCTGTCGCACGCATTCGACACAAAAACCTTGTTGGTCCATCTCCCTCTCTCTCTCTCTGTGTGTGTGTGTGGGGGGGGGGGGTCTTTCTAGTCCGCATTCATATATACACCATCTACAGGTCTCTCTCGCACACTATGTATGATACTCTAGCTAATCCAAGCTAGATATCTTGGGTGCACTCATCGTATGCACACAAATTCCTTGGCTCTTTGCCCGTAACTCTCTCATGCACCACTATGTCGTCTCTGAGCTCTTCCCCCCCCTCTCTCAAACTCTCCATCCACAGGGTCACACATACACATGCATATCTCACTGCACTTTTCGTTAGGCCCATCTAAAACTCTATCTCTCTCCATCGCTCTCTCTCTCTCCATCTCACATGCACACACACACACACACACAATCTCATGCCCAGCTAGCCAAGTATGATGGTCTCTCACTCAATTGTAGCCACACGCAGTCCCCCCTATATGTATATGACTAGCTAATCTTAGTCTCCATCACAAACATGTGCATGGTTATCTCGATTTCTCTCGGGGCATCTTTCTACCGCGCACGCACTCCCTCGATCTCCCACCCATATAGTCCCCTCACGATCTCGACGGGATCTCTCTATCACAAACACATCCTCTCTCCCTCCCCATGCATCCATGCCATCCATGTGTCCCTCTCGACCTTTTTTCCTTGTTGGCCAGACCTCTATTGGACATGTGCTACAGGGGTGTCTCTCTCCGTTGCAAACAATCACACACTAGCTATCTTCGTGTACCTCCTCGCCTTGCTTTTCCATCTCGGAGATGCATGCGTGATATGTTCGCATAAGAAACGAAAAAACACACACTCTCTCTAATTTATCGTTTGTTGTCACTTTCTCTTTCACACACATACTCTTTTTGCACACTTACTCATTCTCCTTCACACACACTTGATCTGTCTCGACTGAGGCACTCACCTCCGTCCATAGCACATAGAACATCACAAAGTTTGACCATGTACGTGCATAAAAAGAATTACATCTAGTACGGCAAACATATACCATTAGATTCACCATGAGATATAGTTTTGTATGATATATCTTTGGTATTGTAGATATAAATAACATTTGCGTAAACCTGATCAAAGTTTCCAAAGTTTGACTTCTAAAAAATTTACATGCACTACATTATCGAGTGGATGGAATATCTCTTTCCCCCTCTCAACTATCTGACGCACCACTCAGCCTTATCGGGGCTCCTCAATCTCTGTCAAACTTTATTGGCTAGTTTGGTTCGTGACCTGACCCTCATGCCTTGATGGTCGGCACTGCCTGGTGTGGACGTGAGATGTAAAATATTTCTTCCTGGCCAGGCTTTTGTGGTGCTCAAGCGTTTGGTTCATGCCTGGGCCAGGCAAAGCATCAATGTCCCATCAATCAATCCATGCATCAATTATTTAATGCTAATATCCATCCATGTTGCTGTTAGCCTCGTGGCCGCACGACCAGGCACAGCCAGGCGTTCGAAATCGGTCGCTTGGGCCAGGCTACTTGCAGTGTCTGGAGTTCAGCCAGGCTAATTAAAGTGCAAGGGAACCCAGCCCAGGCGGGCTTTCTTTTTCACAGGGTAGCAACCAAACAAGCGTGCATGAAATCCAGCCACAATCCCAGGCCACGCAAAAGATGATCACGACGCAAGCCAAATGGGCCTTATATCTCCCTGGCTCACACATACACATGTCTCGCTCGCGCTATACATATAGACCCATCCAACACTCTCCGCCCTTGTTCTCTCTCCATGTGACACGCACCCCCCTAATTACCACAATCCCTCACTCCACCATAGGCTCTGTTTGGATCCATGGGTTAGAGTTAGTTTGGGTTACTTTGGAGTCAACTAACCCAAAAAGATCCAAACATGAGGGATAGTTTAGGTTAGATGCATCTAACCCATCCAGAAAAACTAACCCATCCAAGAGGTGCTTATTTGGGTTAGTTCTTCTCGGGACCACTAAGAAGCACTTTTTTCTCTCGCTCTCCCCGCAGCAGATCCCACCCCACTTCCTCGAAGCTTCTCGTCCTCTCCCTCCCTCCCTCTCGCACCGCCCGTGAAGGTGCCTCGTCGTATCCGCGCTCCATCTAACCTTGCCATCCAAACACCTCTTTGCTTAGAGTTAGTTCAGGGTTAGAATCTAACTCTAACCTCTAACTGAGTTAGAGTATCCAAACAGGGCCATAGGCGCAAGCACCCGCCCTCCTAAGTATGATTATCTCTTACTAGCCATCAGAACACACGTATTGTCTCCTTCCATACATACGTCTATCTCGATATCTCTCGGGGCATCTTCTATCACGCACACACCTTGTCACTCAATCTCCCACCCATGTAGTCCCATCACGATCTCCAGGGGATCTCTCTATGACAAACATACACTATCTCCTCCCCATGTCTGCATTTTCTCCGTACGTCTCTCTCGACCTCTCTCCCTTGTTTGTCAGACCCCTCTTGGCTACGTGCTAGGGGTCTTCCTCTCCCGGTTCCAAACAACCACACACTATCTCCTCACCTTGCCTCCGTTGTCGAAGATGCATGTGTGATATGTTTTCATAAGACACGCACGCTTTTTCTCCACTTTTATCGTGTGTTGTCCATGTCTCTTTCACACACGCACACACACTTTTTTCACTCTCACTCTCACTCTCTCTCTCTCTCTCTCTCTCTCTCTCGTCAGGGACTCTGTCACGTCCATAAGCATATGGATGTTTTGAAAAGTCAAACCTCAGAAAATTTTGACTAGGTATATGTGGAGAAAAACATTTACATCTGGAACGATCATTAGATTCGTCACAACATGTAATTACTCCATACTATCATTTATCTTTGGTATTGCCGATATAAGTAATTTCTTTATAAACTTGGTCAAAGTTTCAAAAGTTTAACTTTAAAAAAATGTTGTAACTACATTATCGAACGGAGGGAGTAGCTCTTTCTCTCTCTGCTATCTCTCACGGGCCTCCCCTCTCACTCGAACTTTCTATACCGATGGATTATACGCTCACTGTGTCAGCCAGATAGCTCAGATATTGTTTAGTTGACCGTCAACCAATCCACATGTTGTGTTGTCACCGTGTTACGTATCTTGGTGTCTTTGGCCCATGTGACAGTGGGTGAAAATAAGTAAACTAGAGGCCCATCTGACACGCGGTGAAGGAAACAAAGTTGAAACCACTCGGGGTAGCACCCCGCATGCTAGTAAATTGAGAGCGCATTGAGGAAAAACTTCTTGCACGCGAAGGACGACTCACAAGACAATTCACCATCACAAGCGGCATGCATGTAAGGACGACTCGTGCACACCCAAAGACACAACGCACACCAAAGACACTCAGACATCGACGCCGCCGCTGGGTTGCGATGGACGGCGAGGCAGCCAACAAGCAGAGGCCGCCGAGCTAAAACCGTGATCCGGGCGAGCTCGACTTCATCAAGAGCCTCCCCGACGACATGCTGCTCGTCATCATCGGCCTCCTCCTCCAAATCTGACGTGCGGACCGCTTCGCTCTCCCGGGCGGCGCCCGGCGCCAAGGCCCCTCAACCTCACCGTCGATACCTGCCTCTGACGGGGATTATAAACGCATGGCCGCGATCTCCAAGATCCTTTCATCGCACTTCGGGCCAGCCAGACGCCTTTGACATCCGCATGTTCAAGACTACCAGCGCAAGGTCCAACCCAAGTTCGACGAGTGGTTCTTATCCCCGCCCTAGATCAGCTCGAGGAGCTCAGCTTTGAAGCCGGACAATGTCGCTCTCTACCGCCTCACGCCAATGCTGCGTCAAGGCCACCGGCTTCAGCTCCGCTATCTTCCCCAGTTAATGTCGCCGCCGCTTCTTCTTCTCCCTCAACTCAAGCTGCTCGACCTCTTCGACGTTGTCATCTCGAAGAAGGCTATGGAGCACATGCTCGCAGCTGCATCGCGCCGAGTACCTTCGTCTTGAGCAGATCCACGGGTTCATTAGCCTCCACATCACCTCGATTTAATCTCCGCTTGGATTTATGTGTCTTGCTGGCCCCGCAATAAGACATCAATTGGGAAGAGATCACTCCAGCTGTTCCACGTTATGGTCATTGAGAATGCGCCTTTCCTTGAGAGATTGCTTGTATCGGATCTAGAAGGTCCAACAAATATCAGGGTCATTGACGCGCCGAAATTGACAGCGTTGGTGTACTCGTCTGCCAAATTCTCCGAACTCTTTATTGGATCCAGAATCGCTCAGTGCACGGCACTCATCTTCTTCTCCGCCTTCTTGAAATTCACATTTTTAAATTTCTTCTTGATGTATTTACGACCGTCTTCCAGAAAATGATTCCCACAAGCTTGACCCAGTCCATGCGCACAGTGAAGATCTTAGCACTAAAATCTATCGGCCCCAATCTGGATCAAGTTGTTGGATTCCTTACATGCTTTCCATCCACGGTAATCACAACGTAGTCGAGGTGAAACTTCTTTCCTATTAGTAAACGGTAATCACAACGTAGCTCAATTTTTTTGTAATTTTCCCAAATTACGATGACAAGTGTAGTGTTCAAAACTACATCTACGCACTGCACCGAAAGAAATGTTTTTAGTATTTTTTCTCACGTGATCACGTGCATCATTTTTATGTTGTACTAATATAGTAGCCTAGGCTAGTCATAGTGGAAAGTAACTTAGACTACTCCAGTAACTCTATGTTACCCTAAGGGCAAGTACTACCTCCGTCCTTGTTTACTCTTCCAATTTTGTAGTATCAAAATTTGACCATAGATTTAACTGACAAATGTTAATGCATGTCACTAAGATCTATATCGTTGGATTCGTATTTGATCATAAATTCAAATGGGGAAATTGTTAGTGACAAGCAGTGGCATTTTCTTAGGTAAATCTATGGTCAAAATTTTATACTAAATACGGTAGTATTTTTCGTCCCAAAATTCTTGTCTTACATTTGTTTAGATACGGATGTATCTAACACTAAAATGTAACTAGATACATCCGTATTTAGACAAATTTAAGACAAGAATTTTGGGACGGAGGGAGTACAAAAGTGGACTATGTAGGCCAAAACATGTGCCAAATTCACTTGTGATGCATTTGGCATCGATGCCCCTCCATTGCTCACCTGGTGCCCGAATCTGAAGCACCTACTTTGTTCCGGTGCCAAATTAACTCACGCAATGAAAAAACACTGTGTGGGAGAGAGAGAGGACTGAGGCAATAAAAAAACACTTGTTTGGGAGAGTGAGAGGCTGGTGTAGTTGGTTTGATTGATTTTTTTATACATGTGGGTCTGCATGCAATGCTGGTGCCAACTCTCTCACATCGCGAGAGCGGTGCCAAAATCTTTTGATTTGACATCGATGCGTATTATGTGGCATACTTTTGCGACATATGGCATCGGCCACATAGTGGAAGGCATCAAATGCCCAAGCTCTTCACGTGCTCCTAGTTAAATTCGAGGAAACAGAAACAGAGAGAGAGAGGGAGAGAGAGAGAAAGAGAGAGTGAAAAAATATCACTAGCCAGCCAACCCTATCGTATGAGCGAATGATATTGGTACCTCTTGATGACACGGCAATCTTATGCAGCCAGCTGCTCGAAGATGTTCTCTTCTTTCGCAGATAAAAAAAGACCCGAAAGTGAAAAATGTGCTGCATCGTAACAATCTCATCGAATGCCTTGATCTCCATCTTACGTAAATTGATTTGATCGACTACCGAGGCAGCACATCGTAGATTAAATTGGCTGTGTTCTTTGTTCCGAGGCAAGTGTGCTCAAGGTAATGAGGTTTGGCGTTCTGGGCGCAACAATGAATGGCGTCTTGATCACCGCAAGTGTCTAAGCCTAAATGACAAAGTCTCCGCAGAGCTGAATTTGTTTTTGAAACATCTAGTGGCCAGAGACTCAAAACTTATTTGCCCATTAGTGACTTGTCGTAGGCGGTGGATTTTAGTTTGTACGATAATGCTGCATCCACCTAAAGTAACGAAAGTTCTTACGTGAACTTCCTAGTAATTCCCTCTTCCTAGGTGCAACATTACTCCTAACATTTGTAATATCAGTTTGAAACTTGTAATATTGTCGTGTCCTAATCCTGCGCTTTCAAAATCCTGCGAATCAAACAGTCCTGAGTTGGTGATGATGTTGTGCCTCCCATCTTTCACCAGTAGCCGTCGGATCTAGATCTGACGCATACAAACCAAGCTTCTCCATTTTTGCAAAAAGATGCCCGCACTTGTTCCCTATTTACAAACAACCCATGTTCTCTCACAATCAGCCTTATCTCCTCCCCACCACATCTAGAAGGCCGTGGAAAAATCTGGCGCGATGGCCGGTGCCGGAGCAGTCCACCCCCAATCTTGGTGTTTCGTGCAATGCATGAGCATCTACGCACGGGAAATTATGTCGAACAGGGCTAGTTGTAAGCAGGCTAGCTCTACAGCCATGATGATAGTGACTGCAGATGGTGATGCTGACTATGGTATGCCGAACACGGCGCCTATTCTCTGGTGTCATCTCCTGCGCAGGTCTTGTCACTTCACCGTGAGGAGCAAAGACGTAATAATTTGACCAACGGGTAGTATGCAGTGCTAGTACTCCTAGGAGTACTACATTGGTAGTACTACTACTAGTACTAGTAGCACCACCGTCTGGATTTAGGAGTACTACCACGTCCATCTGGATTTTAGTATTTGACTAGCAATATCTAGTAATGCATGTCATAAAAAATGTACTACTCCCTCTGTAAATAAATACATGGTGTTTTATTCCTATCGTAGAGAACTTAATGTTTTCTTGCTAACTAGAGTCTTAATAGGATTACATGCAATGAACTAAACACTGCATGTCATGTTTGGTAGTCTCAAGTCATTGAAAGCATGCACGGCCCACATCTCTCATTGGTTGATATGTCACGAAATAAGAAACAAGGAGGGAGTTAATGCACCATGCCTAAGTGTTTTGGGATTATTTGGTTTTCGTAATGTGACTTACACAACATTTTTGCTTACATGCATTAACATTTTATTAGTTAAATCAAAGGTCAAAACTTGCGGCAAAATGCAAAGGGAACAAATAAGCCAGTAAACATCAAACTTCTCTCGTTTGGCCCCAACTAGAGGTCCTGTGAGATGACTATACTGCACCGGCACGGAGGGGGGCGCAGCTTCATTGACTTCTGACAGTAATCGCCTTTGGGTGAATGACACGTGGGCCCAGGGGTGGCTGGCCCACCTATCATACAACCAAAGGCAGGTGCAGTAGAGGGCCGAAGAGTAGTACGAAATCCTACGCACCTACGCACGCTAACCAAGGGCAAGAGTGATCACTCGAATCGCAAGATCAGTTGACTAGTAGAAGCTAAGCTAAACCCATGGAGGCGATGAGTGCGAGCATCAGCAGGCTGTGCCAGATGGTCCACGACGCCGGCCTGCGGCCCGACAACGAGGAATGTCTCCAGGTAGTATTGCTTGAGGCCGGCAGGGCGAGGGGCCGCTTGGACGACAGCTTGTCTCCTTGTTCGACGAGGTCCTCGTTGTTTCCTCGACAAGTTCACCGTCGTCAAGAAGCTCGCGGAAGACTTTGACGTAAGCCTTCAGCCGATGCGCTCAGGCTCTGTGATGCCCGCCACCCTCAACGGCCACTATGGTGACAACCTCTTCGACGACCTTTGGTGGCCCTGCGGATCGCCGCCGTCGCTACCGGAGAATGTCCACCTTGAGGTCGCGCTCGCCGCGCAGCGCCTAGCGCAGCAAGACACCATGGACATAATCACCCACGTCTACGCGCATGCAAGAGGAGGACGATAGGACGCTAGCCTTCTTGGACCGTAGGGCAACCTTGGACGCACTTTTCAGAAGCACGTTGAGCTCGCCGCCAACGCCGCTGCTCCTCACACGTCGGTTGGTGACCTGGCGCACTAGGGCGTGAGGATGTCGTTGATGGATCCGTATGTATTTTTATCTTCCCGTCAAATCCATGTAGTAGTATATGATACTACAGTAATTGTCTTACCTTTCGCATCAACTTCATAATTTTCGTACGTACTCCATGCATGAACGGCGCCAGAACCAAACTTCTCATTACTCTAGGCAAAATCGTTATTTTCTATCTATCGATCGCGCCATGGAGCAGAACCAAATTTTACAAATTACGAGTTCAAAAGTAAAAGCCTGCCGTGTTCGCGTTACACCCCACACGGTTGGTTCCAAGACGCCGCTCAAGCGGGAATGCGTGCGGTGTTGCATTTTCACTTACAAGTGGGACCGTAGTTGAGCAAACCGACTATCGGCAAACCCCACCCGCCCACCGTGCGATGGCTGAGAAAATAGGAGGGAGAAGAGATGGTTGTAGCACGGACTCCAAGAAAATTGGTGTCGGATGGGACTCGTGTGGGTGGCGTGTGGCGTAGTGCTAGACGTGAATGCTAGTTATGGCCCATGCCACCCCACTATATCGAGCCTATATCAAGGTACAGTACATAGAACAAATTTCCTACAGTCCGTGCTCAGCACTCCTCTATCTCTCTTCTCAGCCAGCCAGCGGACGCGCGGAGCCCATCGTCTGTTTGCTCACATGCGGTCCCACATGTCAGTGAAAACGCAAGCGGACCCACTGAACCTGCACATCTTTCACCTTGACGTGCTGGTGATGAAAAACAAATCCAAGAAAGATCTTCGGTGTCCGCTTTTGGAGTTACTCAAGAGTAGTAAGATTCTATTTACAGTTTAACCCAAGATGCACATCTCGTGGCTTCAACTTATCAACTATACCACTTTTTTTTCTTTCATGACACGACTTGGATGCTGGATGTCCCACGTGTCGGCAAAAGGAGGAAGAACCCGACCAAATCTTCGGTTGTGCTCTCGGATTAGACTAGTTGTGCTAACTTAAAAAATTTCATTGTGTACTCCCTCCGTTCCAAAATACTTGACTTCCATTTGTCCAAAAATGGATGTGCCTATATACTAAAACATGTCTAGATACATATATATATTGACAAATAGAAGGCATGTATTGTGCAACGGAGGGAGTAGAATGGATGCAAGTTTTTTTATTGGGAAGAAGAGTACATCCATATATTGATAGAGCGCAATTTAGTAGATGTTCTATCACTTTTAGCTAGCACAGAGGCTATAGATGAGATTAGTGCACTTGTTGATACTCCTACTTGGTTATAAAAATCTTCAAGTACAGGTGGTTGAATGTTCACAGGACCTTGGAAACACAAGAAGAAGGTTGGATGCATGTGGATGAAACAATTATAATTACGGTGGAAGAAAATCGTACCGAAACAACGAGGATGCCATGCAAAAACAATGCCACGAGTGGTGGCAGCAAACACAAGGCCCTCGTATTGAATTGCATCACAGTACTCATCCGTGTACAGAAACTGATTTTTGAGCAATATACATCCAGTCAAACCACTGACGACGGCAACAAGATTGTCGAAGATAGCAACAACTTCATAGTTGCTGTAATTCCAAGAGCGGTTGGGGACTCGAGAAATTGCTATCTTCCGTACAAGACAGTCACCATGATTGTATTTTAACGTGCGTACAATACCAGTGTGCTCAACCTTTGGGCAGTCTGCTAAGATTTTTGGAAGTGGAACCCGGTCACGAGTGTACACATTCACAAGTTCCCACTCGCAGTTGGACCCAATGTAAACAACCCAATCTCCATTTGCGCCTACCCAAGCCTTGATCTCAGGCGATGGCATCTTAACATCATATGTATCATTATCAAGCCGCATCAACTTGCACAGGGCGAGGCCTCCATCGTGACGGCGCCAGTCATCAGGGTCACGGCGAAGAAGATAGGGGAGATCAAACCGCTCCTTGACTCTTGGGTTCCTTGTAATGATGTTATTAGTTGAGTCGAGAATGGGCTTGAACGAACCTGCCATGCTAGCCGAGGTGATGACGTCAAGACCGATCAATGAGTTCCTCCACCACATCATCTTTCAGATCGGGGCAAGAATAACGGGTCGTTTCCGTCCTGTTCCCTCCACCGAGAAGACGATCGAACAATGGCGTAAGAAAGGGTGAAGGGCTGAAGGAAAATGGAGGAGGGAGAGGAAGAGCGTATGACAGTTCCAAATCGAGAGGGAAAGGTGAAGAGTCGGTGGACGGTTACCAGTTTGCCACGGTTCACGAAGGGGCGCCCCGGCCTACACGTCGGTTCGGAAATACTCCTACTACTCGCCGTCGTTTCACTGATATGTGGATCTGGACCACATGTCAACCAGACATGGTGTGTAATATCTCGTGCAAAATGCGATCTGGCCGCGTTGGCCCGAGGTGCCGCACTAGTTATCGGCCTTTATTTTTTTAATGGCGCGCTGTTCAGTTTTGAAGCACGACTAAGCTGTCAGCACGCAGAGAAAATATAAACTACTCTACCACTACTCCACCTCCAAAGACTAGTAGTATAAAGAAGATATATAGGCTGGAGCTTCAGCGCTTTCTTGCCAAGGGCTGCCCACTTGCTTCTCACACTACCACCCTCTCTCCAGATCTAAAAAAGACGGCCCCTCTCTCCCGCCTCACCGGTGGTCACATATCCGCCGGGGAAGATAAGGACGTGCAGCGTTGACGCACTCGTCGTCGGCGAGCGAGGTCACGCACTGACGACAAAGCCGTCCTCTCAGACCTAGCGCCCGCGCGGGATCGCTGTCGTAGTGTGTGCGGAGGACGACGACCACGAGCGAAGCCACTTCCCGCCAACCCTCGTGTATGCTACCTCTTTCAACCATACCCTTGTTCTATTGCCCCATCCGCACGCCGTTGCATGTGGATCTTTTTCCACTCCACCATCTTCCCAATTTGCTATCCTCTCGCTCTGCTGGCCACGTGAGACGAAAACCATAATTGGCACTATTAAAGGAAACCCTACTTCATGCAGACTAATGCATGTCTGGGTTGAATAAGGAAAGGAAGGGAGATTGTACTGTCCAAGAGAGTAGGCATCAAACCCGCATCTAGGTTGAAAAGGGGAAAATCAGTAGCTAAGGAACTAGTCTCGTGTCTCTTGGTTGAAGAAAGGTAGAAAGGCATGACAATGCAATAGAGAATGACCAGGTCGATCGGTTTGTTGTCCTCACATAAGAAAAAGGTGGCTAAAGAGAACAAAAATGGGACGTAATCCACATATGCTGACTGGATATTTGTTGCTCTGGGCAACCATAACTCCCTCACCACTCTGCGTCCGTGCAGGTACATCGACTTGAATTAAGCCTTGTCCGAATGGGCCTCCCATGCTCTTATTGCCACTTTTTTTGCTGTTAGTATAACGCCAAAGAATCAAGTCAAGCAATGCTACTGCTAAAGTGATGCCACATTTAACTAATGCCGCTCTTAGTCTAATGCCACAGATAAATTTAAGCGGTGTCATTTAATGTCATCGGATCATTTCGTGGTTAATGTTGATTGTGGATGTATTAAATATTTTTCAGCTAAGGCATTCTAATGTTGTTCCACGTACCAAAGATACCAACGATGAAACTTGTTACTACCTTCAGATTTTTGCCTTTGTTAATGCTTATAGATTACATACCTCACTTTCATGAGATAAGTTAATTTTTTTTGTACGTGTCACCAAAATGCCAAGGCGCCCGATGTCATTTTATTTTGGTTAAACTGCCGCGAGCATAATTATGAAGACAAGAGGAAAGGTCAAGAGTGGGCACCTCCTCCTCCTGTTCTCTTGATTATCAAGAGGAAAGATCAAGTTTTTATGTTTGATCGATTATCAAGATTGGGATAGCAATTTTTAAGGTCCCCCGAGTTTGAAATGATATTTACCTTGGAGGTACATGGTTTGCAAATTTTTTATACTGTCATTAGTTAATAATGCTAGTTACCTTCAGACTTTTGTATTTGGTTTAATGCTCATGCAAAGCTAGTATATCAATGCTGAAACTTGTTACCTTTACATTTTGTATTGTTAATTCTTATAGAAACGTTCCAGTGCTAGAGTTTATTGAAATCTGTTCAGTAAAACCATTGTACTGTACCCTGTAATAAACTAACTACTCTACTATTGCACTAGCCATTGTATTAGTGTATATTTGTAGTATTCGAATGGTGTTGCATTAGCGTATGGACATAAATAAAGTGTGGCAAGCTTTCCCAGATATGTGCTCAAGAAAACTACTACCTGTTTTTCTAAATACTAGACGTTTGGGTTCTTCAAATCGAACCGCGAAAACGTCTTATATTAAGGAACAGAGGGTGTAGAGTTCACTCAAATTATCCCGGTAAAGCTAGTCACACCTTTGTTAAAATTAATGTTCATTATGTTATGGAGGAGGTCTATATGTTTGTCTCTAATGCCTGTCTACTACATACCCGACATCATGATGTAATGTTAAGTCATTTCCTTTTGTACAGTGTAACTAAATTGTCAAGGCGGTGATGGCATTTTATTTTAGTAGAACTGCACAAAATTTGCTTAAAAGAAGAGGAAAGGTCGGGAATGGCTCAGTTTTTCAGAAAAAAAACTATGTTTGCCTTCCCGACATCTCGCCATCGCTATGTTATTTATTCCTTCAAACAGTGGTTAGAAACAGTCTTGCTACCTTTTCCCATTAACAAATTGGAATGCTTATATTTGTGAGTCTATGCTTCAACTAGTGCCACTTCTATAGTAATCACACTTTCAATATCTATGCAAACAGGGATGCTCGATTTTAGTGGAGCTGCACAAAAAGTCCAACTGGTTCAAAATTAGGAGCATGTTTTTTTTTCAAACCTTTATATCCAATTGGTGGCACTATGAGCTGTTCATTACGAAGGTACATGGTTTGCTACTATCTTGCTACTCTTTTTGTACTGTCATTAGATAGTAATACTAGTGGTTTGCATGTGAATTTAATGGCAAGGTGGACCTACATTGGAGGTGCAGGACATGATTCAATGATTGGATGCTCAATTTCGGTTGTATCGATTTCACCTCTTCCATCACTGCGAACATGGTGTGGTATATGTTTACTAGATGCTTGATATTTGTGCAGACAGAGATGTCTGCCGGTTCCTATTTGGCAAACAAATAAAGTGTCTGCAATTTTGGTTGAACTGCACAAGAGAATAGTATAGTCACTGCATGCAGTGCCATTTGAAAATAGACACAAAGATTGGATAGTCACTTCTGTCGGATTTCGGGTTCCGGCAGACCCTCTAGGTTCTAACACCGGGGTGCGCGCGGAGATCTCGCCCTCTACCTACCTGCACCTCACCGCCACGCTAGGATCTAAAACTATGAAAGGAACAACACAAGAGACACATGGTTTATACTGGTTCGGGCCACCATTATGGTGTAACACCCTACTCTAGTGTGTGTGGTGTGGTGGATTGCCTCTTGGGCCGATGATGAACAATACAAGGAAGAACAGCCTCGCGAGGGTCTCTGTTTCTTGGTCAAAAAGCGATGAACCGCTAGGGGGAGTTTAGTCGCTCTCTCTCTGCTGATCCAAGATGCCGGATCCTGGATCAAGCTCTCGTCTAGCTGCCTCTACCATGGGGGTGGCTAGTCCTATTTATAGGCAAAGGCCCTGGGCCTCTTCCCAAATATTGAGCGGGAAGGGCGCCAACAATTGGCCATTTTGGAGGGGAACATCTAGTACACTTATCCTGACTAAAGTTGGTTCTCGCCTGTCAAAGGCTCTGGTGGTGACGCCAGCTTAGGCTCCACGATGACTTCCTTCCTGCCGTTGCGACAGTCTTGGTCTTGTTGCACCAAAACGGATGCCTTTGCTTGATGCTCTCGCCTGCGCTTGCTCCCTTTGCACCAAAGAGGAAAGGATGACACTGCGCGGGCTAGCGCCCTCCTGGCGCCCTTGGTCGTCATGGCTTGCGTCATGGGCACCTCGTGAGGTACCCCGCCTTGATCTCTCCGCCTCCTCGTGAGCCAGCCTGACGAGGCCGGGCCTGAGGAAGCTCCCTGTCGTCCGCCATGAGGCTTGGCCTCGCGAGGGTCTTGAGCTGTCTTGATGAAGATGGGCCGTGCAGGCCACCCCTTGAGCCACGCCAGGCCGCAGGCGAGCAAGTCTGGGGACCCGTTCCCGGAAACGCCGACAAGATAGCCCGGGCCCAAGGCGCGCTGGGCTTGGTTGGAGCGAGAAGCGAAGGGCAGGAGCGCCATGGGCCCTCATGACCTGCGGCCTCGGGCGCCGCGTGGCGGTTGATTGGACGTGGGCGGCTCCGCTCCCCCACGACGCCTCGGCAACTGCACGAATTGACATGTCCCTGCATGCAAAGCGGGTCATGATTACCTGCGATCATTGAGGTCGGCGGTTGGCCTTCCCCGGCTATAAGTATGGGACGGCGCCTGCCCTTCCAGTCCATCCCCTCTTGGTTCTCTTTCTTCTTCAAGGCTCTGCCAAAGAGGTTCTCGGCCGCGGAGAAAGGAAAGGCCCGCCAGGTGGAGCCTGACTCTCCCCCGCCCAAGCGCGGTCGAGGCCGTCCTCGCAAACACCCTGTGGCTCCCATGGTGGCTCCTCGCGGCCGTGGAGGTGATCTCCATGTGACGGGCGGCAGCCGTTCTGGGGCGCTTCATTGCGCTGACCCCTAGGCCGCGCTTCCATTCGGCAGAGGTGCTGCCAGAGTTCGTTGTGTGGTCGGCGGAGCTGACCAGCAACCGGCTTCAGCTTCCTGGCTTCCTCCTAGGTGAGCTTCCAGCCGGTGCCCCGGGCGGCCTCTGGCTTCAGGCGGATGGTTGCTGCAGCATGGCCTCCTGGGCTTCGCTGGAGGTCTCTGCAGCCGGGAGCGTGGCCCTGACCTGCGGCTGGCAAACGTTTGCCCGCGCGTGTGGTCTAAGCCGGCGGTGCACCCTGCACTTCAAATTCGACGGTGATGCCACCCTCTACGTGATGGTGTTCGGGGAAGACGGTCGCCGCATTGGGTGCTTCCCTGAGAACGACGACCGCGGCCGTGAGCCCAGCCCCAGCGAAGATAAAGACGACAGCGCGCGCGGGGTCGGCGGCGCTCGGGGTTCATCGAGCTTCGACGGCTCTTCTTTGGGCAGCGGCTCCTCCAGCGGTGGCCACGATCAGCCTCCGGCGCCGCCCGCGCCGCGCTGGAGGGAGGTAGCGGTCTGCTCACGTCGCGCCTCGGTAAGCGCGAGATGGAGTCCGCTGAGCTGGAGGTAGTTCGAGCCTCCCAGCGAGTTGGTGTCGGTAGTCGCGCTGTTTTGTTCTTTTTCTTTTTCTCGCGTAAAGACATGAGTGTAGGGTTGCTGGCGTGCTTGGACTATTGCTGTTAATTATTGTACTGTTTCCGCTATTTCGGTATTATGCCTTTGTGCCACATGCCTACGCGTAGAAATTACTTAGCTCGGGGGGGGGGGGCTATCGTGGCCTTTGCTTCCCGAGGCCGAGGCCTCGTCGAACGCTTCATGTCCTGCGAAGGTTAGTCTGGAGAGGTAGCTCCCAGCCTCAGCTGTGGAGGCGACCGACCCAGGTCCTGTGTTCGTGTCACGGTGCCCATGGGGCACGGACTGGAGGGGTGCTCATGTAGTGGACCCAGGTAAGGTAGCCTCAAACGATAAGGGCAGAAAACGCTCGCGAGGGTGCCCGCGCTGCTCCCTCACGAGACTTGCGCGAGAGAAATCGAGGCAGGAGAGTGAAAAGGCAAGGAGACACAAGCCAAAGATGGCAACAACTTAAATAAAACTTCGAATGGGAATGAACAAGCCAACTATAGAAAGCAAATGAGAAAAGCCGCGTCCGGCACCTAATTTAGTCTTCGACGTCTTCTCACCAGCGCGGAGCTAAGTGCTGCCACTGGGCGTGGGAGGGAGCCCCAGGGCCTGAGGCCGGCGCTCCTGAGACTCCGGGGTGTGTATAGCCCCAACTCATTATTACGTGAGAGTGTCACGGGCGGCGAGCATCACACGCATTGGCCTTCTTCACAGGCTCCGGGCCTTTTTCAGAAAGATGAACTTCACAGGCGCTTGCCTTCTTCACAGGCACCGGGCCTTTTCCAAAATGCAACAGCTTCACAGGCGCTCGCCTTCTTCACAGGCTCTGGGCCTTTTCCAAAACGCATAGCTTCACGGGCATTCGCCTTCTTCATGTGCTCTAGGCCTTTTCCAAAACGCAACAGCCTTCACGGGCATTTGCCTTCTTCATGTGCTCGGGCCTTTTTAGGGGTAAAACCACCGGAGGTGCTGGATGTTCCACGCGTGCAGACGGGCACCCCTCCTGAGTCTCCAAGCGCGTGGAGCCGGGCCTGGAAACATGAACAACCTTGAACGGGCCCTCCCACATGGGAGAGAGCTTATGCAGTCCCTCCATGGAGAGAACCCGCCTGAGCACGAGGTCCCCTACCTCGAGAGTCCTGGGGCAGTGGTATCGCCGCAGCGCCTGTTGGTATCTTGCCGCTCGGAGCGCGGCTTCCCGACGATGCTCCTCCCCCAGCATGTGGTCCGTCCCCCGCATGGCGTCCTGCTGCGCCTCGTCGAACGCCAGGACCCGTGCGGAACGACGTCTGACCTCGTGAGGGAGGACCGCTTCACCTCCATAGACCAGGAAGAACAGGGTCTCGCCAGTTGGCTTGGTCGCGGTCGTGAGGATGGACCACAACACCTTTGAAGCTCATCAGACCAACCTCGGCCGCAGGCCTCAGCCTTCTTCTTGAATGTCCCGGTCTTGAGGCCTCTCAATACCTCCGTGTCGGCCCGCTCGGCTGACCGTTGCCGATGGGTGCGCCATCAGGCGTAGCATATCTGCGTTCCAAGGTTAGCATGAGGTTTTGAAGAGGTTCTTTGGTGAACTGCGAACCGTTGTCGGTGATGATGCGGTTCGGCACCTCGAACCGGCTCACGATGCCCTTGATGAACTTGACCGCAGAACCTGCGGGGATGGTGCGGACGGCTTCCACTTCTGCCCACTTGGTGAACTTGTCCACGCGTCGACGTAGAGGTAGCGATAGCCTCGGCGCCGAGGAAATGGGCCTGTGATATCCAGCCCCTGCATGCGAATGGCCACGAGAGGGGTATAGTTTGCAGACCTCCCGCCGGCTGATGGATCTGCTTGGCATGGAATTGGCAGGCCTCGCAAGCCTTCACCAGTTCGACGGCATCATTGAGCACAGTGGTCCAATAGAACCCACTACGGAACGCCTTGCCAACAAGGGTCCGTGATGATGAATGATGCCCACAGTCTCCATCGTGTATATCTGCCAGCAGTTCCTTCCCTTGCTCCCTGGAGATGCAGCGCAGGGACACATCATTGGGTCGCTTCGGTGAGAGCTCTCCATCCTCGATGCGATATGTTGTGGCTTGTCGCGCCACACGCCTCCGCTTCCTCCTCCTTCTCCGGCAAGATCCCTTGCGTCAAGTAGCTCCGAGCTCGCGGATCCAAAGCACCTCCCGAGGCTCCGGCCACAAGAGCAAAGGCGCTCCTTAGGCCGGGCCACAGACCGGGGCTCCCGAGGCTGGTGGCTGGGGGAGCTCCTCCCGAGGCTGCACCGTGCTTGATAGTGACGGCATGGCCGAGGGCTTGAAGACCCGCTCCTCGAAGACGCCAGGCTCCTGAGGTAACCGCCTGGATGCTCGTTTGGCGATGTCGTCGACCTCCTGATTGGTGCCACGGGGCACATGCTGCAACTCCAGCCCCCAGAACTACTTCTCCATCCTACGGACCTCCGTGAGGTAGGCTTCCATGTGCTCATCCCTCGGCTCGTATACCTTGTTGGAGAAGTTAACGAGGAGTTGTGAATCACCCTTGATGGTAAGGCGCTTCACTCCTAGGGCAGTTGCGGCCTCCAGGCCTGCTATTAGGCCTTCATATTCTGCTATGTTGTTGGAGACCTTTTCTCTGTGCTGGAAACAGAGCTGCACGGCGTAGTAGAGCTTGTCTTGAGTAGGAGATATAAGTACCGCACAAGCCCCCGCACCGTGCCTGGAGAACGCCCCATCAAAGTACATGACCCAACCGTCCGGCGCCTCGCTTCCCGGGGAGAGGGATCGATCCTCATCAGCCTTGAGGCCCGGTGCCTCCGTCCATTCTGCCACGAAATCCGCCAAGGTGGCCCCCTTGATGACTCTCGTTGTGCTGAATTCGCTGAAACGCTTCAGTTCAATGTTCCACTCAGCGACTCTTCCACTGAGTTAGGGCTCCTCGAGCACCCTTTCTAAGGGTTATCTTGAGACAACCTTGATGGGTGGCCTCAAAATAATGATGCATCTTGCACGAGGAGTTTCGAGGCATGGGGTGGCGCCCTCGCGTCCGCAACATCTGGCCGATGAAGTACAGGGGTGTTCAACGAGGTTGGCGATCTTTGGTGTCGATGGCGCCCTCCGGAGACCGTGGCGCCTCCTGAGACAGTGGAGCCTCCAGCGGCTGGTCGCCAGGGGGAGGGGTCTCTTCTGTCCCGAGTGCGTTCCCCTACGGCGGCTGATCCTTCTCGGTTGTGGTAGTGGTCTCTGTGGGTCTTCCTTGATCCTGCTTCGCCTTGACCCGGGCAGCTGCCGCAGCTTTGGTCCGACGCTCCTCCCTAACCGCCACCAGGCTACTGTTGGCCAAGTGAGTAGGGAGTGGCTGCAAGGTAGAGCACCAGGGGTTCCTGATGGCGCGGGGCCACAATTACCGGAGGGCTGGTTAGGTACCTCTTGAGATCTTGGAATGCCTTGTCGGCCTCTTCAGTCCATTCAAAGGGTCCCTTTTTCTTCATCAGCTGGAAGAAAGGCAGCGCTCGCTCCCCCAACTTGGAGATGAAGCGTCCTAGTGTTGACACGCGCCCAGTGAGCTTATGCATTTCTCTGAGGGTCTTTGGCGGGCTCATGTCCTCGACCGCCTTGACCTTTCTCAGGTTAACCCGATGCCTCGGTGGGACACGAGGAAGCCCAAGAGCTTGCCCGAGGGGACCCCAAACACACACTCCTCCGGGTTGAGCCGCAGGTTCACTGCGTTGAGGCTCGCGAAGGTTTCCTCCAGGTCTTGTATCAGGGTTTTGGCCTCTCGATACTTCACCACAATTTCATCGACGTAAGCCTCAACATTCTTCCCGAGTTGCGGGCCCAAGGTGATGTGCATTAGCCGCTGAAAGGTCGCCCCCGCGTTGCGCAGCCCGAACGGCATGCATGTGTAACAGTACACCCCACACGGGGTCAGGAAGGCCGTTTCTTCCACATCTTCTACCGCCATTTTGATCTGGTGATACCTAGAAAAGGCATCCAAGAAACATAACAGGTCGCACTCGGCGGTGGAATCGACGATCTGATAGATGCGAGGGAGCGGAAACGGATCTTGCGGGCAGGCTTTGTTGAGGTTGGTAAAGTCGACACACATGCGTTCCTTCCCCCCTTTCTTTGCCACGACGACTGGGTTGGCCAACCAATCCGGGTATCGGACCTCGCGAATGACCCCTGCAGCTTCCAACTTGCGCGTCTCTTGGACGATGAAAGCCTGCTTTTCAGTGGACTGCCGCCTTGCCTTCTGCTTCACGGGCGGACATTGGGGCACACGCGTTGAGGTGGTGCTCGATCACGCCCCTAGGGATCCCCGCCGGTGATCGAGGCTCCCATGCGAATACCTTCTTGTTTGCACGCAGAACTTGACCAGGGCCTCCTCACCTTTCGGGCTCGAGGTTGGCGCCTATGGTGAAGGTGGCTTTAGTGGATCCGTCCTTGTCGACCAGTATCTGCTTGGTTTCCGCCTTGTCTTGGGTGAACAACTGCTTCTTCTTGGCTGGCACAGCCCCCTTGGGCTCAGGGGCGTCTGAGTCGGCAGACTGCACCGCCGCCGCCGTCTTGAAGGCAAGCTTGAGCACTTGCAACGCATCCCCGGTGTCTCCGGACACGGTGAGGATGCCGTTGCTCCCGAGCATCTTCATGAGGTTGTACGCTGGGTGAGTCGCGGCCATGAATCGGGCCAGTGTTGGGTAGCCGAGGATGGCGTTGTATGGTAGACCGATGGGGGCGATGTCGAAGTCGATTAGCTCCGTGCGGAAGTTGTCGTAGGTGCCGAAGGTTACCGGGAGACGGATTCTGCCCTGTGGAGCCGGGACGACCCGCCCGACACTCCAAGAAAGGCCGGCTGGGCTCAAGCCGCCCGGCCGGTATGTAGAGGAGGCCAAGGCTTCACCGAGAGCACGCCGAGGCCAGCCGCCGTCGATGAGAGTCTGGTGACGGCCACTGGCAGATGGTGGGGGTGCACAGCATTGGGAGCACGCCTGAAAGCAGTTGAGTTGGAGGTGGTCCTCCGAGTGAAGGCCGATCGGCCTTGGGCGCCGACCGACTGGGGAGCCCCACCGGTGGAGCGGCGCCGACCTGGCGGACGAATGGCTTGACGTGGCGGCTGAAGGTGGCGCTGCGAGCCGCCAGAGAGTCGCGACGACTGGGGTGTCGGTCTGATGTCTTTGGCGAGGAAGAGGTTGTGAGCTCTTCCCAAGAGGCCACGGAAGCCGCTGGCGTCGGTGAGGGCCATGGGCAGCCCGATTAGCCATGACCACTTGCCGCCTCCGGCCGAGGACGGCCTCCTCGACGCCAGCAGGAAGGCCAGGATCGGTTGTTGCCCGTTGTAGCGTGGCGGCGTCTCCGGCTTGAACTTGTCCGCCACTTTTGACTGTCGCAAAGTGGGGCCAAGGCTCGAGCCCCAGCCGTCTTTGTGGGCGAATGGAGTGGGCAACACACTGCTCCTCAGGCGAGTCGCGGTGTCGGGCGGAGAGCGGGTCGGCGGAAGGACAGCTCCGGCGCACTTTACAGCGGCGCCAAATGTCGGATTTCGGGTTCCGAGACCCTCTAGGCTCGAACACCGGGTGCGCGCGGAGATCTCGCGCCTGCACTCTACCTGCACCTCACCGCCACGCTAGGATCTAAAACTATGAAAGGAACAACACAAGAGACATAGGGTTTATCTTTGGTTCGGGCCACCATTGTGGTGTAACACCCTACTCCACTGTGTGTGGTGTGGTGGATTGCCTCTTGGGCCGATGATGAACAATACAAGGAAGAACAACCTCGCGAGGGTCTGTTCTTGGCTGGTGCGATGAACCGCTAGGGGGAGTTCAGTCGCTCTCTCTCTCTCTGCTGATCCAAGATGCCGGATCCTGGATCAAGCTCTCGTCTAGCTGCCTCTACCCTGGGGGTGGCTAGTCCTATTTATAGGCAAAGGCCCTGGGCCTCTTCCCAAATATTGAGCGGGAAGGGCGCCAACAATTGGCCATTTTGGAGGGGAACATCTAGTACACTTATCCCGACTAAAGTTGGTTCTACTTTGTCAAAGGCTCGTGGTGACGCCTTGGCTTGGGCTCCACGATGACTTCCTTCCTGCCGTATGACGGTCTTGGTCTTGTTGCACCGAAACGGATGCCTTTGCTTGATGCTCTCGCCTGCGCTTGCTCCCGTTGCACCAAAGAGGAAAGGAGGACACTGCGCGGGTTGGCACCCGCCTAGCGCCCTTGGTCGTCATGGCTTGCGTCATGGGCATCTCGTGAGGTACCCCGCCTTGATCTCTCCGCCTCCTCGTGAGCCTAACTGACGAGGCCGGGCCTGAGGAAGCTCCCTGTCGTCCGCCTCGCGAGGCTTGGCCCCTGGCGAGGGTCTTGAGCTTGTGATGATGAAGATGGGCCGTGCTGGGCCACCCCTTGAGCCACGCCGCAGGCCGCAGGCAGGCAAGTCTGGGGACCCCCGTTCCCAGAACCCCGACAACTTCATGGACTGCAGAAAAGTAGTACTGTACTATTTACTGGCCAACACTTGGTGCTTCATTGCTTTGGTCTGATAATACAATGGGCATCATTTTCCCTAATTTAAAGTTTGTATTCCGAAAATAGTCTCGAGGTGTGATCGAGAGAAGACCAAATCATATTGCAGGTGGATGTTCCTCCATCATGTGTGGTTCATTATCATGGTTCCAAATTGTTGGTGAAACCACTTACTTTTGCAAGAGGAATTGTAGACACAAACAAATTTGTCTTCGATGCATCTTGAATGTTGTCCAAGAGAAGCATCCATGTTAGTAGGAAGAACAAATGTTTTTCTAGATCTTTGCTTTTGGAGCTACATATTTGTATATGATATGTGAATCATTGAGATGCATTAACATGTTGATCTTATGTATGGGAATCGTACTAGTTAGTTTTAGTTGCGACGCAAGATCCAAAGTGGCTGATCTTTCCTTTTGGAGCTACATATTTGTATATGATCTGTGAATCATTGAGATGCATTAACAGTTACTTATTTCTGTTCGCTCAGTGTTTACAAGTTACTGATCGATCACTAGCTAGCCTACAAATGCGCACCTGGCAGTTTTATTTGCGACGCAGGATGCGTAGTGCAGTTTTTTGAATAAAAATGCCTACCTCTGAAGAAACTGACGAGCTACACTATCGATCCTACACGGATAAAAATGCCTACCTCTGAAGAAACTGACAAGCTACACTATCGACCCTACACGGATAAATAGTGTATCACGCACGTACTACCTCCTTTCTGGTTTGCAGGGCTCAATTCAAGAAACGACCTACTCGATCCTACACGAATAAATAGCGGATCACGCACGTACTAGTACCTCCTTTCCGGTTTGCCGGGCTTAATTCAAACCTCTCACCAACCAAGGTACTCCCCGTCCGGGTTTATTAGTCCGTGAGCAAAGCAGCAAGACCAAGGCATGGTAATAATTAACGGCATGCAAAAGTTTAAGCCTAATTAATTCCAGCGATTTAAGTGGCTGCATGCGTGCCTCATTTTGCAACTCATTGCATCTTCGCTTAAGCTTACTGCGAGCGATTCTGAGTGCCTGCATGCAGCCGGCTGTAATTAAGGTAGCTAACTGATGCGAAAAAAGATACGCTTTAATTGTTGCAGGCTTTTTAAATCCGTGAAATCATTATTGACAAGGAGGGAGATGATTCGAGTGCACTCGTTTGACCGCCATGCCGGCGTGTGACCCGAACGGGGACGGGGCGGCACGATCATAGTTCGATTTCCCTAGTTTTCCACGGCAAGCTGGCGCGCTAAGCCATTATGCATTGAATTTCGATGACCGTCGCGCTACCTTCCACCTATAAGTACTGTTTCCTGGCATTCTCCAGTGCCACCGTGACCCAACTCGTCGTATCCTCATAAGCCCCCACCAGCCCGACGTCGCTCGCCATGTCCGCCATGCCCCGCCCGTCCGCGGTAGGCGACACCGGAGGTGGTCACCGCCGGAACAAGTGTTCGGTTTTTCACCGGAAGGCAGACGGAGGGAGGAGGCATTCTATCTGTCTTTAGATGGCAATGCGCAGATCGAGGAGTTGTTGGAGCGCGACCGCATGGCGGAGGAGCAGGAGTTGTTGGAGCGCGACCGCCTGGCGGAGGAGCAGCGTAACGCCGATTTGCGCCGCCAGCGGGACATGAAGCAGCAGCGCACCGACGCTCTGAGTCGCGAAAGCGTAGCGCCTGCAATCGGGCTGACTACATGGAGGCGGCGCTCGCAAATAGCCCAGAGGTTGTCGAACGCGCACGCAGCGTTCGCGATGGCGTGATATTTACTAGCAGCTCGTAAAGTGGGTTTCCTGCTTGGAAGCCGAAGCTTCGGTGGACCACGCCGGCATGGAAAGGGCCAACGCGCGCGAGCAACGCGCCCTATCGCACCTCTGGCAAGTCCGAGGCGAGGCGCAGGACGCCGGTGCCGGCGTTTAGCGTGTACCGCCGGCATCGTCTAGTTAGCTAAGAGTAAGTTAGTACTTGTCTAGTGGGAGTAGATAGTTAACTTGGCTATGATGGTTGTCAACGTGGAAGTTCAAGATTACTCTATATGTGGATCGGACACATTACTTTGCTCTGAATGTTGAACTTTCCATTTGAACGTATGGAATGGGTTGTTATTTTTCTAAATGGGTTGTATTTGTCCCCCACGGGTTTAGAGGCTGACTTGTGGGCCTCGCAAGTTGACGCGTACACAATCAGGAGATGATTGTACGTGGAGAGGATGACAGCAGGACCCGCCAAGGTCATGGCGATGCATAAGCAAGTGCATCCTTATTTCAAGCCAATAAAAAATGTCTCCTCCTAGTGGATTTCTAACATCTGGGTCCCATGCCATTGTCAACGTAGTCAATAAGCGAGAGAATTGGCCTGAGCGTGGTGACACCGTGGACCCAAAGAGTCGCCCGATTATTTTTGTTTTGGGTTAATTTGATAAATGCCTCCGAGAAATGCCACTGCAATTTCCAAACTTTGAAAAATTGCTGTGGAATTTTTCAAAGTTTGCAAAACTGTTGTGGGGTTTTTCAAAGTTTGCAAAAATTGCAGTGGCAATTTTCAAAGTTTGGAAATTGCAGTGGCATTTTTATGAATCGCCATAATTGGAGTGGCATTTTATCTAATATGTTTTTGAGACGGAAGCAGGGTGTCAACTGGGCTGTGCGGGACACTCTGGCCTGTCTAGACAGCCTTTTCTTTTATGTTTACCACAGACCAGCCCAGTAGTTTTTTTTTCTTTTCGAAAATGGCTAGCCCAGTTTTTTTGCGATTTGTCAAGTAATCACTTTATCAGGCCTGTTGGGCTAGACGAGGAGAGCTTCATTCGGCTGGCCGAGAAAATGTCCTATCAGTAATGAGAAATGGGCTGTACATTTTTAAAACACATCAAACCGGCAATTAGTTTCAAATATCTTTTTTTCATTTCGAGATTTTAAATTGCATTGATTTTTATGCGTGGACAATTTATTGGATTTATATTGATATAAATTTATTTTTAAAATCAGTGTGAATGTGACTCGAAATTTCGGGATTAAAAACAGTTCAGACCGCACCAACATATGCAAAATTTCATAGAATTTTTTAACCGTGGCCACAATATGGGCTGTAATGCTAACAAAAAGAATATGGGCTCCAAAAAAACCCGTAAGAATTAGCAAATGGGTTGTAAACTATTTGAAATAATGGCAGATGGGTTGTATGCTGTTTTCCACAGATTTGAGGCTTTCCACAGATGGCACGTATCTTTGTTGGATGTCCATCCAACGGCCGTCGTCTTCTTCAATCTCTGTTCTTCCTGCTCGGCCGCTCAAACAAGCGCCGGCGGGACTGCCTGCTCCCTCCTCCCCGTGGCCGGCTGTGCTGCCGCGCAGGCCTCACCGCCCCACCGTACTCCCATCGTTGGCCTATCTATCCCTCTACTCACCCTCAGTCCCATACATGTTGTTATTCTCCGTGACGGCGGGCAGAACGATAAACCCTCGTACTCCTCGCGTGGGAAATAACTGCCGAAAGTATTCCTGGCTCCGTGTCGTTCCCTTCCTAGGCCTCGCCGTCGTCCACTGCCCTGGTGCTCTCGGCGCGGCCTGGTCAACATGGTCAATGAACGACATCCATCGGAAGTGGACTGTACGTGGAGAGGCTGACAGCTGGGTCCCGCAAGGAAATGCCTCCTTATTACGCGCAAAATAATGATTCCTCCACCTGACATCTAGGACCCACCAAAAGGGCCTCTGTATTTCGTGAAAAAACGTTACCGCCACTAACAGCTCGGACCCACCAGTTATATCTTCGCAATCAAGGAAGTGCCTCCTTATTACGCCCTAAAAAAGAATACCCCCCTGCTAGCTGGGACCCAGTATAGTGGGCCTACTAAGTTGACGGGGACGAAGGGCTTTGTCAACTTAGTCAATATGCATGATTCTAGCTCGACTGACCGTACGATGTCCATCCAACTGTCGTGGTGCTTCTTCAACCTCTGGTCTTCTTGCTCCAGTCGCCCAATGCAGCGCCGGTCGTGTCGCCTGCTCCTGCCTCCCGTGGCCGGCTGTGCTGCCGCGGAGGCCTCACCGCCCCCATACCACTCCCACCGCTGGCCGGGCCATCCCTCCACTCCACTCACCCACACCCCTGTTATTCTAGCGGCGACGGCAGCCAACCAGTGAACCCTCATACTCCTCTCGGCGTGGGCATCCATGCTGCGTCTTCCCGGCTCGCGTCGTCCCCTTCCTAGGCCTCGCCGTCGTCCACCGCCGTGGTGCTCTCGGCGCGTGGTCAATGTGGTCAACGACCGAATTCCATCGGAAGAATATCAGACGTGGAGAGGCCGGCAATTTGGGTCCATGGCAGCCACAAGGAAGTGCCTCCTTATTACGCGGAAAATAATTATTCCTCCACCTGACAGCAGGGACCCACCGGACGGGCCACCAGTATTTCAAGAAAAAAACGTTTGCCCCTGACTGATGGGACCCACCCGACGGGCCACCGTATTTCGTGAAAAAAACGTTCCCCCTAACTGTCATTTCCGGACCCACCGGAAGTGCCTCCTTATTACGCACATAAAATGAATACCCCCCCCCCCAGCTAGCTAGGACCCACCTTGGTGGGAGGCTGACTTGTGGGCCTACTAAGTTGACGGGGATGGAGGGCTTTGTCAACTTAGTCAATATAAACGATTCTAGCTCCAGTGATCGTACGATATCCATCCAATGGTCGTAGTGCTTCTTCAACCTCTGGTCTTCTTGCTCGAGCCGCCCAAAGCAGCGCCGGTCGTGCCGCATGCTTCTACCTCCCGTGGCCGGATGTGCTGTCGCGGAGGCCTCACCGCCCCCTACTATTCCCACGGCTGGCCTGCGCGACGGCGGCAGCCTCACACCGCAGCCAACCGGTGAACTCTCAGATTCTCCTCGCTGGCTTCCACCGCGTCTTCCCAGCTCCCGTCGTCCCCTTCCCAGGCCTCGCTGTCGTCCACCGCCCTGGTGCTCTCGGCGCGGCGTGGTCAACGTGGTCAAGGAACGATTTCCATCGGACGTGGACTGTATGTGGAGAGGCTGACAGTTGGGTCGACGACCGTGGCAAGGAAGTGCCTCCTTATTACGCGCAAAATAATCATTCCTCCACCTGACAGCGGGGACTCACCGGACGGGCCACCGTATTTAGCGAAAAAACGTTTCCCCCTGTCTGCTGGGACCCACCAATTACATCTTCGCACGCAAGGAAGTGCGTCCGAAAAAAATGATTCGCCCCCTGACTGCTGGGACCCACCAGCTACATCTTCGCACGCAAGGAAGTGCCTGACAGTCGGGACCCACCTGGTCGAAGCGTACGTAGCGTTGTCATTCTGGTCGTGAACGTGTACGTACATACTGGTCGATGTAGAGGCGCGCACGTGTCGTAGATGTAGAGGCGCACACGTGTCGTAGTAGAGGCGGCGCGACGTAGCATGTACACGTCGCATTACAGCGAGGGTGCAAGAAAGAAAATCTGACGCCACGTCACGTACATACGGTCGGGGTCTCGAGCGCCTACTCGGCGCATCACGTTACATGGCTGGGTCGAACGGAGAAACAACGCGTCGTCGTCGTGTTCATGGGAGCCAACCGGCTGGGTCGGAGCGGAATGCGTGGTCGTGTTCATCGGGAGGGCTTGGACGGAACAGCGATGGAAACGAGGCTGGCGTGATCGCTGGCGGAGGAAACGGCCTTGTGTTCGACCGGCCATGTTTGAAACGGAGTCCTGTTGATTGGGAGGGGCCTGGCATACCGCAAAACGGAGGAAACGGACATCCTACGGTCGAAACGGGGGTCCTGTTGATCGGGAGGGGTGTGGCGTACCGCATAACGGAGGAAACGGACCTCCTACAGTCGAAATGGGGGTCCTGTTGATCGGGAGGAGTGCAGCGTGCATAAAGCAGATGAAACGGACTTGTGTTGGAGCGCCACGGCCGAAAACGGGGAGGGTGTGGCGTACCGCATAAGCAGGACTCCACGGGATACTGTTCATCTCCACCGTCGACCTCCTCCGGCCTCCACGGGCTACCGTCGACCTCCTCCAGCCTCCACGGGCTCCTGTTCATCCAGCCTCCACCGGCGCTACTCCACCGCTCTTTGTTCAACCACCCTCCACACGGGCACCCCTCCATCGTCTCTGTTCATCCAGCCCTCCACACCACGGGGTCTGTTCAACCACCCCTCGACGCCACCCCTCCACCATCTCTTGTTCATCCAGCCTCCACACCACGGATAACTGTTTATCCGTATAACGCCACCGCTCATCGCTCATCCAACCCCCCGCAACGCGCTCACTGCTCATCCTGCAGGGCACCATCGATCGGCTTGATTAGCGGCGATAGCGAAGAATCGCTCCATCGGGTTCGATTAACAGCCATCGATCGATCGCTCCGGGTTCGAACGCGTACCTGCGGTGCAATCACTCGGGTTCGATTAGAGCCAACACCTCGCACACACGGCGTGCGACGAGAGAAACGCATCGCTCCGCCCCGACCTCCCACCGTGAAGCAACTCCCCGAAATTTTCCTCCCTCGCTTCTACCATGGTTTTTTCCGTCATGGACGGCCCAAAGAATGTCATGCAGCTGCGTCTCCGCCCGCCCAAGACGAAAAAGCCCATTTTCCGTCATGTTTTTGTCATAGAAGTAGGAGCCCACCACATCTATGATGATACCGGGTTTTGTCACAATTATCGTCATAGAAGTGTCATATGTATGACAGAAAAAAAATTCGTTCGGCCCAAAATGTCACGGATGTGTCTTTTTTTTTGTAGTGAGTGTGGTGGTGGTGGATTGCCTCTTGGGCTGAGGATGAACAGTACAAGGGGAAGAACAGCCTCCTGAGGCGGGGCGTTCTTGTGCTTGGCGTGTGGCTAGGGTTGGCTCCATATCAGATGCCTCCTACTGTGGTGGCTAGTCCTATTTATAAGGCCCTGGTCCTCTCCCCAAATATTGAGCGGGAAGGGAACCAACAACGGCCAATTTGAAAGGGGACAGCTAGTACAGCTTATCGACAAAGCAGTCTTACCGCAAAAGGCTCACAGTGATGACGCCGCCTTGGGCTCCATGGTGACCTCCTTCTTGCCGTCCTACTGGTCTTGGTCTCGTTGCACCGATATGGAAACCTTTGCTTGACGCCTCGGTACTCCGCGCCTGCGCTTGCCCCCCTTAGCACCAAAGAGGAAACAAGTACACTACGCGCGCTGGCGCCTGGCTGGAGACCGCCTGGTCTCAATCGTCATGGCTCACGTCACGAGAACCTCGTGAGGTTTGCCTTGCCTTGAACTCTCTGCCCCTCGTGGCCAACCTGGTGAGGCAGCTCCCGAAGAGGTCTTGCTTCGTCCGCCTCACGAGGCTTGGCCCCTCGTGAGGGTCTTGAATGCCTTGTTGATGAAGATGGGTCATACGGGCCCGCTCGCAGAGCCTCGCCGTGGGCCGCAGGCAGGCAAGTCTGGGGACCCCCGTTCCCAGAACGCCGACAGTTAGGTTGGATGAATAGGAATATCAGAGATAAAAGGTTACCTTAGTCCGAGGACCTATGGTTACAAATCCTAGCCGGCTTTGTCAGTGGACACAGAGTCCTTCACGACTCTGCTATCTTTGTCTTGAACGGCTAGTCCTCCATGGGTCTCCCTAAATGCGTCACGGGCCGACCAATGTGGCGCAGGACGGAACCGAACCAAGGGCCTCACCTCCGCCCAGCGGACCTCATGCGGGGACACACCCTCTGCCCCCAGGTCTCGTTATCTTCTCACACCCACACATACCAACACCGAGACCACACAAAAAAAATTCTCCTCATGCCTCTATCCCCTCCCCCCTTGCATATACACACTCAAGGGCATCTCTCGCCATGACATCATATTCGTCTCTCTCTCTATCTAGACCTCTCTCATTTCTCGTGCTATCTCTCCCACGCCCCCCCCCCCCCCGCCGGCCCCTCTATCCATGCCTCTCTCGAATACGTAAAACACACGCATACATCTCTACGCCCTACCAAATACATTAACTACACATTCACACATGTTACATCACGTACCCCATTGATCTAAAAAGCCCTCTCTTCACGTTTATTTCGCATACAACATTCTTTTTGAATAAAATCACACAAAGAGTGGCCAAAAAATTATTTTAGAATGTCTACATATATACAACATTACAAAGTTATATGGAGGAGCATGAACGTTAATTTCCATTGTATGGTGCCCACAATGATATTTATTCCGCACTGTCAATTTTTATATTTTTATATTATATATAAATTAGTCATAATAAAGAGAAACGAAGAGCATCTCTCTCTCCATCGCATACACCCCCTCTACGCCCCTTTCACGTACGCACACAAACTATCTCCAGGTCCTCTAAAAGCATGCCCCCAGCACATTCACGCATGTTTCATCTTTCTCTCGCGACATATACAGTGACGATCATTGTATTTGAAGTGAAAGCATGATACGTACATTGGACTTCAGAATCCACTCATTACGGTCACCATTTACATTCTGTGGTTATTATACAGTCACGGGCTCACCGTCTGACTCTGTACTTGCTCAAGACACGACTAGTTGACCAGTTAAACGCTCCACGTGGCACCTCTAGTGTTGCATCACATTATCTCACTACCATTGGGCCCACCTGTCGGCGTGTATCTACTCTACTCTTATAAAAACAGAGTTGGTGATGATGGTGTGCCTGCCATCCTGCAATATAGACCGTCCGATTTATATCTGACGGATAGGAAGGAAACTATGTCAATTTTGCAAAAAGGTACCCACACCCCTCTCCACATTTGCAAATAAGGCCTTCCCTCGTTCATCCTTTTCTCTCACAAGATAAACTACCCATACAAATGCATCTTCATGTTACATGCAACGCACGGGCATCTTGCTAGTAAGAATGAAAAAAAACGATAAAAAATATTGGACGGTGGTTCGAAGTCATGACCGCGGGCACAGTGGACAAGGTGGCCTTGTCTTGGTATGCTGAGCCATCTGTTTTAACACACAGGAGCTGGTGTGGTGATTATATACACACGCACGCATGCACACGAACTGCATGCACGCAACACTCACACGAACACACGCAGCCATGCACGCACGCAACACTCACACGTACACACACAACCACGCACGCACACAACACTCACACGCACACACGCACGCATGCATGCACACACCAGACGACCAACACACACTCTCACGCTCAAGTGCTCAACCTACACGTGCATGAGCACACATCAGGCCCTGATAGACAAATACACAACCAGGTGGTTCCCGCGCACGGGTTGGAGTCTTGTCGCACAGTCGTAAATTTGTGTTTATCTGACCTTTTTCCTATGCAAACTGACAGGTGAGACCCACAAGGAATGTGGTCAATTTAACTAGTCAACATAGTGCCACGCAGATTATTTGGTCGGTCAACAGAGTGCAATCCGATGTTGAACGGTGAGCAAGTGACCGTATAATCACCGCAAAACATATATAGTGACTGCAATGAGCGTATTCTGAAGTCTAATGACCGTATTACGCTTTTCGCTTGAAATACACTGACTGCCCGTGTATTTATCTTTTCTCTCGCTCTCTCTGTGGAGCCGAGTAGGCCAACGTGCCAGTGCCAATATTGGCGCACGCCACCCCATTATTGTTGTACTGGTTCCGTAAGAGCGAACAAGCATTCATGTCTACTGTACAAAACTGTAGATATGACTTACAAATGCTATGAAGACGAATACAAATATTTGAATCCACCTTATGCCCAATTTCTCTCTGTAGGCCCTCCAAAAGTACACCTCTACACGTTCTCGCATGTTACATCTAACAACTACACTCTAACATAATAAATCATATGTGTTTTTAGTTTTACTAGATCTTATATTGCTACTTAATTATTTAGTTTGCATACATTAAAATTGCCTTTGAAATGTATGGCTAGTATCATCTACCGCACGGGAAAAATCTCGCCCTTTCCTGTTTAATCGGGTTTGTATCGATGGATCGTGCGAAACAACAAAACTATAGTAGTACTACTCTACAAGTAACAGTTCACTGGGCCGTCGTCTCGTGTACACCTCCGTCGTAAGAGTGGAGCGCTCGCTTTCATAAATGTTCTAGTACCTTTCGCCGACATGTGGGACATCAAGCAACCGGGTCCATGTTCCATACCGAAAGAACAGTGCAGAGTAGCAGGGGTGAAGCACCCCAGTCATGGTGTCGGCGTATTAATGAGCAATGAGGCATCAATCACAAAGCTGCACCTTTCTGCAGTTAAATTGGAGGGACGAAGTAAATATTGCTAAAAAAAGAAGTTGGAGGGACGAAGCAACCATCATTTCACTCGTTGCTGAATCCGCTTCTGTCGGTGTACTAGAGTAGGGGTACCCTAGTATCCCGTACTCGTGCACGGACAGTTGCAGCACCCCGCGGCAAGGTTTTGCCTCGTCACCGCCAAGGTCCTCCGTGGCTCCTTTGGAGCCATTCAAGAACAAAGTATTTGATTAAGAAGACAAGGCCCCGGCAAGAGAAGCTTGCCGGGAAGGCCACTCGAGGCATGCAGAAGACAAGGCCCCGGCAAGAGGAGCTTGCCGGGAAGGCTCGGAGCGCGACAAGCCCCCGGACGCGACAAGGATTCGGCCGCGGCAAGCAACCTCTCTCCATCTCCGCTCCAGCTCATCCAGCGACGTGTCGCCATGGGACCGTTCCATGCGCGCGTGTCGAGAGGCTGTGCAGCCAGCGGAGAGCAGCGATAAGCGGCGCTGACAAGCTTGCCATCGGGGCGAAGCGGAGGCGCACTGACGGTCTCTGTTGCCTTTGTTTGGGCGACAACGACGGGCATTTATTGCTTTTGTCCCTTGCCGTCGAGTTAGGTATTTTACCTTTGTATCTTTGTTTGAGTAGGTGTACCAACTCCTTGTTTTTACATTTGTACCTTCATCCATGTTGCCACCTGTTGGAGACCCCTTGAGCATATAAAAGGAGGCCCATGTGCAATGTAGACGGGGTTCGGTTCGTTCGACTCACTCGATACCAGATACACTCACGCTAGGTTTTGTAGCTCTCATCGCTCCCTAGCAAGAACATAATACATCAAACAAGCAGCAGTAGGAGTTTTATCTCTCCGGAGAGCTCCGAAGCTGGGTAAACTGCTCGTGTGCCTCGCCTCGATCCGCTCTTCGTGCGATCTCCGCCCCCCTCCGAACCACAAAGGGGCCTGGTCCGCCGGCCCCATAGGTGTCCGTGGGTACGATCAGCCTCCCCGACATCTTTGGCGCGCCAGGTAGGGGGCGTCGAGGCCGTGTGAATCTAATCCGGCGTTCACACGAGTAGCGTCGTCAACATCTTCCTGAACATGCCACCGAAGAAGAAGGCTTCGGCGGCAGCAGAGCCGTCCGCGTCATACCCACCCTCACCGCAGCAAACGGGTGGTGGGGGCGACGCCCGGCGGAGGAACGGCGCCCGGCGAAGGTGTTCGCGGCGTTGCCAAGTCCAAGGACAAGGCCCGCAAACCTCGGTGTCCGCGCATCCCCGCGCCCATCTCGGAGAGCGGGACCAACAACGTCATGGCGTTCACAATGCCATACGTTCGTTGGATCGAGACCCTCAAGACCAGCATGCGGCGTCAACATGCTGGCATCGAGTGAAATCTGGTCGCCGGACGGGTGCTGCTCCTTCTAACATAGTTAGAAGTTCGAGCATATCCGCTCCTCGCACCGCTCGCCAATGCCACCCACTACTCCAGTGAAGCTCTGGCGAGAGCTCGGCTGCTCCTCGACTACCCTCCGGCGGCCGACAAGGTCGGCGAGTGGAAAACTACTATCCGAGCCTCATCGGCTTTGCTAACGGCGGCGCCCGCGGCAACCAACGCCATCATTGCCGCGGCGAGACGACAAGGCACGAGCCGGTGGCGGCAGGCTGTCGGAGGTGCAACCACCGTGCACTCTCCGCCACGAAGGCCAAGATCGCCGACTCACGGATCCACCTCGGCGGCGACTCCACCGCGTCGTCGGATCCATGAGCTTCGCCGCGATCAGCGCCAAGTTCTTCACGAAGCGACAACAAGAGGGCCTCGAACTTCGCATCAGCGCCCGAAGAGAAGCGCCGACGTCATCCGACAAGCGCGCTGGGCCTTGTGACGAGCACGCCACGGAGGAGCCAGGCGACTTACGTCAGACGCGTAGGTTGCCCTGCGTTCACTCGTGAGCTGCGGCAAGTCGATGGCCCAGCGAGAAAAACTTCAAACCAGACGTGCGGAGAAGTATGATGGCGGGGCGCATCCGTCGGAGTTCCTCGGCATCTACACCATCGTGGTGCGAGGCTGCGGGGACGGACGACAAGATCCTCGCCAACTACTTCCCGCTCGTGCTCAAGCCCAACGTTAGATCTTGGCTAATGCACTTGCCGGCCAGCTCCATATCCTCTTGGGCAGATCTGTGCCATCAGTTTGTTGGCGCCTTCACAGGTGGCCACAAGCCTCATGGCCAAGAGAGTGACCTTCATCTGCTCGCCCAGAAGGAAGGAGAGTCCCTGCGCAAGTTCATTTAGAGATTCAGCCGTGTGCACTACAACATCAGGACGTCCACCCTGCCGCGGTGATCGGCGCATTTCATCGAGAATGTGCGGAACCGCGGATGAGAGGAGATGGCGATGTGAAAAGTCAAGGACGTCGATGAGCTGTACGCCTTGGCCGACAAGTGTGCACGCTATTTGAGGAAGGGAGGAGACTCGGGGAGAGAATGCGGAAGCGAGGATCGGCGATGAGGACACCGCCCGGCAAAGAAGGGCGGCGGCGAGGCAACAGGAAGAAGAAAGGTAGAGAAGTGCTAGCTGTTGAGCAGTCCGACAACAGAGGTGGCGACAAGAACGCCAAGGCTGGTGGCTCGGCAAGGAGGTTGCGGCCGACGCCAACCACCCGGTCGGTGGCAGCCACCGACAAGCGTGACAACTCCGGCAGCGATCTTTGCAAGATCCACCGCACCAAGGGCCACGACCTCCAGAGCTGCAAGAAGGTCGAGCAGCTTGTCGAACAGCAGAGAGCTGAGTACGAGCGCGCGACAAGGAGAAGGCCCAGAAGGTGCCGGGGAGCGAAAGCAAGAAACGCCCCGGCCGGGGCGCCATGCAAGGCCAAGCAGCGGCAAGGAGACAGACCTCCCGCGCCGCGACAAGGATGGAGATGATGACGACAGCGAAGATATGGAAGACGCATTTACGCTGATGAGCAGGAGTTTGAGAAAGCCACGAGCTCCTCTGTGTTGACGGAGGTGCTTCCTGCATACCTCCCACCGCAACTCAAGCAATGGATGCGGGAGGTCAATCTGGCGGAACCATCCGTGAGTCACGCAAGCCTCTGAAGTGGTCCAAGACGCCTATCATTTTTGATATTGAGGACCACCACGACCGCATAAGCTGCGGTCGGGTGCTTGCCGATGTTGGTCTCACCAACCATCCGCAACCTCAAGGTCACCAAAATGCTAGTTGACGGCGGGGCGGCTTGAATCTGATCTCCTCCGCGGTGCTCGAAGCTTCAAATCCACGACAATGAGCTCGAAGAGACCGGCACTTTCCAAGGAATCAATCCGGGAAGGAGCAAGCGAAGGGAAGATTACGTTGCCGGTAACATTTGGCAGCGAGCTGAACTTTAGGGCCGAGAGGGTCACATTCGACGTTGCCGATTTCCGTTGCCTTACAATGGGATACTCGGCAAATCGGCCTCGCCAAGTTCATGGCAGCCTCTCACTCGCCTACAACTTACTCAAGATGCGGGCCCGATAAGCGTCATCTCTGTCCATGGCGACAAGAAGGATGCCCTTATCTGTGCCGACAAGATCTACCGGGATGCAAAGACCCAGACATGACGGTATCAAACACTTGCGGCTGAAGCTCCGGGGAAGAAGACGAAGTCCAAGTCCGGCAAGAACTCTGATGCTTACTCTGGCAAGCGCACCTCTTCGGAGTGCTGCGCTACCGTCGACGACGCACCATCGAGCTCCACCGGCAAGTGCAAGAAGATGGTAGCTCCGCCAAAGACCAAGAAGGTGCCCGCCAAGGAGGACGGCACTGGTGGTACATTTACCATCAGTGCCTCTCTCAACCCTAAATAGGAAGGCGCGCTCGTTGCTTTCCTGCGGGCGAATGTCGACGTGTTTGCATGGCAACCGTCCCGACATCCCGGTGTTCCTGTGGAAGTGATTGAGCACCGCTTTGGCCGTTTGTCCTCATGCGCGCCCGTCAAGCAAAAAGTCGGGAAGCAAGCGGTGGGCGCCAAGAATTCATAGTAGAAGAGATCAAGAAGCTGGAAGCAGCAGGCCTTGTCGGAGGAGTGCTCCATCCTACGTGGTTGGCCAATCACGTAGTCGTGCGCCAAAGCAAATGGAAAATGGAGACTTTGTATTGACTTCACGGATGTTAATAAAGCTTGTCCCAAAGATCCATTTCCCTTGCGGCGCATTGACCAGATTGTTGACTCCACGGTGGATGTGATTTGCTTTCGTTTCTTGATGCATACTCGAGATACCATCAGATCTTCATGGTGAAGAAGATGAGGATAAGACCGCATTCATCACACCATGTGGCACATCTTGTTTCATACGGATGCCTTTCGGTTTGAAGAATGCTTTGGTTCAACGTTTGCAAGGGTAGTCCATGACGCTTTTGAGCCGCAAATGCACAGAAATGTAGAAGCCTACATGGATGACATAGTGGTCAAAAGCAAGGACAAAGCAACTCTGGTTCAAGATTTGGACGAGACCTTTGCGAATCTGCACAAGATCAACCTCAAGCTCAACCCCGAGAAGTGCATATTTGGAGTCCCTTCCGGCAAGCTTCTTGGGTTCTTCGTGTCTCAACGAGGGATTGAAGCTAATCCCGACAAGATCAAGGCCATTGAGCAGATTGAAGCACCAAAGCGCGTCAAGGATGTACGAAGACTTGCCGGTTGCGTGGCTGCTCTCAAAGAGGTTTATTTCTGGAGTCTGCTGAGGCGCCTGCCATTTTTCAAGATTTTGAAAAAGGCAGGTCCAATGAAATGGACTCCGAAGCGGAGGCTGCGGCTGCGAGACTTAAAGAGATACCTGTCCTCCACTCCAACACTTGTCGCACCTAAGCCACAAGAGAAGTTCTTTGCTATATATAGCAGCAACCAATCAAGTGGTTAGTGCTGCGTTAGTAGCGGAGAGGGAGGCGGATGACGAGCCCGACAAGCGGCAAGCACATCCAGCGACAAGCAGGGGCTCCGCCGACAAGCTCTGGTCCCGACAAGGATGAATCAGCAGACACATGAGCAGATCACGAGAAAAGGATGGTGCAGCGCCCAGTCTACTTTGTCGGTTCCCTCCTGCGAGGCTAGGTCAAGGTACTACGGTGTGCAGAAATTGCTTTTCGGCCTCCTCATGGCCTCGAGAAAGCTGCGCCATTACTTCCAAGCACATGAGATCACAGCTTGTCACTCGCTTTCCGCTGAAGAGGATACTGCAGAATCCAGAAGCAACGGGCAGGATTGTCGAGTGGGCATTGGAGCTGTCAAGCTTTGGTCTCAAGTTTGAAAGCACATCAACTATCCAAAGCAGAGCGTTGGCAGAATTCATAGCAGAATGGACGCCAACACCAGATGAAGAGATTAGGAGACGAGCATTCCCGCCAAGGAAGCAAGTAAAGAGTGGCTGATGTACTTTGATGGTGCCTTCTCGCCGCAAAGGCGCGGTCTTTGGCGTCTTGCTTATCGCACCACCGGAGAGCACCTCAAGTACGTAGTCCGGATGCACTTTCCCAAGGAGCAAGCGACAAACAATCTGCGCAGTATGAAGGTTTGCTTGCGGTCTCGGGATCGCATGATGGACCTTGGGATCAAAAACTTATTGTCGTGGGTGACTCGCAGCTTGTCGTCCGCCAAGTGAACAAATACTACGAGTCCATTGATGGAAGCCTCGTTGATGAAGTGAGGAAGCTTGAAGAGCACTTTGACGGCCTCGCAAATGGAACATGTTCCAAGAGCTCGGAATGATATTGCCGACGGCTCGCCAAAGTGCGCCGCACTTAAGTTGCTGTGGAACCAGGGATTTTCGTGCTCAAGTCTGATTTCGATAACCGTAACACCATCAAGCTGGACAAAGCAAGAAGAGGAAGTTGACCTCTGGTGACTACTTTCCGTGAGCTTCCCAAAGCCGTCGTCAAAGGTCCCCAAGATCAACACCAACAACTTTGAGGGGCGGTCTGCTCCGACAGGCCCTGTGGTTTGTTTCGTTGAAGCGGGCGCTCCCGACAAGTCTTGCTCCGGCAAGCTTGCCGGGAGCATCAAGCTTCCGGCGGCCGCGAGTTCTTGCCGTGGAAGGCGATGTTCCTTGCAGCAGATGTGCCTTTGGTCCTTGTTGTCGAGCCACAAGCTCCGGCATGGGCGCAGCAGATTGTCCATTTCCTTGAGACGGAGAACTTCCGAAGAGCAAGAAGAAGCGAAAAGAGTAGCCCGGCAATGAAAGTATGTACCAGTTTGTCGATAGCATACTTTATGCAGAACAAGACTCAACGGTGTGAAATTGAAGTGTATTCGGGGAAGATGGGCCGAAGCTGTTGGCGAAGATATACGAGGCATATGTGGTCACCACATTAAGCGCAAAACGCACTTGTCGGCAAAGCTTTCCGGCAAGGTTTCTTCTGGCCGACAGCCCTCCAGGATGCAACTGCACAAATAACCAAGTGTGAAGCGTGCCAATTCCATTCCAAACAGATACACCAGCCAGCTCAAGCTCTCCAGACGATCCCTTTATCCTGGCCATTTTCGGTCTGGGGGCCCGACATCCTCGGCCCCTTCCCCCGAGCTGTCGGGGGCTTTGAATACTTGTACGTCGCCATCGACAAGTTCACGAAATGGCCAGAAGTGGAAGCAGTGAGGAAGGTGGCACGATCAGTGATCAAGTTCTTGGTCGATTGTTTGCCGTTTGAATCCCTAACAGGATCATCACCGACAACGGCACACAATTCTGAGTCGCACCTTCATGCAAGGTCGTCCAAGATCTTGGCGCCAAGGTGCGCTTTGCTTCCATGGCTCACCCGAGAAGCAACGGTCAAGCGAAGAGGGCAAATGTTGAAGTGCTGCGCGGGCTCAAGACCAGAACTTTCGACAGGCTGCACAAGTGCGGAAGAAAGCTGGATTGAGGAGCTGCGGTGGTTCTTTGGTCGATCGGACGACGCCAAATCGAGCCACCGCCGGACACCTTTTGCTCTAGTCTATGGAGCAGAGGCAGTTCTCCCCATGGAACTCGTATATGGATCGCCTCGAGTGCTCGCTTATGATGAGCTTGAGCAAGAGCAGCTGCGACAAGATGACGCGCTGCTCCTTGAGGAGGATCGTCTTCAGGCTGCTGTGCGAGCCGCTCGCTACCAGCAAGCTTTGCGTCGCTACCATAGCCGCAGAGTTAGTGCCAGAAGTCTCGAGGAAGGCGACCTTGTTCTTGGTAGCGTTCAGTCCGCCAAGAATTCAAACAAGTTGGCCTTGAAGTGGGAAGGCCCTTATCGGGTGAAACGAGTCACTAGGCTGGCGCTGTCCGCCTTGAGACCGAAGATGGCATTACGGTGAGCAACTCCGGAACATTGAGCATCTTCGTAAGTTTTACCCATAGGGAGCGGTTGTCGGAACCCGTTCAAGCAACCACCTTTATACAAGTCTTGCCGCTGTTGCATGTAATCCTTTGTACAAAGCGGTATGAGACCCTGTGCATCAGTAAAGCTCATGTGTTGCGCACAACTTGTCAAATTCATGCTTTCATCATTTTATTGCATGTTTTGGCTAACACTTTGTGCAGCAACCACACCCGGTAAGCAAAATCGAGCCGCTAGGTTCCATAACTTTATTTCCTCTTCTTTCTCTTTTCTCAAAGAAAGGAAGGCTCCCTCGCGCACAAGTTAACCAGGGGGGGAGGAGATAATACTATGGACTGTGCACCGCCGAGGAAGTTTCACCTCATCGGGAAGCAAGAGATGTAAAAGCTCGGTTGCCAAAGTTTGAGCAATCAATTTTAAATTTTTAAGTTATCTTCCTCGAACGATAGTACTTTGTATGGAAAACATGTGTGCAGAGGAACCAACTCGCGGCTAGTCGCGCCCTTACTTTGTTTCGAGTCTGCTCAACAACTTAAGTGAGCTGCAGCTAGTCGCGACAAGGTTGCTAGTCGGAGGCGGCACCTTGCCAAAGCGATGTTCACTTTTCAGACTCGCCAAAAGTGCCCGCACCGACAAGTCCCCCAAATGCGTAAGGCGTAAACGCATACAAAGGAAGGAATCAAGTAGAGGAAATAACGTTGCATTGATCGCCTAAGATAGAGTATATTACAAAATAACTTGTCGCTGATCTAACAAAGTGTTCTAAAACATGATCGATGAGCGACAAGGGAAAGATAAAGTTGGCAGCCTAGTCTACGCGGTCGCCCTCAATCCGCTTGATCTTGTTCACCTTGTCCACAATGGGTGCGACAAGGGCTTTGAGCTCCTCCACGTTGGCATCTGGCGGCAAGGATCTGAGGACGCCGTTAAGGTTGAGGCCCGGATTGCGGAAGGCCACCTTTATCAACACCTTCTCGAGGGCTCTGCCGCAGATCTGGCGTGATTCCTCGGCCCGGCTGCTGGGACCTCCTCCCGGAGACGCTGGAGGCCCGTCACCACGCCTTTGAAGAATAAACTGAGTTTGGCGCTGGGTTGGAGATGCTCGTCGGAGGAGTATGCAAGGTCCACCATCCCCAGCTCCATCAGCTCGTTGTGGATGTCGGCGGCGGTGTCCACAAGACCTTCAGTCCAGTGCTCCACGCTCTCCCTCAGGGTGCTCTAGATGGAGGCAGCATTCGCTAGCAGCTCCTCCTTGGCCTTGATCGCCTCCAACAAACCCACCTCCCGCTCTCGGGCGGCCCAACGTCTGCGTCAGAGTGGTCGGCTCAGCTCAAGATCCGCCTTGGAATCCTTGGCGGCGTCAGGCCTCCTTGCCTCTATCAGCCGAGGCGACTCTGCAGCTCGCCAAGAGTGTAGGCGTCCTTCTCGCTCACGCTTGAGCACGGCAAGCTCTTCGCCGCTCTTCTTGAGGCTGGCCTCGGTGTGCCACCTTCGCCTTCAGCTCTTCCTTGGCGGCCTCGGCGGCTGCGGCAGCATCCTTCGCTTCTTGAAGCGCCCCGCCAAGTGACTCCTCGCGCGCGGCAAGGTCTTCTTCGTGGCTGTCCAGGTTGACCTTCCGCTGCGCCAACTCGCTTTCCTGCATCGGCAGCCTCGGTGGCCTCCTCGCCAACAGGCTCGTCGGCGACGGCCTCTTCTTCCACAACAACGACCTCTTCTTCCTCGACGGCGGCCTTGTCGGTGTCGCCGCGCGCCTCCTCCTCACCGGGGGCCTCGACCTCCATCGGCTCTGCGTCAGACGAAGAAAGAGCAGTCAAGCAAATGTTCAAAAAGAGAAACAAAAGAAAGCAAGCCCAAAGAAAATTTTTGTGTAAGGAAATTACCTGCAACGGGATCCGCAGCCATGGCCTCGACCACTGGAGGGTCACTGGCGCTGTCCCTTGCCGGGGTAGCCTCCCTTGCCGGAGTGGCCTCCCTTGTCGGAGGGCGCTCCCTTGCCGGAGAATCCTCCCTTGGCGGCGAAGTGGCAGCGGGCAGGATCTCGGAGGCGGCTTCCGAGCCCTCCTGATGAGGCTGCTCTGCTCCTACACAAGCAAACAATCAGATATCAACGAAGAAAGGGCACCCTTGCACACCTAATAGTAAGGAGAAAACTGCACACTTACTCTGGGGGCTGTGCTGGGGGCTGCTCTGAGGAAGGGTTGCCGGGTCCGGAAAGGGAGTCTCGGACGCGTCCCACAGCCACGGGAGAATCGTCCTCAACGACGCACCGTCGGGATCTTGGCCCTCTTCGACGCTCTACGGGCGGCGTCACGAAAAGGAAAGAGTCGTAACGAAGCAAATCAGATTCAAGATGAAGCAATAAAATTGAAGAAATACAAGCACAAATCTCAAGAGCTTACTCTTCGCCTTCCTCCTGAGCTGAGCGGAGAAGTCAAACTCGGCTCGCCTCGGGCGGCAATGAGGAGTGGGCTCTCTTGGCCGCTTAAGCGGAGGCGTCGGCGGTGGCACGAGAAGATCCCGCCCGATTGTCGCAGCAGTGTGGGGCGCTCCGCGGCACAACCTCGCTTGCAGCGGTGGGCGCGTCGTGCGGCGCTTCTTTGTGGGCGATCTGCCCCGACTTCGTCTCGGCCTTGCGGAGACGCCTCATTCGCGAGCCGGAGGCTCACGGCTGGCAAGTCGCTGGGTGGTGGAGAAGAAAGCGCCCTCGGCGGGTCCACTCGACCCGGCCTCGGGCTCGACAAGCTCATCTCGCCGACGACCTCCCTCGCTCGGCAAGGCTTGCCGCCTTGGCTGCGTCCGCCTCCTCCACGGTGAACTCCGAAGGCTCCGGCGGCAGCGGCTGCTGCCGCCTCCTCCCTGCTTGGTGGCAATCCGCGCCATCTCCTCGTCGGTGGTGTCGCGGGTGAGCCTTACGCTTTCGTCGGAGCGGATCGGCACTTCTTCCAAATCGCCGAAGAACCGCTGCACGACCTCGTCGGGGGCTCTCGCCAGTTGGAGCGATCCCATGGGAATCGCACAACGGCATCATGGCGCTGGATGCGGTCGAGCGCCGAGTTGTTGCACAATGGGGCGACTTCGCGGCAACCTAAACCACTCAGGATGGTCGGGTCGTTCTTGAACAGCTCGAGCAGCATCGCGTCAGCTCCAAGACGGTGAAGTTCGATTCGAGACGGGCGCAACCTCATAATGTACGCCGCATTTTGGAACTCCCGAGCAGGCCTCCTCCTTTCCTGCAAGGGAAGCGATGCGGCGGCGAAGGAAATCTCGCCAAGCTAGCGCTTACGGTTAACCGGCAAGCCCGAGGCGCAAAATCGAGTCACAGCTATCTTGACCGCATCCTCCGGCGCCAAGTTGCTCCAATCTTCGCCGCAAGACTATTGGAGTTTGGCGACGCAGCGATGAAGGGCTGCGGGTTCTCCTCACGACCCAACACCAATTGGCTCTCCACTCCTCCCACTTGTTGCGGAACTCCCCTTCCAGGTAGGCTTCTTTCTTGCCGATCCTGGAGACCCAAGCTATCCCTCCGGCAAGCGGCTCTCCTCTCTCGACGCGGGGTACAAAGAAGTGGCGGAAGAGTGCCACGTTTGGGTGGACTCCGACAAAGTTTTTGCAAAGATGCGCGAAAACTGCCATGGTCAAGACGGTGTTGGGGGTGAAATCAAGGAGGCGGAGGCCAAACGTGTTCATGATGTCGCAGAAGAACTTCGAAAAGGCGGCAAAGCCCGCAATAGCGAAAAAAGGGAGAAAAAGGGTACCTGTTGGGGCCAAATCCGAGGCGGAGGCGGGAGTACCCTCGTCGCGGATGTGCAGCGTCTCCGTCGACCGAAGAGGTAGAAGATGTCTCGCAGCTCCCTTGCACCGAGCTGCGGGGAAGATGGCCCGCTCCTTGGCGCGCCATGAGCCGCTGCGCCTCGGCCGACTTGACGCCCTTCTCCTTGTCGGCTTTGAGCCATGGCGAGGGAGGCGGAGGAGGCCGACGGCGGTGAGCGCTTGTGGCAAAAGGGGGCGGGCGCTCTCTTCGTGACCGAGAAGAAGAGGGGAGCGGCGGTGGTTTTCTTGACAAGACAGCGATGGCAGAGTGGACGGCATGCCTCTGTTTCCTCCGCTTATAAAGAGGGGGAGGGGGCGGACGTTCCGCTTTTCCTAATAAAGAAACCTCCACGACCACGCCCACGATCTCTCGCACGACGCCACGTCCGGTGCGTGCCGTTAGTGGGGGTCGTGGTGGGTCCGGGGCGAGTTGCGACGTGGTCGAGGCCGCGTGTGACCGTCTGCTTGTTTTGGGCCTGGCCCGACAGCGCTGGCACCGTGTACGGCCCAGCCGGGGCTCTGTCGGTGTACTAGAGTAGGGGTACCCTAGTATCCCGTACTGCGTACGCATTACAGCAGACCAGCTGCAAGGTTTTGCCTCGTCACCGCCAAGGTCCTCCGTGGCTCCTTTGGAGCCATTCAAGAACAAAGTATTTGATTAAGAAGACAAAGGCCCGGCAAGAGAAGCTTGCCGGAAGGCCACTCGAGGCATGCAGAAGACAAGGCCCGGCAAGAGGAGCTTAGGGAAGGCCTTGAGCGCGACAAGCCTCCGGATGCGACAAGGATTCGGCCGCGGCAAGCAACCTCTCTCCATCTCGCTCCAGCTCATCCGGTGACGTGTCGCCATGGGACCGCTCCATGCGGCGGCGTGTCGAGAGGTCTGTAGCCAGCGGAGAGCAGCGATAAGCGGCACTGACAAGCTTGCCATCGTGGCGAGCGGAGGCGCACCTGACGGTCTCTGTTGCACTATTTGGGCGACACTGACGGGCATTTATTGCTTTTGTCCCTTGCCGTCAGAGTTAGGTATTTTGCACTGTACACTGTTTGAGTAGGTGTACCAACTCCTGTTTTTACATTTGTACCCTCATCCATGTTGCCACCTGTTGGAGACCCCTTGAGCATATAAAAGGAGGCCCATGTGCAACGTAGACGGGGTTCGGTTCGTTCGACTCACTCGAGACCAGATACACTCACGCTAGGTTTTGTAGCTCTCATCGCTCCCTAGCAAGAACACAATACATCAAACAAGCAGCAGTAGGAGTTTTATCTCCGGAGAGCTCCGAAGCTGGGTAAACTGCTCGTGTGCCTCGCCTCGATCCGCTCTTCGTGCGATCTCCGCCCCCCTCCGAACCACAAAGGGGCCTGGTCCGCCGGTCCCATAGGTGTCCGTGGGTACGATCAGCCTCCCCGACAGCTTCTCCCTCATCTTCTTCAAGTTAACCACGTGTTGTTTTTGCCGTTGTTCTATCTCATGTGGGACGCGGATCGGCTTGGTAAAGCACTGACACGTGGGACCGCATGTTAGCAAACCGCCAGGCCAACGTCCTCTAAAAAATAAGAAACCTCCCCCACCATCCACGCGGCAAAATCACCTCCTTTTTACTAATCTTGATACTATAATTTTTTAGATCAATATAATTGAGATTTGTATAGATAGCACACAGGAGCAAAACCAAGTGGTACGGTTAAGGGCATCCACAATGTGTAGCCGAATGTGAAAATAGCTTTTAGCATCGATGGGAACCATTGTGGACGGTGCTGCCAAAGCAAGAAAGATGGAACCGAAGCTCCCTAAATGATTGCTTGAAGGAACAGAAAAATGCAAGCTCTCTCCTCTTTCTCCCATGCTTGGACGCATGTACAGTATAGAGCACAAAGTCTACTCCCATGTCCCTTCTATCACAAATTACAAAGTAGTGAGCGTCAAATCACAAAGCACGGACGAAGCAACCATCATTTCACTCTTCGCTGACTCCGCTTCTCCATCGTCTTCTTCGAGAAACCACCTTACCGCACTAAGCTAAACGGATGACGCTATTGTGTAGTACTAGTACATTTAAGCGTCCTTTGGTTCAACAGACTTCCTGGATGCAAATAAGGCAGTTGTCTTGGCTTGCAGGCGGCACTTGCGAATGACTTACCATGGTCTCCCTCATTGGTGTTCTCCGTCGAACGCACTTCGCCAAACCACAACGTTTGAGATATCGTCGACGTCACCACAATGGGGAAGGAAGTCAAATAGTTACTACCTCCATATTTTGTACCCAAGGCCAGTATATCAAAATTACAATTTGCAGAAGGCCACTAACACTAATCGAGGCAAAATTGATGGGGTTTGCCTCGTACTAGCAACCAAGGACATTAATATACCCTTGCATGCATGCGAAAGTGAGAAGGTTGGTTTGCATGGCGCTGCATTAATCAAGCGATGAGGAGTGAGATGGTTAGCTCTTTGGGCGTTGAGAAAAAATACGCATTAATTGACATGTCAAACGAGGATTTGTATCGATCAATCCCGCGAAGTTTAACACAAGTACATACGTGTATCCTGTTTGGGTCTAGGCCTTGCATTGCCATACTTTGCAACACATTTTTGAAAAGGAGGTACACTTGCGCACACCTGTCGCACCGCACCCTCACACAGTCACTCCTGCACGCCGCAAACCCAACCAAGGGAACGCACCCTCACTGAGACGTGCTACCGCATGTGATCAAACCAAATTCAGCCATCCTACCGCTGACACATAATTTTCGTTCATACAATATGTTTATCCAACCGCATGTTGGGGAAGATCCGTGCAGCCCGTGCGGTGGTCTGTTGGGGAAGAAGAAGAGGTGAGGAAGAAGAAGGGTTAGGAGACGTAGGATATTCCGGATATTCATCCAACTGCCTGAAATGGTCGACTGGCCCAAATGACGAAAGTCAGGCGACTTGCATAAATATATGTTTTTACACAGCAAAACATAGCTAAAAACAACAACATAAAGAAAAAATATCACTACTCGTGGAACGAGCCGGCCTCGTCGTCTTTGGCTGCCGGCGCGAACCAACCGTAGATGCCGACGTGTGTCTCTGTACCGTGGTTGTCCTCGGCCTCCAGCTACTCATTCAAGCGGAGCATGCGGGCACTCTGCACGGACGCGAGCACCGCCCGGTTCACATCCACGGCGTTCGGTTCCGCCTGCAGTAGGTCCTTGATGGCAGCGACATCCGCGCGCTTCGCGTCGAGTTGAGCCTCCGCCGCCCGGTTCAAGTCCAGGACGGCTAGTTCAACATGCAGGAGGGCCTCGATGGTAGCGGCATCCGCGTGCTCCGCGTCAAGTCGAGCCTCCATCGCCCGGTTCACGTCCACGACATCCGGTTCCACCTGCAGGTGGGACATGATGGCAGCGGCATCCGCATGTTCTGCGTCAAGTTGAGCCTCCGCCTCCCAGTGCTCCTTTAGGACCGCCAGGTTGAACTGCTGGTCCGCCTGCACCATGGGGGACCCGAACGCCAGCACGAAGTCGACGTCCATCGTCTCATACGCATCAGGGGCCTCCTACACCGTGACCTCCGCCATGAACATTGGATCGGCTTCCTCCTCCTCGTAGCTTGGCTCCAGAAAACTCGGTGGTTGGCCCGCCGCAAAGCGAGCTTGTGCATGGAGGTCTGTGGCGCCGACCGCCGCCGCGATTTCTGCATGGCGCTCTGGCATCAGCATCTTGTAGTACGTGGATTGTGGCGCACCATGGCTTTCCGGCGAACTAGGGGACGGCTGGCTCAGGCTAGGGGATCGAAAGGTGGGGCAATGGGTTGGAGTGGAGGTGTGGTTTTGGGGCGGTGATGACCGACTGGCAAGTAGCTGGCGTAGGCCGAGCAGCGAAGGTTCTGGTGTGAATACTGGTCCCGATGACGATCGGTCAATCGGTTTTGACTGTGTGGAGTTTGCAAAGCCGGACGCTGGAGCCTAGAGACTTGTGGGGTGGTATGGGACCAAAGTTTCAGAGTTTCACGTGGCAGACATCCGGACTTGGCCACCGTTATTGTCGACGACAAGGCTGTGACTTCGTAAATCTGAAGATGACTAGCAAGATGCCTGTGCATTGCACGGAACACCAGGATGCATTTTTTTTACAAAACACCTGTTGTGATTGACCCATGAGGAGTAATCCCATGTGTAAAACCTAATGATATCTCGAGAATTTCATCAGAAAATGTTATCTCGAGAATTTCATCGAAAAATGTTATCTCGAAAAAGATGAGAGATAAGGTGAGGAGGAGCGGGGCGCAGTGGTGATTGGTGGTCGGACTGAGCGGAGGCATGAGGATGGATGACATCGGCAGCGGCCACCATGCCAGATTGTTCTAGAGGCTTCCTTTTTAATTACTCAACAATGAAGTTGTTGGAGATAAGGATGAACGAGAGAGGTGCGGGTATCCTTTTGCAAAATTGCCATAGTTTGCTTTCTATCCGTCATATATAGATCGGACGGTCTATATTGTAAGATGGCAGGCACACCATCATCACCGAGAGTAGAGATAAGAGTAGAGATATATAGATATGACGGCTCAGTCTCTCGAAGGTGCTCATAGGGGTAGGGTGTGCGTGTGTGCATTCATAGGGGTGAGTGTATGCGCGCATGTATGAGCGCTTGCGTCTATACTGTGTTCAAAAAAAGGAGTACTCGAAGAATGCAAGTTCATAAGGAACGGACGGTGTACATCACTCTTGTCGCGTTCGCGTTGCACCCCAGCACGATGGACCCTACACGTTGTTCACCGAATGGAACGTGCTTCGTCTTGCGTTTTTGCTCGCTTGTGGGACCGCAATTGAGAGCAAACCGACGTCCCTCCCCCTCCCATGCCAACGTCATTTACTACTAGACTAGAAGAGAGAGAGGTTGGCCGAGTGTTAATGAGGCAATACCGATGCTTGAATTTGGCCGGGAAAACAGGGAAACCGACATGTGGGCACACCTGTCGGGATGACGTGGCATAGACTAGTCCAATGGAGGAGCTGGCCCATGACTTCCTCACCACCGGCAACCGTTCATGTGGGTCATGGGGGCCAGCAATGTGGCGTAGCTCCTGCACCGCCTCTGGACACGGCGACCGCGGTGAGTGACACGCACTTCGCCTTTGGACACGGCAATGTGGCGTAGCTCCTGCACCGCCTCTGGACACGGCGCGGAAGTGTGCGCGTGTCGCGACGCGTCCGTGCAGTGTTCTAGCGCGGCCAACTGCATCCCCAGGACCTGAGACCATGTCGGGTCGTCTTTCAATGACATGTGGGATCACATGTGAGCAAAGGGCATGACCAATGCTGCCACGCCCGTAGCTGACTACACTCGCGCACAAAAAACCCTCGTCCCTCGCGCTATCGCGCGCGTGCGTTCCCAGCCGGCGCCAGCTGCCCGCATTCATGCCGTCCGTCCGTATGTCGTCATTAAGCAGGCTCGCGGCCTGAGGAACCTACTCCGGCGACTTAATGACACACCCGGAAGCTTGGCCTCCCCGGAATGCACTACTTAAAGTGGCAACACGCAGCTAAACTCCACACCATAGCGCATCCTCCTTCCTGGCACCACATCCACCATGACCACGAGTGGGAACGCTCTACGGGAGAGCTTGTCTTCGGGAATGAAGCTCGAGGTCGCCGCCCTCGCTCAACTCGCCGCTCGCAATGCAATACCAGCATAGCCGGACGTGGACGCGATCGCACAGGCGGTGGCCACGCTGGAGGCCGATGACGGGAGCACCGCCAGCCATGCGTCCTACTTGCTGTCGTCCAACGTTCGGTAGCGCATGTGCCAGGTGAAGCGACGGACCGTCCACATCCACCATCATCGACCTCACGTCCACTGGCACCGCCGAGGTCGGGGAATCCTCCAAGGATGTGTAGGCATGGGTGGCGGCAGGGTGCTACCTCTTGAGCACTGCGTTGGTTTTCCCTTGAAGAGGAAAGGGTGATGCAGCAAAGTAGCGTAAGTATTTCCATTAGTTTTTGAGAACCAAGGTATCAATCCAGTAGGAGACTACACACAAGTCCCTCGTACCTGCACAACCAAATAATAAACTTGCAACAAACGCGATAAAGGGGTTGTCAATCCCTTCACGGCCACTTGCAAAAGTGAGATCTGATATAGATAATAAGATAAATATTTTTGGTATTTTTTATGATATAGATTGCAAAATAAACGGTGTCAGAAATTGGCTAGTTGCTGGGAGATTAATATGATAGAAAATAGACCCGGGGGGCATAGGTTTCACTAGTGGATTCTCTCAAGCTAGCATAAGTATTACGGTGGGTGAACAAATTACTATCGAGCAATTGATAGAAAAGTGCGTAATTATGAGAATATCTAGGCATGATCATGTATGTAGGCATCACGTCCGCGACAAGTAGACCGAAATGATTCTGCATCTACTACTATTACTCCAAACATCGACCGCTATCCATCATGCATCTAGAGTATTAAGTTCATAAGAACAGAGTAATGCGTTAGGCAAGATGACATGATGTAAAGGGATAAACTCAAGCAATATGATATAAACCCCATCTTTTTATCCTCGATGGCAACAATACATTGCGTGCCTTGCTACCCCTGCTGTCACTGGGAAAGGACACTGCAAGATTGAACCCAAGGCTAAACACTTCTCCCATTGCAAGAAAGATCAATCTAGTAGGCCAAACCAAACTGATAATTCGAAGAGACTTGCAAAGATAACAAATCATACATAAAAGAATTCAGAGGAGATTCAAATATTGTTCATAGATAATCTTGATCATAAACCCACAATTCATCGGATCTCGACAAACACACCGCAAAAATAATTACATCGAATAGATCTCCAAGAAGATCGAGGAGAACTTTTTATTGAGATCCAAAGAGAGACAAGAAGCCATCTAGCTAATAACTATGGACCCGAAGGTCTGTGGTAAACTAATCACACATCATCGGAGAGGCCATATGGTGTTGATGTAGAAGCCCTCCGTGATCGATTCCCCCTCCGGCGGAGCGCCGGAAAAGGCCCCAAGGTGGGATCTCACGGGTACAGAAGGTTGCAGCGGTAGAAATAGGGTTTCATGGTGCTCTCGGATGTTTTCGGGGTATATGAGTATATATAGGCGAAAGAAGTCAGTCAGGGGAGCCACGAGGGGCCCACGATGGTGGGGGCGCGCCTACCCCCTGGGTGCACCTCCCTGCCTCGTGGCCGCCTCGTTGCTTCCTTGACGTCCACTCCAAGTCTCCTGGATTGCATTTGTTCCAAAAATCACTCTTCATTCTGTTTGATATTCCTTTTCTCAAAACACTGAAATAGGCAAAAAAAACAGCAATTTGCACTGGGCCTTCGGTGAGTAGGTTAGTCCCAAAAATAATATAAAAGTGTATAATAAAGCCCATTAAACATCCAAAACAGATAATATAATAGCATGGAACAATCAAAAATTATAGATACGTTGGAAACGTATCAAGCATCCCCAAGCTTAACTCCCCGTCATTCCTCGAGTAGGTAAATGATAAAAACAGAATTTTTGATGTGGAATGCCACCTAACATAATTTTCAATGTAAATTTCTTTATTGTGGCATGAATGTTCAGGTTCAAAAGATTCAAGATAAAAGTTTAATGTTGACATAAAAATAATAATACTTCAAGCATACTAACTAAGCAATTATGTCCTCTCAAAATAACATGGCCAAAGAAAGTTCATCCCTACAAAATCATATACTTTGGTCATGCTCCATTTTCGGCACACAAGAATGCTCTCATCATGCACAACCCCTATGACAAGCCAAGCAATTGTTTCATACTTTAGTAATCTCAAACTTTTTCAACCTTCACGCAATACATGAGCGTGAGCCATGGATATAGAACTATGGGTGGAATAGAATATAATGATGGGGGTTATGTGGAGAAGACAAAAAAGGAGAAAGTATCACATTGACGCGGCTAATCAACAGGCTAGGGAGATGCCCATCAATTGATGTCAATGCAAGGAGTAGGGATTGCCATGCAACGGATGGACTAGAGATGTAAATGTATGAAAGCTCAACAAAAGAAACTAAGTGGGTGTGCATCCAACTTCCTTGCTCACGAAGACCTAGGGCATTGGAGGAAGCCCATTGTTGGAATATACAAGCCAAGTTCTATAATGAAAAATTCCCACTAGTATATGAAAGTGAAAAAATAAGAGACTCTCTATCATAAAGATCACGGTGCTACTTTGAAGCACAAGTGTGGAAAAAAAGGATAGTAGCATTGTCCCTTTTTAGTTCTTTCTCTTTTGGGGGGGCTTTCTTTTTTTGGCCTTTCTATTTTTTTTGGGGGCAATGGTCTATTAATGATGATCATCACACTTCTATTTATTTACAGCTCAATGATTACAACTCGATACTAGAACAAAATATGACTCTATATTAATGCCTCCGGCGGTGTACCTAGATGGGCAATGAATCAAGAGTGACATGTACGATAAATTATGCATGGTGGCTTTTCCACAAATACGATGTCAACTACATGATCATGCAAGGCAATATGACAATGATGAAGCATGTCATAATAAATGAAACGGTGGAAAGTTGCATGGCAATATATCTTGGAATGGTTGTGGAAATGCCATAATAGGTAGGTATGGTGGCTGTTTTGAGGAAAATATAAGGAGGTTTATGTGTGATAGAGTGTATCATATCACGGGGTTTGGATGCACCGGCGAAGTTTGCACCAACTCACAAGGTGAGAAAAGGCAATGCACGGTACCGAAGAGGCTAGCAATGATGGAAGGGTGAGAGTGTGTATAATCCATGGACTCAACATTAGTCATAAAGAACTCACATACTTATTGCAAAAATCTACAAGTCATCAAAAACCAAGCATTACGTGCATGCTCCTAGGGGGGTAGATTGGTAGGAAAAGACCATCGCTCGTCCTCGACCGCCACTCATAAGGATGACAATCAAAGAACACCTCTTGTTTCAAATTTGTTACACAACGATTAACATACGTGCATGCTATGGGACTTGGAAACTTCAACACAAGTATTTCTCAAATTCACAATTACTCAACTAGCACAACTTTAATATCACCACCTTCATATCTCAAAACAATCAAGTATCAAACTTTTCATAGTATTCAATGCACTTTATATGAAAGTTTTTATTATACCAATCTTGGATGCCTATCATATTAGGACTAATTTTATAGCCAAAGAAAATTACCGTGATGTTCTAAAGGACTCTCAAAATAATATAAGTGAAGAATGAGAGATCAATAATTTCTATAAAATAAAACCACCACCGTGCTCTAAAAGATATAAGTGAAGCACTACAGCAAAATTATCTAGCTCAAAAGATATAAGTGAAGCACATAGAGTATTCTAATAAATTCCGATTCATGTGTGTCTCTCCAAAAGGTGTGTACAGAAAGGATGATTGTGGTAAACTAAAAAGAAAAGACTCAAATCATACAAGATGCTCCAAGAAAAACACATATCATGTGGTGAATAAAAATATAGCATCAAGTAAAGTTACCGATGGACGAAGAGGAAAGAGGGGATGCCTTCCGGGGCATCCCCAAGCTTAGGCTTTTGGTTGTCCTTGAATTTTACCTTGGGGTGCCTTGGGCATCCCCAAGATTAGGATCTATCCAATCATTATTCCATAATCCATCAAATTTTTACCCAAAACTTGAAAACTTCACAACACAAAACTCAACAGAAAATCTTATGAGCTCCGTTAGCGAAAGAAAACAAACCACCACTTCAAGGTACTGTAATGAAATCATTCTTTATTTATATTGGTGTTAAACCTACTATATCCAACTTCTCTATGATTCATACCCCTCGATACTAGCCATAGATTCATCAAAATAAGCAAACAACACACGGAAAAAAGAATCTGGCAAAAACAGAACAGTCTGTAGTAATCTGTATCAAACGCAAATTCTCTGTAACTTTAAAATTCTACAAAAATAGGATGACCTGGATAATTTGTTTATTGATGTACTGAAATTTGAATCAGTATTTTATCACCTTCTGCTGATTTTTAACAATTGTTTTCGTGAGCAGAAAGTTTCTGACTTTTTCAGCAAGATCAAATAACTATCATCCAAGAAGATCCTATAGGTTTTACTTGGCACAAACACTAATCAAAACATAAAACCACATATAACCAGAGGCTAGATCAATTATTAATTACTAAACAGAAATAAAAAGCAAGAAACAAAAATAAAATTGGGTTGCCTCCCAACAAGCTCTATCATTTAACGCCCCTAGCTAGGCATAAAGGCAAGAATAGATCTAGGTATTATCATAATAATAGTAGGGAAATTTGTTAAAACTCATCTCATATTCCCTACGTTCAGCAGCATGTTTTCTTTGTGGCAAGCAAAAGTAATCAAAAGGGCTAAATTTAATGGGACAAAAGTCCCCAAGATCAAGCTCGGGAGGTATGTGTTCCTCCTTTGGCCCCTTATATTGCACAACCAATTCATCATTATAAGAATTATTTTGGCAATAAGTCATGAGCCTTTGTTCAAGAGAAAAGCCTAGCCCGTTGTTCTGAATAGCAAAATTATCATTAAGCTCAGAAATTTTATTGACTAGAATAGCGGTAGGAACCTTCTTTCTAAGGTTTTCATTATAAGCAACATGATTTCAAGATTGTAAATGCAAAATATCTTCCTGATTAAAAAGGATAGCCTCTATGGGTGAACGGCCGGCATCCACCCTATAGTGCGCAAAAACTTCCTTGGCTTCTTTCATAATAAATCTGAACTCATGTGCCAAAAAAATAGTAGCTGCGCGTTTGATAGAAGAATGCTCAATGTTGGAAAATTCTAAGAAAATCCTTTGTATGGAAGGATGCATATGCAAAAGTTGTCTTTCAAGTTCAAGTATGAGCAAAGATATAGCATCTGCAAGACTACTAGTTCTATGAAGGATTGACCCTCCCATAGTACGCAAAGCACCGGCACAAGTAAAGAAATCTTGAATAATTCCTTTTCCAATAATATTACCGCTACCAATCCGAAACTTTTTAGTGTGTAAAATAGTAGGATCTTCAAGAGGATCATCAAAAGCATCAAAGTTTTCCATATTTTAATCCTTATCAATGATAACCTCCCCAGTTTCAGACATGATGGCAGCAAATTGCATAAAGAACGAGCACACAAAAAGGCAAGCGAAAAAGAGATGAACAGAAAAAGAGGGCGAATAAAACGGCAAGGGTGAAGTGGGGGAGAGGAAAACGAGAGGCAAATGGCAAATAATGTAACGCGGGGGATAAGAGTTTGTGATGGGTACTTGGTATGTCTTGACATGGCGTAGATCTCCCCGGCAACGGCGCCAGAAATCCTTCTTGCTACCTCTTGAGCACTGCGTTGCTTTTCCCTTGAAGAGGAAAGGCTGATGCAGCAAAGTAGTGTAAGTATTACCCTCAGTTTTTGAGAACCAAGGTATCCATCCAGTAGGAGACTACACGCAAGTCCCTCGTACCTGCACAAACAAATAAGAACCTTGCAACCAACGCGATAAAGGGGTTGTCAATCCCTTCACGACCACTTCCAAAAGTGAGATCTGATATAGATAATAAGATAAATATTTTTGGTATTTTTTATGATATAGATTGGAAAGTAAAGATTGCAAAATAAATGGCGCCAGAAATTGGCTAGTTGCTGGGAGATTAATATGATAGAAAATAGACCCGGGGCCATAGGTTTCACTAGTGGCTTCTCTCAAGATAGCATAAGTATTACGTTGGGTGAACAAATTACTATCGAGAAATTGATAGAAAAGTGCATAATTATGAGAATATCTAGGCATGATCATGTATATAGGCATCACATCCGCGACAAGTAGACTGAAACGATTCTGCATCTACTACTATTACTCCACACATCGACCGCTATCCAGTATGCATCTAGAGTATTAAGTTCATAAGAACAGAGTAATGGATTAGGCAAGATGACATGATGTAGAGGGATAAACTCAAGCAATATGATATAAACCCCATCTTTTTATCCTCGATGGCAACAATACATTGCGTGCCTTGTTGCCCCTGCTGTCACTGGGAAAGGACACCGCAAGATTGAACCCAAAGCTAAACACTTCTCCCATTGCAAGAAAGATCAATCTAGTAGGCCAAACCAAACTGATAATTCGCAGAGACTTGCAAAGATAGCAAATCATACATAAAAGAATTCAGATGATTCAAATATTGTTCATAGATAATCTTGATCGTAAACCCACAATTCATCGGATCTCGACAAACACACCGCAAAAAGAATTACATCGAATAGATCTCCAAGAAGATCGATGAGAACTTTGTATTGAGATCCAAAAAGAGAGAATAAGCCATCTCGCTAATAACTATGGACCCAAAGGTCTGTGGTAAACTACTCACACATCATCGGAGAGGCTATGGTGTTGATGTAGAAGCCCTCCGTGATTGATTCCCCCTCCGGTGGAGCGTCGGAAAAGGCTCCAAGATGGGATCTCACGGGTACAAAAGGTTGCGGCGGTGGAGGTTTTGTGGTGCTCTCGGATGTTTCTGGGGTATATGAGTATATATATGTGAAAGAAGTCGGTCAGGGGAGCCACGAGGGGCCCACGAGGGTGGGGGCGCGCCTACCCCCCTAGGCGCGCCTCCCTGCCTCGTGGCCGCCTCGTTGCTTCCTTGACGTCCACTCCAAGTCTCCTGGATTGCGTTTGTTCCAAAAGCAATCTCCCGAAGGTTTATTCCATTTGGATTCCGTTTGATATTCCTTTTCTGCGAAACACTGAAATAGGCAAAAAAACAGCAATTTGCACTGGGCCTTCGGTTAGTAGGTTAGTCCCAAAAATAATATAAAAGTGTATAATGAAGCCCATTAAACATCCAAAACAGATAATATAATAGCATGGAACAATAAAAAATTATAGATACGTTGGAGACGTATCACATGGCATGGTGTGCCAACTGGACGGTCTGTTTCCCGTGTTCTACTCTTCCTCGCCGGAGACCGCAGCTTCACCTCACGGGTCTTGAACCCCGCCGCCATTCATGGAGATGGCAGTGGTAGGACGTCGTCTCCAATGCGGAAGTACAAAGGAAAGTGGACGTCGGTCGCCATCGTAGAATAGGTTTAGGGTCTGGTTTATTTTCTTTTTTTGTCCTATAAAAGTTCAAAATGTAATGAAAATCTGTCGTGTTTGCATGAATCTCGTCCGGTGTATATGAACTTTCACAATAATTGTAAGATATATTGTACGAAAATATATTAAATGATGTCACACCCTGAATTTCATGGCACAACACTTAAGATGATAAATCATGATAAAATGTGGTTTGACAAAAACTTTTGCATTGTTTGACTTTTTATTTGAGTTGGCTTTCTCTCTGTGTTTTCAAGTGCTCTTAAAAGTCAACATAGCTTCACCTTCTATACCTCATCTCCTTGCCCCAAACTTCTGCCCAATGATCATGCCATGTGTATAGAGCAATATAGTATTTTCTTACAAAAATAATTTGGCCAAAAAGTATTTTCTAAAATTAGTTTTTCAAAAACCCTTGAATTGAGATTTGCACTGCAAGTACTTGATTTGAGGTGTGAAAAATATTTCAAAAGGTATATTTCAATCTATTAGATGTAGGACTCCCATAAACCACAAAAATATAATTTTAAAAGTTATTTTCCTATTTTATTTAAAAGCTTTTTCTTAAGGCCAGAAATGGTCTTTAATAGGGAAAATTATTTTATTGTTTTAAAAATATTTGACAAAAATCAGGGAAACTCAGTGGGCATATATTTCCCATATATAAGAGTTTCAACACATGGTCATTTTCAAGATATTGGACAAAACCTCCCAAAACCATTTCTGCCCATTTCAAGGATATGAAATATTTCTAAAAGAAATATTTTCATAAAAATCCAAGGAAAATCCAGCAAGTCACAAATGCATATTGTGATCACCTTGCAAAGCCTCATGTCAATTAAAGTCATTTTGATTCACCAAAATGTCCCAAAACCCTCTCTGACCAGAATCAAATTTGAACAACTTTGTACTACCAACTTTCTCTCCTTGACCCCATCTTTGGTGAGCATGTTCACATGAACAAATGAGGCCACCACACCAAGTGGTGCATCAAGGAGAAGTGATTTGCTCAACTAGATCTACACAAGTCCATTTCTGCTAATTTCTAGGGTTTACAAAAGTTGCATTTGCAACTTTGCCCAAATAAGCTCCAAATTGGTGGAAGGACCTAATTATATGTGCCATTTCACCCTGTGGAGTCTCATGCCAAATGGAGTTCATTTTCTTAACCAGACAAGCATCAAACACCATCTGCCACTTTACCAAAATTCCATTTTGACCACTTCCACTAATCTCCATGACCCTATGTTTTTACCACAGCTGCCCCAGGTCACCTCCTACCTCCGGTAACTCTCCTCCTTCAACAGCTCAATTATTTGGGGGGTAAAACCCATCTCTTTCTCTCTCAGTTTACCCATGGCAACTCCTCCTCTCTCTCTAATTTCTATATGCAGCACCCCACCTAGCTACTGACCACTCTAGAGCATACAAGTAAGCTCCAGGAAACAAGTGGACATGCCTCGACCTTTTAAAATGGCCATGCCGGCCATATACATGCTGAGCTGCCACATGTGCACTCCCAAGACTGTAGCCGCCCCCTGCCAACCGTCCCCGACCACCTCGAGCCTCCCCCTTGCGCCAGTCGAGGTGCCTCGACGTCCGCAACACGCCATCGTGCTGGCCCCCTCCTCTCTCCCTCCCTCTCACCTCCAGCAGCACGCGCGCCAGAGCCGCCCGAGAGCCCCAATGGGCGAGCCCACGTGCGCGGCGCTCTGCCACTTCCCCGCTCCTTCTCTCCCTCCCCCCGGCCGTATACCATCTCTACAAACACCCCGGACACGCACACACGAGCCCCCGTGACCCCTAGCAACAGCAACGGACTCGCCGGCGCACTCGTCCACGGTGCACCATCGCCCCGCCATAAAAGGCCACCGCCGAGCCCCCTCTCGACTCCCTTGGCTCTCTCTCTCTCTCTCCTATACGCTCCCCAGGCCAACCCATTCCTCCCCTAGTGCCCCCATTCACCTCCATGGCCGAAAATCTTGCCACCGGCCACCGCTCAAATTTGAGCACTCCGTGCCCTCTCCCCTCCTACCTGCACTAGAGCACCACCCACTTCCCCACGGCCCTCTCCCGGACTCCATTTCTTCTTCTCATGGCCGCAACACTGCGTGCCCCAACCTCACTGTCAGCCTCGTCCATGCGCCAGGTGCCTGCTCGACCCGGTGCCCCTGGGCGACCGTGCCACCCACGGTTGGACTCGGCCGGGTCCCCTGAGCACGCCGGTGGCCAGCTCACCGAAAACGGTAGCCTGTAGCACAGGCAAGCCGCCGTCGACACCGCCCCCTGCCTCTGCTCTGTTCGAGCGGGAGGTTGGGGATGAATCTGACAGGCGGGCCCCGCTCGTCAGTGGCCCAGCCTCCAGGCCACACTGGCAAGTGGAGGCGTATTCCAGTAAAACCGCGTCCGACGTGGCCCTTGCGCGCGTGCGGCCGAGCCGCTGGGCCGGCCTAGTGGCGCCCTGCTGCTAAAACTCGCCTAGTGCGCGCCGCCTAGATCCGGTCCATTTAGGTAAATCCCTTTTTTTTGTGGACTGGTAAAATCCATAGAATATTCAAATTAATTCCAAATTTGATGATTCAAATTTCTAGTGTCTATAAATCATGATCTACCTGTTGGTTCTGCATGCACATTTTTCGAGAGACTTTTTATTCACAAACATTTATCAAATCTTGTTTTTCCATTTCTGTAATGGACTTTAAAAAACACAGACAACCCATTTTTGATCCAAAATCCTAGATGTCTATAAGTTCAAAACTTAGTTTATGATCATTTTTCTTAATACTTTCTGTACCCCACAAAATAATGAGCCATTTCTTCATATTAGCCAACTTTGCAAATACATAGGAAATTCATTTGAACTCTAAATCCAGTGAAACCAACTCCTAGATGCTTCTAAAATTATTCCTTGTTAAATGGATGCCTTTGATCATTTTTCAAATAGTTCTTCTGTACACTTCTTGCAAATCCATAAACCCCTTGATTCCATCATATCGAAATGTTTAGAAATATCCATTGATCCAGTTCCAATGAAATCACCTTGGTCATTCCTCATATGACCAGAGGTATCCTAGAAAAGTCCAACTCACATTTTTAGAGCACTTTTATTTTTGCCTTGTTGTGTTGCTTATTGTGATTGTTTCCGTCGTTAGACGGCGAAGTAGACGGAGTACTTGAAGATGGACCAGAAGGATTGAAGACTCTAAGGAGCCAGGCAAGTAGCCCTTTGACCATGTCTACGAAACTCTTTTTATGCATGTCATATAGCACCATATTGTTGTTGCAACGTAATCATGATGAGGTGGTAACCACTTTGATGGTTTGCCACCGTACTTCCTCGTTGATACTTGCATTGTGCAAGACCCTACCTTCTTATGAGGGTTATGCCGGTGGGGGTAGATAGGATGCTAAAGTAGTGCTACGCAAAAAGGGACGGGAATATGCATGGTGATGGAGACAAAGTATTTTCAAAAGACTTATCGAAAACCCCATCGGGTGCCACTTATGCAAGGGGCATATGATGAGTTGGGTAACCACTTGATGACGAAGTGGTGTACCGAGGCAAGTGTGTGTGTTGTTTCCAAAACGGATTGGTTTAAGTTGCGACCGTTATTCCAACCTTACTGTGCAACCACTCTACCCTTATATGGGAAAGGGCATTATTGATTACCTAGGCCGATACTAGCTTGGAGCCCGCATTACTAGTGACGGGGGAGAGTTGGTGCTCTCTTTCGGGACGGGGTCGTGCCAGGTAGGGCGGCCATGACTGTTTTCACTGGGCACCGGATACACCGTTGTGTCCCCTCTCGGATGTTAAGATCTCGAGTGAGTCTCGTATGATGTACATCATGAGGATACGGAACAACGAGTGGACTCCTTGTTAGTGTCGTCTAGGGAAAGATAGTGATCGGGTGCTTACCCCGGGTACTTGAGGTATCGCGGGTCGTGGATGACACGGAAGTTCCCCGGATCTTGTGGGTAAAGTGTGCAACCTCTGCAGAGTGTAAAACTATTCGAATAGTTGTGTCCACGGTCAAGGACAGTTGGGTAACCGCTCTTGGGCTACGTCCACATGTTTATAAGCCAGTGTGTGCGTTTGGATATTGGGGAGAACTACTTGGGTCAAGTCAAGGGACTTGACATGATTGAGTTGGTTGATGCCCACTCTATTTATGTTGATATCTGTAACCTGTCCTCATGGTTACTTGAATTCTCCTGATGCATGTCTTACACGTTGTTGAACATGACATTACACTCAAAACTAGCTTTCTGCAAAAATTTACCTATATCATGCATTGTTGTATCTTGAGCCAAAACATGGGTTGCTTGCGAGTACATTCAAAGTACTCATTGGCTTGCCACTGGTTATTTTATTGGCCAGGCATGAAAGAACGGGATATAATGAAGAGTACCTTGGTGACGAACATGCAAGCTAGGACGCTTCCCAGTCAGAATGCCTGTAGGGTTAAGGAAGATGGCATGGATCCAAGTTGTTTGAAGATTTCCGCTGCGATGATACACTCAAGACTTGACCATAATGGTCCTACTTGTGTAAAACGGTATGTATGGATGTAAGACTCTTGTTATTCAGCTTTTGTGTGTTCAGTGAGCATTGATATCTGGGATCACTTACACGTGCATTCGGTGATCTCGACTTACGAGTCGGGGTCCCCACAAATGATGATTCGTTTACGTGTGTATAAACTTGGTCTAAGTTTAGAAGGTTTGATCCGAGACAAAGCTAACATACGAAGTAAATAAACACATAGGTATACATACACAATTTATCTTAGGCACTCCAATAGTACGTCCACTACACATTCACGCATCTCACATCTTTCTCTTGCTCAGTCTGTCAAACCAACCAAGCCTTGTCCTAAAAAATAAAGTCCAAAAAAACCAACTAAGCCAACCTCCCAGCATATCGCGCGGGAAAAGACCCGGACGTGCCATTTTGGTCAGGATTACCGGATTACTAGTTGTAGTATCGATGGATCGCGCGAAGCACCAAGTTTAAAAGGAAAAAGGTGGTACACTCACAACACGCCTGTCTTGGTCACATTGCACCCCTCACACGGTCGGTCTTGCACACGGCTCACGCAAACGGAACGCGCTTCAGCTTGCCTCTTCACTGACACGTGGGACCACGTTTGGAGAAACCAACCATGCGCCAAACTCCCCCGCCCATCGTGCGAAAATTCCCCCAAATAATTCCCCCCAAATCCCAAATTCAACTGCCCTTTGGCCAACTAGCCAATAATATTCCCGAATCCTCCCCCCGGCCCACTCCGCTTCGTTCGCTCCAACAAAGCCGCCCTCCACACCGCGCTGATACATCGGTGCCGCGGTTCGTCGAGGGGACGCACGGCGATCCTCTCGCTCCCACAGTATGCTCTCGTAGACTACCGTCTTCTAGCCGCGCTGCCACTGTTGGCGATGTTCATGTGGAGACGCACGGCGGTCAGCTTCTCCCACGGTACGCGCATTCTAGACTGAGACCCCGTGCATGTCGGAGTAGAGCTGAATGTTAGCTGATAAACACTGTTAATCTCACTGTTTGCTGAAATAGTTTACAATCAATATGCTCCACTTAAGAAGCTTCCTTGCCCTGTTCTACACTCAATTTGTGAAAGTGCGTTATATCGACTAGAGGGGGGGTGAATAGGCGATTTTTATGAATTCATCAGTGAGGAATTTGCCGGTGAGGAAATTCCTAAGTGAAGAACTACTTGCAGCGGAATAAGTACTCGGAAATAAGCATAACAGAATACAGGCATGGTCATCATGATGAAATGAAGACAATCACAAAGTACAGGAAGCGTAAACACAGGATAACACAAGATGAAGACAAACAGACTGAAGAAATTGAACTGAGGAAATTGAGAAAGTCTTCAGTCAAAGTCTTCAAACACAGATATGAACAAACACTCAACACAGTAATGAGGAAATGAGTGAGTTGAGGAAATAGAAATAGTAAGGTTGGTGAAGACAATGATTTGGTAGACCAGTTCCAACTGCTGTCTCAGTTGTACGTCTGGTTGGAGCGGCCGAGTATTTAAACTCGAGGACACACAGTCCCGGACACCCGATCAGGCATGCATTTCAGGACACCAAGTACTCACCATATTCTCCTTGAACTAAGGTCACACAGACCTCGTCCAATCACTCGTGGTAAGTCTTGAGCGACTTCCAAACCTTCACAGACTTGGTCACTCGGCGATCCACAATTCCTCTTGGATGTTTCTAGACCATGACGCCTAACCGTCTGGAAGAAACACAGTCTTCAAAGGTAACAAGCGTCGGATCCACGCAGGATCAATCTCTTGGTGATGCTCAATCACTTTGGGTTTGTAGGGGTTTGGTTTTGGGTTTTCCTCACTTTCGATGATTTTCGCTCAAAGTCCTCGGAGGATGGGTTGCTCTCAAATAACAAGTGTCAAGTTCTCTCGGAGCAGCCAACCAGCTAGTGGTTGTAGGGGGCGGCTATTTATAGCCTAGGGAGCAACCCGACATGATAAGACATAAATGCCCTTCAATGATATAACCGTTAGGTGGATAAGATATTTTGGGAAAGTCAAGACAAAGACAAAGAACGGTCGGAAATTTGACTCTCAAATTCCTCAAGGCTATCATATTCCTCCTTGTGTAGGCAATCCGACTGCAAATTCCTAACTCCTCGGTCAGAACAAATTCCTCAAGAACTGTAAGAACTTCGTCTCATCCTCAAGAAATTGACTGAACTGTATGAGATTTCCAAAGGCTTCACTGGAAGGGATTGGTAGGTGTAGGATTTTGAGTTGAGCATCACATGGAAATTTTTCCTTAGTATTTCCTCGACCCCTTTGTCACGCCCAATATGCGACCCTATCCAAAAGGAACTCGAAGGTCCCACCAAGGATAGACTCGCATATTGAAACGCTTTTGCAAGGTGGATATCATTACATCAACATTACATAATAGATGGGGATACATACATAAGGCATACAATGCCACATGAATACAACATCACAATACATAAGAGCATCATCCGGCTACGGATGAAACACAAACAGAAACTCAAACGACATCCACCCTGCTAGCCCAGGCTGCCGACCTGGAACCTATCCCCTGATCGAAGAAGAAGCGGAAGAAGAACTCAACGCAAGCAAGCATCGCTCTCGCGTCATGATCATCGCATAACCTGTACACCGCAATTGTTGTTGTAGTAATCTGTGAGCCACGAGGACTCAGCAATCCCATTACCATGGGTATCAAGACTAGCAAAGCTTAAAGGGAAAGGAAGGGGTAAAGTGGTGAGGTTGCAGCAGCGGCTAAGCATATATGGTGGCTAACATACGCAAATAAGAGCGAGGAGAGAAGCAAAGCAAGCGGTCGTCAACTAGTAATGATCAAGAAGTGATCTTGAACTCCTACTTACGCCGTGCATAACCCGTAAACCGTGTTCTCCTCTCGATCAACCCGAAAAGAGACACTCACGCAGTTACGCACACAGTTGGTGTATTTTAGAAGAGTTTACTTCAAGTTTACTACAACCGGATATTAACAAATTCCCATCCGCCACATAACCGCTGGGCACGGCTCTCGAAAGTTTATACCTGCAGGGTGTCCCAACTTAGCCCATGATAAGCTCACGCGATCAACGAAGGATATTCCTTCTCCCGGAAGACCCGATCAGTCTCGGAATCCGGCCACATGACATTTCGACAAGAATAAAACAAGACCAAGAAAGCCGCCTGCGCGCCGACAATCCCGATAGGAGCTGCACATATCTCGTTCTCGTGGCAACACCGGATAGGTCACCCTACGAGTAAAACCAGCCCTCGAGTTGCCCTGGTGGCTCCCTGAGTCTGCCGGTTCGAACCAAAGACTTAGAGAAGCACCGCCCGGGGGCTAAAATAAAGATGACCCTCGGGTTGGCCGACCCAAGGGAAAGGGTATAGGTGGTGGTGAGGCAAATGGTAAAACCAAGGTTGGGCCTTCTTTGGAGGAGTCTTATTCAAAGCAAACTGTCAAGGGGTCCCATAAATCACCCAACCGCGTTAGGGACGCAAAATCCGGGAACATAATACCGATATGACGGAAACTAGGGCGGCAAGAGTGGAACAAAACACCAGGCATAAGGCCGAGCCTTCCACCCTTTACCAAATATATAGATGCATTAATTAAATAAGAGATATTGTGATATCCCAACATAAACATAATCCAACATGGAGCAATCTTCATCTTCACCTGCAACTAGCAACGCTATAAGAGGGGCTGAGCAAAGCGGTAACATAGCCAAACAACGGTTTGCTAGGAAGGATGAAAAAGGTTAGAGGCTATCATGCAATTTGGGAGGCTTGAGCAGCAAGTGGTAGGTAACGCAGCATAGCGATAGAACGAAGCAACTAGCATAGCAATGATAGTAATGAGAACCAAGGTGACGGTCATCTTGCCTGAAATCCCGCTAGGAAGAAGAACGAGTCCATGAAGAAGATGAACGGGAATAGTCAAACGAATCCTCACAACTCCGGAACGAAACCGAAGCTAACGAGAGAAGCAAACCGGAAAGAAGCAAACAACATGGTAAATGCACAATCATAAATATGGCATGATGCACAATCAAGTATGATGCATGTCCGGTTTAATGAGGCGTGGCATGACAAAATGCAACAAACAATGCTACAAGTTAAGTGGAGCTCGATATGCAATGAGTTGCATATCGACGAAACACCACATGCAATTATTTAGTTCTCTCTCGTTTAGGAATACAACAATATTACATGTTATTATAAACATGGCAAGAGGTGAAGCATAAGTAAACTAACTATTTAGGCAAATTTAAATGAGGCCGGAAATAAGAAACAACAATTCCGGAAAATCCCCATATGCATATTTCGTATTTGCTACTGTTCTGCCCTAAACACAATTTTAATGTTGTTAATCAGTAAAATAAAGTGCACCATGTTAAACTAGGCATTTTTACACCCCATTTACATATAAAGTTTATTAAATTCGGAGCTATGGTTAATTAGTTATGAAATAAATCATTTTAACATGGCATTTGAGCAAATTTAAACAAACAACATTTTAAACATTTTAAACATGGATGAAAGTGGCATATTATTAATCTACACAAAATTCTAAGCATTTTAGATATATAGTTTGTTTAATTTGGATGCATGCATAATTAGTTATTAACAATACAAAACAGGGGCATTTTCTGTAAATACGAATGCATTGGAAAAATGCTAAAATACACAGACTGGTAAAAAAAATATGCCCGGGCCAGAAGCACTAGAGTGCAGCGGCCCAGAGGTGGAAACGGGCCCAGGTGGCTGTGGGTGTGTGGGCTCGATGTAAAACAGAGACGCAAGGGGGAAAAAGAAAACGAGAGAACCTGGGATCGTGATGCAAAGGGAGATCGGTTGTACATAACACATATACGCATCGCGACCAGGACCCAAAACTAATGCGCGAGCACGGGGACTCACCGGCGACGGGAGCCAGTAGCAACCCCTGCTGTGGTTGCAGAGGACCGGCGGGGGTGCGAAACGCGTTGTGGTGCCCGTGGTGGAGCAATGACGCGAGGGTGTGGGTGCTTGTGCGAGGCCAAGCCTGGCTGGCCATGGTTTCCGGCTGGAAGAATGACGCCGTGCGCGGGTGTCCAGGCACGAGCAGGAGCCCGTCTCGGACATGGAGACGACGACGACCGAAGCCGCGCGGGTGGTGTTCCGCGGCTGCTGCGCGTGCAGCGCTTCGGTCTTGCGTGTGCGAGCGCGAACAGAGAGGGTCGAGCAGGGAGTGGCACGATGAGGCGTCGTGTGCGAGAGAGGATCCAGAGCGGGGCGCGAGGAACCACGGCGACTACTGCAACTATGCAACAAAATTCAGAACTCGCCGGAGCACCGAGAACACGAAGATGGCATGGATCTAGCGACGACTCCGGCGATCTAATCGCGATGGAAAAGAGCAGGGTTGGAGTTGGGTATACCTAGTATACCTTTGACATGAGGATGCGGCCGGGGACGCAGAATATCAACGGAGAGAAGGCGAGGAACTCCGGTGGACTTGCTGTCCGTGAAGAAGACGAAGGCGACGGCGACGTAGTGGAGGCGACCTAGGGCGGGGAAGAAGTCTGAACGGATGTAGTCGACGTCGAGGAAGAAGATGGACATTCCGGAGACGACTGTGGTGGCCTCCGACCACGCAGGCAACGGCGAAGCTCTCGGTGGTGCTCTCTGTTCTCTGGCTCCGGAGGAAGAAGGAGAAACAGGGGAAGGGAAAGAGGTGGCGGCGGCGAGAGGGGAAGAGGGAAACCCTAGGAGGGCTCGGACGCCAAGAGGGGTTAAATAGGGATGCGGGCTCGGCTTGCTCGGCCACCGTGGCCATGGCGTGCGATGTAAAGGAGTGGGGAGAGGTAGGAGAAAGGTGGGTGAGTGCTACAGATCAGCCACTGACGCGTGGGTCCAGATAGGCCACGTGGGACGGGTGAGAGAGAGGGGTACGTGAGTCTCAGGTGGAAAAAGGATCTGGAGGGCTAGGAGGGCTGCTGCGGGTGCGCTGAAGCTGGGCCGGGCTGCTGCTGCGCTGGGCTGCTCCTGCTGCTGTTGTTTTCTATTTCTTCGAAATAGAAAAACAAAAGAGCAAATGCACAGAGGGATAGGAGAAGGGTGTATGAGAGATATAAGAATATCCCCATGACGCTGGAATTATGCACTAATTGAAATAATTGGTTTGGGCATTTTTAGAGAAAGAAAATTATCGCAAGTTTGAACTAAATTCAAACTTGAGGCAATTTTGATTCCAACCAAATCAAGTCCAAAAGAGCTGAAAATTGATGAGGGGTTAACGGCAAGGTGTAGGGTTTGCAGGAAAAGAATGAACATTTTCCGACAGGAAAATGTCACATGAAAATAAATGTAATAAAGAAGAAAGGAGAAGTTTGAATGGAATAGAAACTTGGGTGAACTTGATGAATGGCCGCTGGTATGAGCATGTTGCATGAGTGAGGTGGAGATAAGAAGAAAGGGGGGGTCACAGAAGATCACACCACAAGATTTCAAGATGCAAACCAAGGCATGATTCTCATGATGCAAATGCAATAAAATGACATATGCAATATCATGAAACATAGAACAAAGCAAGGATGGTGCAATGCAATATAATATAAGATGAACATGATGCAAGAAGGAAAAATGACAAGGCACTCAACAAGGTCATGGCATAACATATATGAATGAAATATGCAAAACAATTATGATAATGCAACAAACATAATGAACACACGTCAATAACTAAAACAAAAGGAAAGGCAACTGAAACGTCGGTCTCGGGGCGTTACAACACTCCACCACTACGAGAGGATCTCGTCCCGAGATCTAGGATGGCACCGGAGGGAAAAGGAAGAGGAAGATAAGAGGTAAACTAAGTTGCTTCTTCGACCAATGAGTGAAACCAAAGAACCTTGAAAGGTTGAGCAAAATGAAAGAAAGAAAACAACGAAGGTGAACAAAGTTGAAAACACTATGTTAGAAAAGAGGAACAAGGGATACAACAAGAACCAAGAGGTTTAGTGAGAAGATAGATATTGAAACCACTCCGTTTAAAAATAGATAGAGAAAGGAATAAGATTGATATAGTTTGGGCAGCACTCCGACTAAAAGAAGAAGGAAAACTTGACAAGATGAAAAGAACTTGAAGATATGACACAACACTCCGGTTAAATGGATAAGCATGAAAAGAACACGATCCTCACAATTCGAGATGATGAATGAAAAGAGCAACACCACAATGCCTCTGGAAGAAAGAATAGAAGATAGATCATTGGAATAATAGAATGGAGAAGAAAATGCCAACTTCTGCCACAAATGAGCTTGGGAAACACCCTTCCAAGAAGGTTACAACGGGGTAGTTGGAAAATCCACAACGAAACGAATAGGCTTGTAGTGGGCTTATGGAAAACATCTCAAAATTATGAGGTGACAATCCGCCACTAATGGAAACCATTGATTTGATTGAGAGCACCAAAGAGATGAAAACTTCTTCCACCAAGAGGATAAGAGCAAGCTTGGGTCATGCATAATCACCACAAATAGCAACAACCCTTAAGGAAAGGCTTTAGGTGACATCTGACACAAGATAACTCCAACGAAGAAGTTGATTTGTCAAAAAGATCTCTTGAACGAAGAGGAAATGATGGATTTAAAATACCTCATTCTTGACAACATATGAATCATGAAACATGAACGAAATTGTCAAGAGTGACATAACACCACCTCAAAGATAAGGTAGAAAGAATTGCACTTAGAAATGCAAGAAGAAGAATACTTGAACGCCTCAAAACAAAACATGTGTTGAACACCATATTTATTTTAGAGTATAGCTTGGCGGATCATAACTTCGAGAGAAATCTTGAAGAACAATTGAAGAATGAAGAGAATCCTTGATGAACCATCATGTAGAGTCTCCATGAAGAACTCCGTAATAAAAGGATGATAAAAAGAAAGAGAAGTTGAAAACACAGGGTGAAGCCTTGCGATGATTTAGAAGGAGCTTCGCGATGAGATAATGCCGAAAACTTGGAACTCCAGAAAAGAAAGGTGAATCAACTCGAACACAGAATTACTTCATCATGAACAATCTCCGGAAGAAAATAATTGAATCACCTCGAGGAAATAAGAATAAGGTTTATTGCATGCTTATCCTTCATCAAATTAAATTGATGGCAAGCAATGGATTTTGCATACTACTTATTCCCGTAGAAAGGATTAAGAGAAATATAGCGCAAACTTGGGAAGGTATTGATGGAACCACCGGTGGAATTTGGAAACAACGAATGAATTAATATGATAACGAAGGAAGTGAAATCTTGAACGAACCACCATAAGAATTGAAAATGAACGTAGCAAAGGCACAATTCACCGGAAAGAATTGGAACACGAATGAAGATGCTTGAGATAATTTAGATACAAGAGAATGAAGAGATCATGAACTGATTAGAGGATAATTGAACGATTCACCGGTAAGATTTGGAGAACGAGAGCTGAAGGCTGAGAATGAGGAATTATGACATGATGGCCTACGGAGGAAAGAAATGGGAACAACTCATGAAATGCTCCGGATGGGTAAAAGAATTCTCACAATCGAAAACAATTATGAGAGAATGGCATCAAATTTGAACTATGCATCTTTGGAAGAACGGGTAAGGATTTAAGAGCAACTCTTCTTCGGTCTTCAAATGCTGAGAATGACGAGGAGAAACACCACCAAATTATTGAGAAACTCCGGAAGGATTAAAAGAGGAAAGGTTGAGCCAGAGATGAAAAGAATTTGAAAGCGGCCTAGGAGAAGGCATGTGACAGATGAAAATTCATTCTTACATCAAACTTGGAAATGAATTTGTGAATGTCTCCTGGAATAATTAGAAGAGTTAGGCAAGATCCTGGGAAAAGACATGTGGGTTAGGGCCCACTCAAAAGAAACATCGTTGAAGGTTTGCTTGAAATAAAGATTGCATCGGTAGAATTAAATGGCTTGAATGAGATAACAACCTCAAAATAACTTGAACGGATCTGGAATGAAAAGACGAGCCTTCTGAGATATCTTCAACACTCCAGAACAAATGAATAGCGAGAAGGTGAATGATTGAGAGGTGCACCAGCATGAGAAATCATTAGAAACGAGGAAAGGAATATGATGAATATCTAAAGCTTGAATTGGATCCACTGGAGAAGAAACAACAATGAAGGATGATGAACTTGAAGCTCGTGAGCATCTTCACGAGGGATCACCGGATCAGAACATTGATTGAAAAGAGTGAAGTGACTTCACATGAATAAATGGATACTTGATTAAAATAAATGAGTCCTTGAAGAAAAGGGTGGGAGGGTGGGGAAAAACAAAGACAACTTGGGGACGGATGAAACGGATACCGTTGAGAGAACTTAGAATTGATCTCACAAATGTTGAAATGATCGGATCCACTTGAAGAGAAGCACGCGGGTTGGAAAAGAATTAACATGGCAACCTCGATGATCAAGAAGGATTAGTATTCACATAGCAATATGAGAACACCGTTTAGGGAAGGTATGGATCAACATTTGACTTCAAAGCAACTCGAATACCACAAATAAAACAAAACAAAGGATTTGGCTTGCAGAATAAGCCGGAACAAATACATATGATAGAGATTTACCCAATCCCATATCATGCCTCTGTCGGAAAGATATTCTAGGAGCTACTTGAATTCCCACCTATAAACTCGAAACTTTACGGTTATGCAATCAGTGTTGGGGATACAGGGACACAAAATATATCACCCAAACTAACAATACCTAGATCCAAATGTATCCATCCGTCAACACATAACCAAGAAAACTCCGGAAATCGTGGTACCTCAACCTTGAAAAGCATCCGTTATACGAAGTTATGGAAATACTCTCGAACTCCCCAAGATCGGGTGGCGCCGAGGTTATCTCACCAACAACTACATAAAAGAGATTTTCGATGTCGGCAAAACTCGTATTCCGTAATTGCAACGATAAAATTGTGACGACAACACCTCGGAGCTCAACTCCCCGGACACCGCCACAACCCCTAAATGTCGGAGGCACCAAGAACAATGTTCTTGTCACAAGACTATCGAACGATCCCAAGATACCCGTGATCCTAAAAAAAAAATTCGTGAAATTGGAGGAGAGGAAAGACAAAACATCTACGCCGGGAGGCCTCACCAGAGCGATTTAAGGGACCGAGGAGTAAAAAGAATCCTACTCCGATATATATAATCCTAAGACTCAAAATAGTTTTCTTCTAGACTCAACAACGGCCAACAAACAAGGGGCTCCTATGGTTTGGTCGAGGCTCGATACCAACTTGAACACGCCTAATATGCGACCCTATCCAAAAGGAACTCAAGGTCCCACCAAGGATAGACCCGCATATTGAAACGCTTTTGCAAGGTGGATATCATTACATCAACATTACATAATAGATGGGGATACATACATAAGGCATACAATGCCACATGAATACAACATCACAATACATAAGAGCATCATCCGCCACGGATGAAACGCATAATGTAAACTCAAACGACATCCACCCTGCTAGCCCAAAGGCCGACCGAACCTATCCCCGATCAAGAAGAAGCGGAAGAAGAACTCAACGCAAGCAAGCATCGCTCTCGCGTCATGATCATCGCATAAACCTGTACCGCAATCGTTGTTGTAGTAATCTGTGAGCCACGAGGACTCAGCAATCCCATTACCATGGGTATCAAGACTAGCAAAGCTTAAAGGGAAAGGAAGGGGTAAAGTGGTGAGGTTGCAGCAGCGGCTAAGCATATATGGTGGCTAACATACGCAAATAAGAGCGAGGAGAGAAGCAAAGCAAGCGGTCGTCAACTAGTAATGATCAAGAAGTGATCCTGAACTCCTACTTACGTCAGGCATAACCCAGAAACCGTGTTCTCCTCTCGATCAACCCCGAAAAGAGACACTCACGGTTACGCACACGGTTGGTGTATTTTAGAAGAGTTTACTTCAAGTTTACTACAACCGGATATTAACAAATTCCCATCTGCCACATAACCGCTGCACGGCTCTCGAAAAGTTTATACCTGCAGGGTGTCCCAACTTAGCCCATGATAAGCTCTCGCGATCAACGAAGGATATTCCTTCTCCCGGAAGACCCGATCAGTCTCGGAATCCCGGCTACAAGACATTTCGACAAGAATAAAACAAGACCAGCAAAGCCGCCTGATGCGCCGACAATCCCGATAGGAGCTGCACATATCTCGCTCGTGGCAACACCGGATAGGTCAGCCTCACGAGTAAAACCAGCCCTCGAGTTGCCCTGGTGGCCCCTGCTAGTCTGCCGGTTCGAACCAAAGACTTAGAGAAGCAATCGCCGGGGGTGCTAAAATAAAGATGACCCTCGGGTTGGCCGACCCAAGGGAAAGGGTATAGGTGGTGGTGAGGCAAATGGTAAAACCAAGGTTGGGCCTTGCTGGAGGAGTCTTATTCAAAGTAAACTGTCAAGGGGGTCCCATAAATCACCCAACCGCGTTAGGGACGCAAAATCCAGGAACATAATACCGATATGACGGAGAAGAGTGGAACAAAACACCAGGCATAAGGCCGAGCCTTCCACCCTTTACCAAATATATAGATGCATTAATTAAATAAGAGATATTGTGATATCCCAACATAAACATAATCCAACATGGAGCAATCTTCATCTTCACCTGCAACTAGCAACGCTATAAGAGGGGCTGAGAAAAGCGGTAACATAGCCAAACAACGGTTTGCTAGGAAGGATGAAAAAGGTTAGAGGCTATCATGCAATTTGGGAGGCTTGAGCAAAGAAGTGGTAGGTAACGCAACATAGCGATAGAACGAAGCAACTAGCATAGCAATGATAGTAATGAGATCCAAGGTGACGGTCATCTTGCCTGAAATCCCGCTAGGAAGAAGAACGAGTCCATGAAGAAGATGAACGGGAGTAGTCGAACGAATCCTCACAACTCCGGAACGAAACCGAAGCTAACGAGAGAAGCAAACCGGAAAGAAGCAAACAACATGGTAAATGCACAAGCATAAACATGGCATGATGCACAATCAAGTATGATGCATGTCCGGTTTAATGAGGCGTGGCATGACAAAGTGCAACAAACAATGCTACAAGTTAAGTGGAGCTCGATATGCAATGAGTTGCATATCGACGAAACACCACATGCAATTATTTAGTTCTCTCTCGTTTAGGAACACAACAATATTACATGTTGTTATAAACATGGCAAGAGGTGAAGCATAAGTAAACTAACTATTTAGGCAAATTTAAATGAGGCCGGAAATAAGAAACAACAATTCCGGAAAATCCCCATATGCATATTTCGTATTTGCTACTGTTCTGCCCTAAACATAATTTTAATGTTGTTAAACAGCAAAATAAAGTGCACCATGTTAAACTAGGCATTTTTCCACCTCATTTACATATAAAGTTTATTAAATTCGAAGCTACGGTTAATTAGTTATGAAATAAATCATTTTAACATGGCATTTGAGCAAATTTAAACAAACAACATTTTAAACATTTTAAACATGGATGAAAGTGGGCTCGATGTAAAACAGAGAAGCAAGGGGGAAAAAGGAAACGAGAGAACCTGGGATCGAACCCAGGTGTGTGGGCTCGATGTAAAACAGAGAAGCAAGGGGGAAAAAGGAAACGAGAGAACCTGGGATGAAAGTGGCATATTATTAATCTACACAAAATTCTAAGCATTTTACATATATAGTTTGTTTAATTTGGATGCATGCATAATTAGTTATTAACAATACAAAACAGGGGCATTTTCTGTAAATACGAATGCATTGGAAAAATGCTAAAATACACAGACTGGTAAAAAAATATGCCAAAGACTAGAGTGCAGCGGCCTGTAGGTGGAAACGGCCTGTGGCTGTGGGTGTGGGCTCGATGTAAAACAGAAGCAAGGGGAAGGAACGAGAGAACCCGGGATCGAACCCGTAACCTCTCTGATGGATAGTGGCTGCGCTAGCCACTGGGCTAGCTACGTGATCGTGATGCTAAGGGAGATCGGCTGTACATAACACATATATGCATCGCGACCAGGACCCAAAACTGATGCGCGAGCACGGGGACTCACCGGCGACGGGAGCCAGTAGCAACCCCTGTTGTGGTTGCAGAGGACCGGCGGGGGTGCGAAAACGTGCCAGGGTGCCTGTGGTGGAGCAATGACGCGAGGGTGTGGGTGGTTGTGCGAGGCCAAGCCTGGCTGGCCATGGTTTCCTACCGGAAGAATGACGCTGCGCGCTGGTGTCCGTGCACGAGCGGCAGAGCCCGTCTCGGACATGGAGACGACGACGACCGAAGCCGCGCGGGTGGTGTTCCGCGGCTGCTGCGCGTGCAGCGCTTCGGTCTTGCGTGTGCGAGCGCGAACAGAGAGGGTCGAGCAGGGAGTGGCACGATGAGGCGGCGTAGCGTAGAGAGGATCCAGAGCGGGCGAAGCGCGAGGAACCACGGCGACCATCGCAACTACGCAACAAAATTCAGAACTCGCCGGAGCACCGAGAACACGAAGATGGCATGGATCTAGCGACGACTCCGGCGATCTAATCGCGATGGAAAAGAGCAGGGTTGGAGTTGGGTATACCTAGTATACCTTTGACATGAGGATGCGGCCGGGGACGCAGAATATCAACGGAGAGAAGGCGAGGAACTCCGGTGGACTTGCTGTCCGTGAAGAAGACGAAGGCGACGGCGACGTAGTGGAGGCGACCTAGGGCGGGGAAGAAGTCTGAACGGATGTAGTCGACGTCGAGGAAGAAGATGGACATTCCGGAGACGACTGTGGTGGCCTCCGACCACGCAGGCAACGGCGAAGCTCTCGGTGGTGCTCTATGTTCTCTGGCTCTTGAGGAAGAAGGAGAAACAGGGGAAGGGAAAGAGGTGGCGGCGAAGTAGAGGGGAAGATGGAAACCCTAGGAGGGCTCGGACGCCAAGAGGGGTTAAATAGGGATGCGGGCTCGGCTGGCTCGGCCACCGTGGCCATGGCGTGCGTGTAAAGGAGTGGGGAGAGGTAGGAGAAAGGTGGGTGAGTGCTACAGATCAGCCACTGACGCGTGGGTCCAGATAGGCCACGTGGGACGGGTGAGAGAGAGGGGTACGTGAGTCTCAGGTGGAAAAAGGATCTGGAGGGCTAGGAGGGCTGCTGTGGGTGCGCTGAAGCTGGGTCAGACTCTTCTTGGGCTGCTCCTCGTTGTTGTTTTCTATTTCTTCAAATAGAAAACAAAAGAGCAAATGCACAGAGGGATAGGAGAAGGGTGTATGAGAGATATAAGAATATCCCCATGACGCTGGAATTATGCACTAATTGAAATAATTGGTTTGGGCATTTTTAGAGAAAGAAAATTATCGCAAGTTTGAACTAAATTCAAACTTGAGGCAATTTTGATTTCAACCAAATCAAGTCCAAAAGAGCTGAAAATTGACAGAGGGGTTAACGGCAAGGTGTAGGGTTTGCAGAAAAGAATGAACATTTTACGGACAGGGAAAATGTCACATGAAAATAAATGTAATAAAGAAGAAAGGAGAAGTTTGAATGGAATAGAAACTTGGGTGAACTTGATGAATGGCCGCTGGTATGAGCATGTTGCATGAGTGAGGTGGAGATAAGAAGAAAGGGGGGGTCACAGAAGATCACACCACAAGATTTCAAGATGCAAACCAAGGCATGATTCTCATGATGCAAATGCAATAAAATGACATATGCAATATCATGAAACATAGAACAAAGCAAGGATGGTGCAATGCAATATAATATAAGATGAACATGATGCAAGAAGGAAAAATGACAAGGCACTCAACAAGGTCATGGCATAACATATATGAATGAAATATGCAAAACAATTATGATAATGCAACAAACATAATGAACACACGTCAATAACTAAAACAAAAGGAAAGGCAACTGAAACGTCGGTCTCGGGGCGTTACACCCTTTAACCGTACGGTGTTTTATATGACTCAAGAAAGAGAAAAACGAAACTATGAAAACAAAAGTCTTCACGCTTCATGGTCCTCAAATGAATAACAAGTCTTCAAGGTCACACCAATTTCTTCACTTTCAAAGTCTTCAGAAAGTCTTCAGAATACCAAAGTCTTCAGTCGAAGAACTTCATTTTTAGGGGTCGACTTTCTCTGTAAATATCAAACTCCTCATAGACTTATAGACCTGTGTACACTCATAAACACATTTGTCCCTTAACCTATAAGTCTTCAATACACCAAAATCACTAAGGGGCACTAGATGCACATACAATCTCCCCCTTTTTTGTGATTGATGACAATATAGGTTAAGTTTTCAACGGGGATAAACATATGAAGTGTAAATACTGATATTGAGGAATTTGATTGCAAGATATAGAAGAACTCCCCCTGAAGATGTGCACAGTGAGGAATTTGCTTTTGAGGCACTGCACATTTGAAGAGTTGAATCATGGAGATCTCCCCCTATATCTTGTAATTAATACACGCATTTGACATATAATATGAAGAATTTGAAATGCATGATTAAATATGGTGACTGATGTAATTCAGCATGCGTGTAGTAACATATAACGAGGAACAAGCATGCAGAAGAACACATCAAATGTATCAGAGCACCATCGGGTTTAAGATTACAACTCGATCCAATAAAAGTTTCAGAAGAACGAGAGTTGTAACTTAGCAAAAAAAACGCCCATATAGTAGACCCGCTTGAAGACTAACTCAAATGTCTCCCCCTTTGTCATCGAATGACCAAAAGGATCGAAACTGAGGACTAACGCCCCTGAAGAATATCAAGTTGATGGAGGAGCGCCCGGCGTTGTCGGGTCGGTTGTCGTAGTAGGGCCTGCCGCAGTGTCGTCCAAGTCTTCATTTTCATTAGTGTCGCACGATGAAGAATAGGAGCTGGCCACCAAGGAAGGAACCTTGACCTTCTTAAATTTCTTCGCTGGAGGTGCAGACCAGTCAAACTCTTCCTTGAGACCCATGTTCTTCAGATCTTCTGCGCTGTAGAGATGAGATAGAACAGCCCAGGTACGGTTGAAGGTTTCATGGAGGTAGTATTGGTTTTTCTTCACTGCATTGTGTGTTGAGGTCATGTTGTGAAGAATTGAACCAAACTGACGCTTGACCCATTTATGATTGCGATCAACTTTCTGATGAAGACTGAGGAGTAACTCACGATAAGTGATCACCCTGGGTGCTGTGGCTTGAGGATTTTGCTTGGCAGATTTGTTGGCGGCAGAGTCTTGTGTGGCAGAGTTATCATTGGTGGAGTAGGATGCAGCTTTGAGAAATTTACCATCCAATGGACGAATGCCTTCATCTATCACAGCAGTTGCCTTGCCTTTGTCATCAGCTAAGGAATATGTCCGTTTGAGGACTTCAATCGGAGGCAAGTAGCTGCAGTGGTTCAGAGTATCGGCCTTGTAGTTGAGTGAAGACCTTGTCCTGATGAACCTCATAATCCATGGTGCATAAGGCTTCAGCTCAAAAGGTGACTTAGCAATGTTTGCCAGAGTCCTCATGAAGAAATCATGGAAGTTGACGGGAACGCCATGAATGATATTGAAAAGCATATTCTTCATGATGCCAACGACTTCTTCATCATTTGAGTCGTGGCCTTTGATAGGACTCATTGTCTTCGTCAGAATGCGATAGACAGTCCGAGGCACATACAGTAATTCCTTAACGAGGAATTTGGTTCGAGGGGCCTGCCCTGGCTTCAAAAGCTTCATCAAAACTTGCATGTAGTGATTTGTAAGCTCAGGTTCGCTGTAGATGCAACGAGCACCATCAAGGGGAGGACTGAGTGGGAGGGCACGAAGCAATTTAGTTGCCGGTGCCTTGTAGTGAGTATTTTACATCATCGATCCAGTACCCATGAGTTCACATCTTCGTAATCTCCGGTGATGTGCAGCGTCGCATAGAATTGAAGAATGAGTTCTTCATTCCAATCACAGATGTCGGCAGAAATTCAGCAAACCAAAGATCGTGAAGAACACTGAGGACTGGCTCGAAGCCTGGCAGAGATTCCGTGTCCACGTGAGGAATGTGTGCATGATCAAAGACTTTGTCTTTGTTGAATAGCACAGAGGAATAGAAGTTGGCTTGACTAGCAGTCTAGAAACGCCTCTTCCTTATGCGAGCAGAGTCATAAGGGTTGTAGTCAGTGAAGAACACATGCTCGCCAAATAAATCTTCAGCCTTGAACTTTTGCTTCGTTGAGAATGGATTCTTTGGCTTTGGCAGTGGAGTGTCTGTGAGTTGCATCACGACCTCAGGAATCGCAATCTCAGGTTCTTCAGGCTGAGGATTTTCTGCTCCTCTTCATATGCGATCTGCGTGTCCAAAGGAGTAGCAATATAGCTTTCTTCAAAGACTAGTGGCTGGAATTTCTTCATGCACGGACAAGGTGGGATGAGTTTCTTCAGAGCCCATTTGAACTGTTGGTGCAGGGGACTGAGGAATTTGTTGTATTGGAGTGAAGAGTGGAGAATTTGGATGCTGACTGTCCCAAAAGTCATCGTTCATCACTAGCATTGTGTTTCCAATATCCACATCTTCTTCAATTTCTTCAACGCCAGCCTCTTCAGCTGTGAACTGAGGCATTGGCGAGGAAATGATTGGTGTTGAAGGGATCGCATCCACTTCAATTTTTTCATCAAACTGCTCTAACGAAGTAGCAGAATGATTTTCTTCATCAGATCCGCTAGGGATCTCATATTCTTCACCAAAAGGAACAAGGTCCTTTGATGGCATGGTGGAAATTGGAACAGCATCAATCGGATTGTCAAAAGAGCTTGTCATAGGCTTCATCTTCTTTGGAGCTGAAGATTCTGAAGCAGTTGATGCTTTCCTTTTCTTCACTGCAGCTCGCTCTGCAGCCTTGGTCTTCTTCACATCTGATGCAGATGGAAGAATAGGAGTTGGTGTAGGCGCGGGAGGAGCTGAGGAATCAGTTTGAATTTCTCAGCGCAGAATCGATGCAGCTTGCCTGACTTCTTCGATTTCTTCAGCGCACCACTAGTGGATGCCACATCTATTTCTTCGCCGGTGGAATGGAGTCATCAGCCCTGGAACTAGCATTGTCTTCAGCAGGTTGAAAATCATCAGCGGTGCTGGCATGTTCTTCAGTAGGCTGAGCAGAGGCTCCAGCCTGAGGAACTTCTTGTTGCGTTGGAGCTGCAACATTTGTGAACTTCTTTGTCAGGTTTACAAATCTGACTTTGGCTCCTTGCCAATCAGCATAGTAGGCATCAAAGTCATCACTGAGGGCTTTGATTTCAGATCGGATTTTGAGAAGATCATCGGTGTCATTCGACAACATTTTTCCTCGGGAACTTCTCTTTCTCGAATCGAGCCTTCTTGATCTGCCTAGCCTTCTCAAATTTCCATTTCTCTTCAGAGATGAAATGGGTCAGCATGTGACCTTGGCCAGGAGTCAACTGAAAATCAGGCATAGGTGTGTCTGGATCCTTGTGCCAGAGATCAATATACTCGAGGATCGCCCTTGGATCCAAAAGCAGTGGTACAGGTGTGCCTTTGGCTCTAGCGGCCCTTTCTTGTCCGTCTCTGATGATTTCTGCAAGTTCATCATCATCAGCTTCATCATCAGATGGCACTTGGAAGGCAACCTGTTTCTTCTTCGGACTTGGCCGAGGACCTCGACCAGTCGTTGCCTTTTTCTTCAGCAGAGTGGGGCCAGATGAAGAATTTGGTGCAGCTGAGGAACTCGCTGAGACACCAGAGGCAATAGAGATGCCTGCAGTCCTTTGGCACGTGGCCAGATGCACAGGTGCTGAGGACTGTGGAGGAGCTGCTGAGGACTTTGGAGGAGGAGCTGAGGATTTGGAAGGAGCAGGAGCAGCATGAGGAACTGGCCGTGAGGGCACTGAAGATTCTGCCGTGAGGGCATTGCTGAGGATTTTGGCCGTGAGGGCACTGTTGGTGAAGCACTTGGCTTGTGCGGGCTTCTTTTCCATTGATTTTTTGGGCTTGACATGGGCCTCAGTGGCAGCAGCAGTAGCAGGGTCTTCACTGAATTTCCTCACTGCTTCTTTGGCTTGTCTCGCCGACTTGGCTTGGCGCTTGGCCCATTCTTCAGGAAAGTCCTCACCACGCTTGATCTTTGGTGGGGACTTCTTGGCAGTGCCAATGGAGCTCTTGGGCATGGAGGATTAAGAACGAATTTCTTCATGTACTTTGGAGTAACATACCTATACTCCCTCCATTCTCTTGCCCATCTCCTTTCAATCCTCTCTATGCGCACCTTGCGCTGATTTTTGTTCTCCTTTCCGAACTTGGACTCATCAGGTGTGCAATAGTCAGCATATATGTCCTCGGGTATTTCAAAAGCAGTCATGACCTCAGGCCTCTTTCCTCCTTTCTGGGGCTTCTTACCGTCAGCCATAGTCTTCAGATGAGGAATTTGAACAATCGAATTCTCTGAAGAAGTATGCAACTTTTCTTCGAGGAACGCTGCAAATGAGTTAAGTTGATGAGGACCTAGAGATTCAGCAGTGGACATGAGTGCCTGTGAACAGAGTATAGTTGCGAGGAATTTGGAGAGGTCATATGCGTTCTCAGAAGGTTTTTCAAAAAGAACAAGTTTGAGGAATTTGACCAGAAAAGCCTTGAAGAATTTCACTAAGCGATCTTTGTCTTAGGTTCCAGAGTTGTATAGATCGAGGATCCACACAATTGAGGAATCTTGAAGAAAAATCATTGCTTAGAGAAACAAATCAAGAGCATATTACGTTTGAGGTGTTCATATGTGTGAAGATTTGAATAATAAACACCTTTGAAGATTTTCAGGAAGGCTTGAGAATCAAAGCGAGTAATAAAAGTAACTTTTAATTACCTGAACTGAAGAACACGACGAACTGAGAAGTGTAGATTAGAAGTTCGTCAGTTCAGATCTTCCACACCCTAACTCGGCGGAGGAAGATAGCTGCGGCGGCGGCGGAGTGAAGATTTCCGCGGTCGGCGCGAGTACGACGGCGACGAGGTCGAGGCAGTGAAGCTCTTCCTCACCGGCGACGATGGAGTAGCGGCGGCGCTAGGGTTTGAGAAGCTCGAGCGAGAGAGAGAGAGAGAGAGAGCGGTCGAGCGGAGTAAAGGAAGTGAGGAAGGGGAGAGGGGGTATATAGAGCCACGGTGAAAACCTGTTCGCCCGAAGATTTTGGATGAACGTGCCCCTGACCCTTCTCATTCGCTTGACATGTGTCACCCACGTACTGAAAAGTGGAGATAGTGTTAGATCATGGGTGAATAGATAAGTTTACCGTGGGATGCAGAACGGATTGAGCGGCAAAACCGAAAATTTGGATAAGATAGGTTAAAAGTTCCGTTCGCAATTTCTTCAGCTGACAAGGACACAGTGAAGATTTTGAACGAGTTTCAAATAGAACGCACATGAAGAATTTGTGAATAGATTGGGTTGAGTATAGCATAGAGGGGAAGGGTCCGATCACATTCACTTAGCAGAAAATGCAACTTGAAGAAATAGCCATAAGTGAATGCTGTAGAGGACATAAACCCATATATATAGATATAGACAATGAAGAAAAACGAGGGAAACAGTGAAGATTTTTGCAAAGTTGAAGAATCTGAAAAATTGAAGAATTTCAAAACTGAGGAAAAACTCAAATTTAAGATTTTCAACTTTGGTGGTGGCATGTCCCACCGTAAAGAATGATGATTTCTGCATAATCGCTGCATTACAATTGTCGTAGGGTTCTGAGAATCAAATTCTTCATTAAATTCTTCACACTTAGAGTGTTATTCTTCATTGATTGAAGAAAAACGTTTCTTCATGTGTTGCACATCTAAGTCATCAATTTTGCATAAGTGTCAGGATGTGTGTCATTTTCAAAGAACATTCGAAGATTCTAAGATATTTAGCTCACACCGCAACTTGCTAAATCTCTTCTCATCCAAGAGCTTTGTGAAGATATCGGCTAGCTGTTCTTCAGTCTTCACATGATCAATAAAGATGTCGCCCTTCAACACATGATCGCGAAGAAAATGATGACGAATCTGAATGTGCTTTTTCTTCGAGTGCTGAACTGGGTTGTGAGCAATCTTGATGGCACTCTCATTGTCACAAAGAGAGAGGCACATTCTTCACGTTGATGCCGTAGTCCTTGAGAGTTTGCTTCACCACGGCAATTGAGCATAGCAAGAACCAGCGACAATGTACTCAGCTTCCGCAGACAAAGTGATACGCATGATTCTGTTTCTTCGAGGACCAACAAAACAAAGATCGTCCGAGCAAATGACAAGAACCAGAGGATGACTTGCGGTCCACACGAACACCAGCATAGTCCGAGTCAGAAAATCCAAAGAGAACAAAAGAAGAGCCCTAGGGATCCCAAAATCCAACTGTTGGTGTGTGAGCTAGATATCGAAGAATATGCTTCATGACCTTATGGTGTGATTCCTTGGTGTAGCTTGAAATCATGCACACATGCAAACACTAAGCATTATATCTGGCCTAGATGCACATAAGTACAATAAAGAACCAATCATGGAGCGGTATACCTTGTGATCGAAGTCAATACCATTTTCATCAGTGCATAGATGGCCATTTGAGGGCATAGGAATTTTGACGCCTTTGCAATCTTGCATGCCGAATTTCCTCAGAACATCCTTGAGGTAATTCTCCTGAGATATGAATATGCCATTGTGCTTTGTTGGCGAATTTGAAGACCTAAAAAGAATTTCAACTCTCCCATCATAGACATTTGATATTCTTCACTCATCATATAGGCAAATTCATCACTATAACGTTGGTCAGTACAACCAAAGATAATATCATCAACGTATATTTGGCACACAAACAGTCCACCATCATAAGATTTAGTAAAGAGAGTAGGGTCGAGTGAACCGGGTGTGAAGCCATTCTTCACGAAGAATTCCTTCAAAGTATCATACCACGCCCGAGGGGCCTGCTTGAGGCCATAGAGGGTTTTGTTGAGTCTGAAGACTTTGTCGGGATTCTTTGGATCTTCAAAACCTGGGGGTTGAGTAACATATACTTCTTCCTCAAGCTTACCACTGAGGAATGCACTTTTCACATCCATTTGGTATAAAGTGATATTATGATGGTTAGCATAAGCAAGTAATATGCGAATAGCCTCAAGTCTAGCAACAGGTGCAAAAGTTTCATCGAAATCAATTCCTTCAACCTATGTGTAGCCTTGACCTACAAGTCGTGCCTTATTCCTCACCACAAGGCCATTTTCATCTTGTTTGTTGCGGTAGATCCACTTTGTGCCAATGATATTATGCTTGCGAGGATCTCGGACGTTTGACCGGTTCCAGACGTTGTTGAGCTCGAATCGATGTAATTCTTCTTGCATGGCCTGAATCCACTCGGGCTTGAAATGCTTCATCTACCTTAGTGGGCTCTGTGATAGAGACAAAAGCATAGTGCCCACAAAAGTTAGATAAATGTGAAGCTTTTGAGCGTGTGAGAGAACCCGGTGCTTCAATGTCATCGATGATCTTGTCAACTTGCACTTCTTTTGCAACGCGAGGATGGGCTGGTTGTCGTCGAGAATTTGATCAGCATTTTCTTGACACCATTTTCTTGAGCATTATCTTCAGTGCATCAGCTCGACGTTCTTTGCGTTCGGAATGAATTCTTGTAAGATTCTTCAAGATGGGAATTACATCCTCGATCGCCTTGAACTTGATAGATTCCTCGGTGCTGGTTCATCTTTCACGCGAAGGTAGGTGCTCTCTTTGCGAGCCATTAGTTTCATCGAACCGCACATCTACAGTTTCAACAATCTTGTGAAGAGCGATGTTGAAGACTCTGTAGGTGTGCGAGTCCTTTCCGTAACCAAGCATAAAACCTTCATGTGCTTTTGGTGCAAATTTAGCATTGTGATGAGGATCTCTAATCCAACATTTAGCACCGAAGACTTTGAAATAACTCACATTGGGTTTCTTGTCAGTGAGGAATTCATAGGCAGTCTTCTTGAAGAATTTGTGAAGATATACTCTGTTGATGATGTGGCACGCGGTATCAATTGCATCAATCTAAAAACGGCGTTTTGTATTCATCAAGCATAGTGCGAGCCATCTCAACAAGAGTTCTGTTCTTGCGCTCCACGACATCATTTTGCTGAGGAGTATAAGGAGCAGATAACTCATAAGTAATACCAAGTTCATCAAGATAGTCATCAAGACCGGAATTCTTGAACTCAGTTCCATTGTCACTCCTGATGTGCTTGATCTTCACACCAAAGTTGGTTGAAGCCCTCGAGGAAAATCGTTTGAAGACTTCCTGCACTTCATGTTTGTAAGTAACAATGTGTACCCATGTGTAACGAGAGTAATCATCAACAATAAGAAAGCCATATAGAGATGCATCATTAGTGACTGCTGAATAATGATTAGGACCAAAGAGGTCCATGTGAAGCAATTTGAATGGACGAGTAGTGGTCATGATAGTCTTTCTTTGGATGCTTGGCCTTGGTCATTTTTCCGACTTCACGGGCTCCACACAAGTGATCCTTGAGGAATTTGACATTCTCAATGCCAATGACATGCTTCTTCTTCGCAAGGGTGTGCAAATTTCTCATGCCTGCGTGACCAAGTCGTCGATGCCATAGCCAGCCTTCTGAAGCTTTTGCAAGTAGGCACACGGCTGGTTGTGGTCCTGTAAAGAAATCAGCAATATACAAGTCTCCTCTCCTAAAGCCTTCGAAGACTTTGGAATTGTCAGCTTCCATAATCACAACACAACGATACTTGCCAAAGACAACAACCATATCAAGATCACAAAGCATTGAGATCGACATGAGGTTGTATCCTAAGGACTCAACAAGCATGACTTTGTCCACGTGTATGTCCTTAGAGATCGCAACCTTACCTAGACCCAATACCTGACTTTTGCCTTTGTCAGCAAAGATGATATGCTTCAGATGTGACGGTGATAAGGGAGCATCCATCAATAGATTCTTGTCAACAGTCATGTGATTTGTACATCCACTATCGAGGACCCACTCATTGGCTTTGGGTTGATCATCCTGCAGATGAATTAGTGCAACTTACGATCTCATATACTTCATCAGTGAAGAATATGATATCAATTTCATCAGGTGAATTTCATCAAGCAGTAAAACAGATATAGCAGTATGAGGACGTGTGAAATGAAAGTTCATTTCTTCATGATTAGCATGCATCCTTTCAGGCATTTTTGTCAGGTCCCCAGCAAATTCTTCAGACGTTAAAGCTTGTCTGGAGACCTGACCCTGCAGAAGAGATTAGTTCTTTTTCTTCACCACCCACATCTGAAGGGGTGGCAAAGATTTCATCACTCTACGAGCTCCATATGAGAATGGTGGCATGGAAGCCAATCCATTTTGTTTCACATAAGAGGGGTTAGGGTAAGCATATGAATAAGCAGAGAAGTTCTTCGAGGACTTATGAACATATTGGTTTGAAGAATAATGCACATATTCATAGCCCTTAGCTCTACCATGCGAAACAGAGTTGTTAGCACGATGATAATCATATGAGGACTTTGATCCTTTTGAGGAATTTGATCCATGTGAGGAATTTGGTCTGTATGAGGACTTGGATCCATATGAAGAGTTTGATCGGGGGTTCCTATTCTTCATAGGTGCTGTCATGAGGACATTCACCTGAAGACTTTCAAGGCACTTCTTGGTAACCCAGATTTTCTTCATAGGAGAACCGTTCCTGCAGTTAGTGCCAACATATCTAGCAAATACTTCACCATTCTGATTTTTGAACAGTTTATAGTTGGAGTTAAATGACTCATCAGAAGAATGAGGAGATTCACATGTAAAGCCAGATAAGTTAGATGGATCAACTGGAGGTCCCTTTGCAGCAACCCATGAGGTTTTGGGCACTTGCTCGGGCTTCCAATATGTTCCACCAGCATTGAGTTTCCTCTCAAAGGCAATACCCTCTTTCCTAGGGTTTACATTGAGGATCTGGTTTTAAGCATATCACAAAGAGTCGATGCCCTTTGAGGCTTTTGTACATGCTTGTCATGTACAATTCCTTGACCCTGCATTGTCGGTGATACTAGCAATGTCCTCGGATGAGGAATTAGTGATAGCAGAGGCAGGTGAAGAATTTGTAGCAGTTGAAGCATTTGAAGATTCGGTGAAGAATTAGCAGATTCACGTTCAATGCACTTTAAGCACGGAGGAAAAAATTCTTCCTGAGAAGCGCTGATTTGTTGAGCAAGTAATGAATCACGCTCCTTCTAAAGATCTTCATAACTCACTCTTAGCTTCTCAAGATCTTGCTTTCTTTGAAGAAATTCATAAGAAAGCTTCTCATGATCAGATAAGAGAGTGTTATGATGACCTTGAATACTGTCAAACCTAGACTGAAGTCTCTGAAGATTTTCAGTCAGGGCTTTAGTGCGATCCATTTCTTCACCCAACATATCATCACTTTTACCTAACATGGTTTGAACCTTTTCCAAGGCAGTTTGTTGTTTAGTGGCAATGCAAACAAGTTTGGTATAACTAGGTTCAATATCATCATCAGATCCATCATCATCAGATTCATCGTCACTAAACTCGGATGAGGAACATTCGGTTACCTTGTCACCCTTTGCCATGAGATATGATGCGAAGATGATGATTACGGTTCGAAAGTCATCGTTTTGAGAGATTCCTTGGAGTCCTCAAACCAAAGATCATGACGGGTTCGATGACCTTCATAGACGTCGGAGATATCTGATCCAGATAAACCGCATTGCAAAGATGCATAATGCGCTTGAATTCATCTCCGGATAGGCGAGGAACAGATGATGTCCTTCGCCATGATGTCAAGTCGAGTGTACTTGCGAATGTCATCAGCGCCTACCTTCTTACATAGATCGGTAAGACCAATCTCAGTGACGGTCCACAGCTCGCTGTTCATAGCCATGAGGCGCTTCCTCATCATGGCCTTCCACTTGGGATAATCATGACCGTCAAAGATAGGGCATGTCACTTTCTTCATACCTGCGGTCGACATAACTAAAACTCCAGGTGGTTAAACAAAATCACATAGAACAAGGGAGTACCTTGCTTTGATACCAATTGAAAGTGCGTTATATCGACTAGAGGGGGGGTGAATAGGCGATTTTTATGAATTCTTCAGTGAGGAATTTGCCGGTGAGGAAATTCCTAAGTGAAGGACTACTTGCAGCGGAATAAGTACTCAAAAATAAGCATAACAGAATACAGGCATGGTCATCATGATGAAATGAAGACAATCACAGAGTACAGGAAGCGTAAACACAGGATAACACAAGATGAAGACAAACAGACTGAAGAAATTGAACTGAGGAAATTGAGAAAGTCTTGATCAAAGTCTTCAAACACAGATATGAACAAACACTCAACACGGTAATGAGGAAATGAATGAGTTGAGGAAATAGAACCGATAAGGTTGGTGAAGACAATGATTTGGTAGACCAATTCCAAGCTGCTGTCTCGGTTATGCGATGCAGTTGGAGCGGCTGAGTATTTAAACTCGAGGACACACAGTCCCGGACACCCAGTTGCTGAGCACGCAACTCGGGACACCAAGTCCTCACTGTATTCTCCTTGAACTAAGTTCACAGAGACCTCGTCCAATCACTCGTGGTAAGTCTTTAGGCGACTTCCAAACCTTCACAGACTTGGTCACTCGGCGATCCACAATTCCTCTTGGATGCTCTAGACCATGACGCCTAACCGTCTGGAAGAAGCACAGTCTTGAAAGGTAACAAGCGTCGGATCCACGCAGGATCAATCTCTTGATGATGCTCAATCACTTTGGGTTTGTAGGGGTTTGGTTTTGGGTTTTCCTCACTCAATGATTTTCGCTCAAAGTCCTCGAAGGATGGGTTGCTCTCAAATGACAAGTGTCAAGTTCTCTCGGAGCAGCCAACCAGCTAGTGGTTGTAGGGAGAGGCTATTTATAGCCTAGGGAGCAGCCTGACATGATAAGACATAAATGCCCTTCAATGATATGACCGTTAGGTGGATAAGATATTTTGGGACAGTCAAGACAAAGATAAAGAACGGTCGGAAATTTGACTCTCAAATTCCTCAAGGCTATCATGTTCCTCACTTTGTGTAGGCAATGCACTTTGGCGAATTCCTAACTTCTCGGTCGGAACAAATTCCTCGGCGACGGAAGAACTTCGTCTCTGTCAATGAAGAAATTGGTGAATCGTATGAGATTTCCAAAGGCTTCACTCGAAGGGATTGGTAGGTGTAGGATTTTGAGTTGAGCATCACATGGAAATTTTTCCTTAGTATTTCCTCGACCCCCTTTAACAGTATGGTGTTTCCTATGACTCAAGAAAGAGAAAAACGAAACTATGAAAACAAAAGTCTTCACGCTTCATGTTCCTCAAATGAATACCGAGTCTTCAAGGTCACACCAATTTCTTCACTTTCAAAGTCTTCAAAATACCAAAGTCTTCAGTCGAAGAACTTCATTTTTAGGGGTCGACTTTATCTGTAAATATCAAACTCCTCATAGACTTATAGACCTGTGTACACTCATAAATACATTAGTCCCTTAACCTATAAGTCTTCAATACACCAAAATCACTAAGGGGCACTAGATGCACTTACAATTTGCTTTGCTGAGATGGCATGCCACGCCCGATTAGTTGCTAAAATATCCTGCCATATATTTATTGTGAAGTAGATTGCCATGGTCTATTAGCCAATCAGTTAGATGAAATAGCTCGACATCGTTTTATACTCGACATTTGTTGCTAAGATGGCCTTTGATGGTTGTGTGCTCGGCCTCATTGACTGTTGAAATAGACTGCCATAGTTTAGCACTCAAATATGTTTGCTGAATTAGCTTTACATATATTTCGTTACTTAGATCTGCTTGTCCAAATATCTTGCCATAGCTTTAGATATCGACCTAGGTATTTTTTTCTGGACTTTATAAAAAAGCATATATGTTTTTTCTGTAATATCTAGTAGAAGAACTAATTTGTATGTCTAACAGATAGACAGGACTTGGATAGCTTCTGCTCGAAGATTCTCCGCTGCATATGTCGAGGGGGTTGAAAACTTCATGAACTTTATCAGAGCTGAGTACGGTGGTACGAAATCAGATGTGCTTTGCCCGTGTAGCGGTTGTATGAATTCAGTTACAAGACCCCAGTCAACTGTGCAAAATGATCTACACTTGTATGGATGTCGGTCGCATATACTAGGTGGGTTCATCATGGTGAAGTTGTGAACGTCAATGTTACTGACTATGTGGAAGGAGCAGACCACCATCTTGATCTGCATGATGCTCATGTGGAAGAGGAGGAGGAGGTGGTGGCGGCGGAGCCAGTGAGTTTGACCAACATTGAAACAATGCTACGAAATGCTCACGCATTTCATGAACTTTCACCTACTGAAGAAAAACGGCGGGCCCGCATGTTGGAACAATGCAACGTGGCAGTCACGCCAGAAAATAAGCTGTCAGTATTCTCAGCTATGGTCACGTTTCTTCAGGTGAAGACATCTGAGCGGATGACCAACAAATCATTTGATGCGATGTTGCCTGCTTTCCGCAAATCTTTCCCAGATGCGTCTGAGCTGCCACACACCTACAGTAAAATGAAGAATTTCCTTCATGCAGTTGGAATTGGATATGATATGATCCATGTTTGTAAGAATAATTGTGTTCTGTTCCGGAAGGATTATGCTAACTTAAGTGAATGCCCAAAATGCAAATCATCAAGATGGAAATATGGCGATATTGTGAAGAGGATTCCTAATAATGTTCTGAGACATTTTCCAATTATACCAAGATTGCATAGGGTGTTTCATGGTGCTGAAACAAGAGAGGATGTATTGTGGTATTTTAGGAACCAGGAGTACAGAGATCAGAATGTGATGAGCCATCCATCTCATTGTAGTGACTGGAAAAGCTTCAATTAGAAACACAAAAAGTTTGCTGCAGACCCGAGAAACATTAGACTTGGCTTAGCTAGACATGGATTCAACCCATTTGGCCACCAGAGTGCCACATATAGCATGTGGCAGTGCTTGTTCTCCCTTAGAACATGCCACCAAATGTATGTGCCAAAGAATCAAACTACATGATGGCCTTGCTCATCCCAGGTCCAATAAGTCCTGGAAAGGATTTTTATTTATTCATGGAGCCTCTTGTGGAGGAGCTTCAACAGCTATGGAGGGGTGTTTTCACTCGAGAACTATATAGCAGCCCACCAACTGATTTCTTTCTGGTTGTTGTTATATTTGGTGCATCCATGATTATCCGGCTTTGGGCACTATGTCAAGGCGAACGACACATGGTTCCAATGCATGTGTTCGCTGTGACAAGAATCCACTGTCATACGCAATACTTAGCAAGATCTATTACATTGGACACCACCGTTTCCTTGCTAAGGACAAGTCGTGAAAAGCTCTCAAGCTCTCATGATGATCTTCTAGTATCCCATAATATGCTAAAGATAGCTCATGAGGCCATGATTGCTAAGGTAACATCTAGTGAGCCTCATGTGGATACTAGCACTATTTCTAGTCAAAATGCTATATTGCCATGTGCTAGTCCTTGTAATTCATATACTCACAATGTTGGTACATCTTGTGATGAATTGCTTTCCTTGCCTTGTTGCTCTAACGATGAAGCTTATACTTCCTCTAGTACTTGTGTTGAGACTAACCATGTAGGGGAAATCAAAGAGCTCAAGGCCCAAGTCACTTCTTTGAAGAAAGACTTGGAAAAATGTCATGAAGGGAAATTTACACTCAACAACATCTTGAGCGTGCAAAAATCCCCCAATGACAAAGGTGGGCTTGGATTCAACTCCAATAAGAAGAGGAAGTCTAAGAGCAACAAGAAGAAGGGCCAAAAACAAGTCAAGAATTCGGCCAAGATCATTTGCTTCAAGTGCAAAATTGAAGGGCATCATGTTAGATCTTGCCCTTTGAATAAGAAGGCCATTAGTGACAAGCAACAAGGGAAGCGGCCACAAGTTCACTCTCATTCTCAACCTCAAGTTGAAGAAAGGCCTCTTCCCAAGAAGACTCAAGCTAATGCTTCTCAAGTTGAGAAATCAAGTGAGAAGAAAGTGAAGAGTACACGTTGCTACCTATGTCATGAAAAAAGGTCACGTCACTTCTTCATGCACTAATGGTACCTTATCCAACCCTATTATAATTGATGATATCTATTCTCTTGGGAAGGATAAGGTTGGTAATGTGTTTGCCAAATTTGTTGGTACTCAAAGTGGTGTCAAGAAAAGAACCATTTGGGTAGCCAAGCCTATTGTGACTAACCTCTTAGGACCCAACTTGGTTGGGGACCAACTAGCTCATACTTGATCAATAGATGTTGTTGGAGGTCACTGGAGACTTGGCTACATTATGAAGAATTAAGAGGACTTCATCATTCTTATTGTCTCAAGCCAAGTCATTTGGGTTATCAAGTTTCTATCTTATATCCAATGTGCCTCCTTGCGGTAACTTGTACTTAAATTGTTTACATTGAAAGTTACTTGCCCCTTTGCATGTTTTGGTTTTGTTCCTTGCATGTGTTTGTATGTGTTGTGTCTCCAAATTGCTTATCTTGAGTAATCAAGTTTATGTATGTTGGTTTGCACTTCATGTACATGTGTATCGTACGTTGAGCCTTTATGCATCTTGTTTGTATCTTAGTTGGTTCTTGTGAGAGATTAATGGAATATCCCATTATGGGGGAGTGATGTGATTTGTGCACCTCACTATCCTATAAATGTGTCTACATGAGTAATACCATCTAGTATTGATATTTCAAGATTATCTAGTCGCTATGTGGTATGTCTTCTCATAAGAAATTCAAATTCTAAATAGTCCATTAATTATCTCTTGTTGGATTCTCTTATTGCCTCTTGTTAAGTTTTTATTGGTATCACATTATGGGGGAGTAATATGCTATGTGCATATTACAAGCCCAGAAAATGTGTACATTTGAGATATTGTCACCTAGAATTGATATTGTAAATTATCTTGTTCTTAGGTGGCATGTTAGCTCTACAAGTTGCACTTTGCTTGTGTTCGGTGTGAACATGATGTTGGATATCCTTGCTATCTACCAACGGGAATCATTTCCAAATACTTCTTGTCTATTGACAATTGGTACTCACTTATGTGTGGTAGAAATTATTGATCATCTCTACATTCGCCTTTGCTTTTATTTGCCTTATCTCTTGCCTAGGATTGTATCAACTCCCTTTGTCTTCCATACCACTTGTGGATCTTGTTAATTTCTTGATCTTGTCTAGTGTTTTCTAGATATAGTGAAAGTGGTGATCCCACCTTGTGCATTTTGTATTCAAATGCAAATTCTCTATAATGCACTAGTCTTGGGGGAGCTATCCTATTTTCTATAAGGCACTCATCTTGCGATCCTTATCAAGTGTGTGTTGATGGAAGGCAAGCCGTTTTCTTTTTGGTACTTTGTGCCATCATGAAACTTTGTAGAGAGCTTGGTTTGTTTGGAACTATCCTCTCTTTTGGGAGTTTGATATCTTTTTTTTAGTGTGTATCAACCGATATCTCATTCCCCGATGTATCTTTTATGGATATCCTCCAGGTGATGATTTATTCATTTGATATATTTTCTTCACTTGGTTTTTCTTTGTCATCTGGTATCGGTTCTTGAAAGTCTTGAGCATGCATATTAATTTGATGTAGTATTTTTAGCATGCTTTCTTTCTTGGACCCAATATATAGGGGAAACTCCACCAAGTCTCAAATTGGATGAGATGTGCATGAAATTCATTTTCATATCTTTATGCACATATTTATGTGGAGGTTGCCCTATGTATTGTTGGTTCTCTAACTCTTGGTCCCAATGAGTTTGGGTACCATTTTGTTTGTGTTGTTGTTCTAGGAACAATTGGAGATGCATTGGATGCTCGGCTCACTCACAAGGAAGATGGTGTCATCATGTGCTAATTTGAGTCAAGCTATGATGATCAATGAACTACTACCTACCTTTAATTGGTATCTACTACATCCTTCCAATGATATCTCGGTAACAAGTATCTCTTCATGCATTCTTTTCTAGCATTCAACCTTGTGTAGGTTGCATCTTAGCATGTTTTTCATTCCATCTTGTGATACTTGTTTCCTTTCTCAAAGCATCTCAACGATGATCTCATGTTGCTAGTTGTGATGTCTTTGATGGGTGTGTTGTAGGAATTCATTTATATACTATAAGACCATATCTAGCCATGTGATATGCTTCCAAGAAAATATCTTATTGGTATATGTATGACTTCCTTTTGGATATCTTGTTCCTTCATGTTGTAACTATTTCGGGTGTACATCCTTCTTTGTAGATATATATATATATATATATATATATATATATATATATATATATAATCATGATTTCGTCTACCTAGAATCTTATACACTTGAGAGAAGTTGCATATCTAGATGATATCCTTTCTTTCACGTCCACCTTGTCTTTCTTATGTTATTTCTTTGGTGGCTCCGTGAAAGCTTTTTCCTTGAGTGCGTGTCTTCTATCGTTGCATCTTGATGCGCTCTTGTGTGGTGAAGATTATTTTCCTCATGCTTATCTTTACGAGGTTTTTTCCATCTTAATTGGTATCCCTCGTCTTGATGAGCCTTTCATCTTCTATCTTCACCGCGGGTTGTCAGAAGCATAGGTTCTCTATATGCTTATTAGTAAGCTTGTGAACCCATTTGCTAGTTGTGTGTGGGAATGATAGGCCTTGCACCGTGTGCCTCATTCTTTCAAGACTTTATTGATGCTTAATGCTCTTCTGTACATTAGTCTTCTCAAGTGCATTGCGTTGACTCACACACATCTTTTTGGTTGAGCCCACTCTTAAGTTGCCTCTCTTACTTGTTGCTCAACCATGTGTTTGTTGCAAGTACTAGGCTTAGTTTTCTATATGCTCTCTTGCACTTGTTGTAAGTTTCTATTGATTTTGGGGGAGCTATGATCCTATTTTGTGCACTTTGTATCCAAATATAAAAATTCTTGATGTGCACAAATCATGGGGAGCTTCTCTAGTTTCTTTAGAACACTGCTCTGCTTCTTATCATAATATCCTTTATTCATGTGGCTCGTGGGATCATTGGCCTAGTTGGTTCAATTGGTATCTTTTGATAGCTTGCTTCAATAGGTATCTTTTGATTGCTTGATTGCTTGTTTCTCTCTTTGTTATGTCTTTGTGGCATATCTTCCTTTTGCAATCTTTGGGCCTCAATATAGTTTGTCTTCCTCCAAGTATTTACCGTTGGATATGTGTATTTCATTCCACTCTCTTGTTGAGAAATACACAATTTATGGAGGAACAGATTTTATATTGGCCTTCTAAGCTTTTAGCCCATTTTGGCAATCGATGCCAATGGGGGAGAAGTTTCAGAGAGTTTTGTGGAGAATTTTAGAGAGTTGTCTCTTCTAGCTTCAGTTTGTTCCTAAGCATACACATCTCCTTCGCATGCATTATTTCTTGTTGCATTGCATGGTGATGCATAATTCCTTATATAAACTCTCTTGAAAGTGATTGTCATCAATTACCAAAATCGGGGAGATTGAAAGGACATGCGGTGCCCCCATGTGTGGTTTGGTAATTGATGACATTCTCTATGGACTAATGGTTGCATTGAGTTATATTTGAAGGATTTTTCTATAGGCATTTCTTGAAGTCCATGTGTTGGTTTCAAGGAGTTTATGGGTTGACCAAGGTGCTATTAAGGAATTATCCAAAGATTGGTCATGTGAGTGTTGAGCTTATTGCAAGCATGTCTTGAAGAAGAAGATTGTGTGATCATTCATGTTTACCTTCAAGACATCATCCAAACGAAGAGAGTTGGAAAGATTCAAGGTTGATCAAGACTAAGTCAAGAGTGAATCAAGTTGATCAACTCACAAAGCTTAGAAGATGTACCGAGAGGGATCAAGTGATCCCATGGTATGGTAAGCATTGTCCATTGCACTTTGTGTACTAACCCATGGTCTATGTGAGAGTCTATGTGGGGTTAGGTACTTGTCCATGGGCTTGCGTCAAGAGGAAGATATCATACAACCCATGGAAAGGATGACATCAAGTGGTGATCGTCATCAAGATTGCCGTGTGCAAGTTCAAGTGGAGAATCACGAAGAGATCAAGTGCTTGAAGCTTGCCATACATTGTGGTGTCAATGGACTTGTGAAGATGTGCCGAAGAGTGGCTCACCCATAGTGGAGTATGGGGGAGCAATCATCTAGTCTCCATCGACCCAACGCAATCAAGAAAGGTGGTCCATCTTGAGGAGGACAAGATCGTCATAATCTAGCTCAAGTGGATCATGTGCAAGGCAAAGGTTTGCCCTTGATAGGTTTTCTATTTTACCGGTCTCATGGTGGTAGTTGGGAGACCGGGTTATAGGATCGATAGCCGTACTATCAAGGGGGGCTCTCAAGTGAGTAGCTTGACCGTATCGTTTGTCGAGAGCTCAAACCATTGCATCCTTGCATCATGTTTCTTGGTTCTTATTTGGTTCTCTTTGTGAGTCTTAGAGCTTATGGTCATCTTGATGACAAGCTTGAGTTCATCGAAAACGGAGTTTGCATGCGTCTTCTATGACGTTTTCGGTGTTGGAGGTTTTACCGGTCTTATCCTAGGAAGGGTTCTCACCATTTTCTTTTGGGCCTTTTCTCATTTGCTTATTATTGGTATTTATATCAAGATTGTGTTAGCCCTTGTCGCTAGCTTTCCAACAAACTTGGTTTCACGAATTCAGAGTCGAATGCAGAAGTTGTGGTAGTTTTGGTGTTACGAAAAGGCTGCGGCGGTACTACCGCGGGTAGGAGCGGAAGTAATTTTTACTACCGCCCTTGGGAGCGGTACTACCACTCTTGTGAGCGGTACTACCGCTTGGAGCAGTACTACTGCGGCTACTTCGTCAGCTACTTCCGCTCGGGACCAAAAACTCGTCACAAGTCCAGCGGTGGTAGGCACGGATGTAATTTTTTAGTACCGCTCGCAAGCAGTAGTACCGCTACCCTTAGCAGTAGTACCGCTACCCCTAGCGGTAGTACCATGATGTCAAGCGGTACTACCGCTCGGTGCGGGCTGTGAGCATAACGGTTGGATTTTTCCCCACCTATAAAAGGGGGTCTTCTTCCCCATTGAACCTTATCCTTTGAGCTCGTGTTCTTCCCCCATTGTTGACCTTCTTCGAGCTTGCTAACTCTCAATCCCTCCATGGATTCTTACTAGTTTTTGAGGGAAAAGAGAGAGGAGACCTAGATCCACATTTCCACCAATCACTTTCTCCTCTATGTGAGGGGAACCCCTTGGATCTAGATCTTGGAGTTCTTGGTGTTCTCCTTCTTGTTCTTCCTCTCTTTTTCTTCCCTAGCATTAGTTGCTTCGGTGGGATTTGAGAGAGAAGGACTTGGGCACTCCGTGTGCCCTTGCCATTGCATTTGGTGCATCGGTTTGAGTTCTCCACGGTGATACGTGGAAGTTACAAGTTGAGAAGCTTATTACTCTTGGGTGCTTGGTGCCATTGAGCTTGTTCCTCTTGGGTGCTTGGGCGCCCTAGACGGTTGGTGGTGTTCGAGCTCAATCATTGTGGTGTAAAGCTTGCAAGCGTCGGGGTCTCCAATTAGGTTGTGGAGATCGCTTGAGCAATTTGACGGTACCGTGACCGCCCTCAAGGGTTGCCAAAGTGTACGGGTTCGGTGACCACCCCCAAGGGTTGCCATTTGTACGGTTTCGGTGACCGCCCTCAAGGGTCCATTAGTGGAATCACGGCATCTTGCATTGTGCGAGGGTGTGAGGAGATTACGGTGGCCCTAGTGGCTTCTTGGGGAGCATTGTGCCTCCACACCGCTCCAAACGGAGATTAGCATCCGCAAGGGTGTGAACTTCGGGATACATCGTCGTCTCCACGTGCCTCTGTTATCTCTTACCTGAGCCCTTTACTTATGCACTTTACTTTGTGATAGCCATATCGTTTCTTGTCATATATCTTGCTATCACCTAAGTAGTTTTTCTTGCTTAGCATAAGTTGTTGGTGCACATAGGTGAGCCTAGTTGTTGTAGGTTTTGTTCTTGACAAATTAACCGCTAGGTTTATTCCGCATTTGTTCAAGCCTAAACCCTAATTATTTTTAAAGCGCCTATTCACCCCCTCCCCTCTAGGCGACATCCACAATCTTACAACAGTGCCAGTTTTTATTATTATATTGAGTACATAAGATGATCAGCTTGTCTATTTTCTAACCATAGGTTAAGAAGATGAGGGAGGATGGGCAGACAGTTAATGATGCCCTTTAGCACTAGCTATGGGTCCTGATACTCGGGTAAGACATTATGAATCTTGCGTTGTTGGAGATGTGCGCTACAACACCCTTGCACGCGATGAAGGTAGGAAAACAAAAAACAGCGCCATCATGAGCACGGATACGTATGGCAAGAGACAACTGAAATGTATGCTAACATAACAGACATTATTCTGTTACAGTAGATCTCCAGGTTCGAGGTTCATCGGTGTGTAGTTTTGTTGTGCTGACGTTGGTATAACCTGTTTTCCAGGATAGCAAAACCCAGAGCTGATGATTATTTCAAATCCATCAATGTCAAGGCGGCGTACCAGACCAACGAGCCTTTTATTTTGGCAAATCAAGCAACACAGATATTTTTCTTGGAAGACACATATGCATGTAGCGATGACTGGAGAGTATTGCAAAGGTTTGTGCCAAGGAATTCATTTAATGATGTTGCACAACAAGATGATGCTTACACTGCTCCTGATGTAGAAGATTCCACAGATGCTCCTAATATTTTTGAGAACCATCATGTCAATAACGCTGGCGAAAGTATTCCCTATCTGGCTATGGGCATACGAGAGTTGATCAATAAGACGCCAACGTTCGAGGACATTAAGGATGAAGAAGAAGATGACAGTAGGGGGAATTACGATTCAGACTGATACACATGGCGACGATATTGAAGCTGCTGCTGCGGATGATGATTAGATTGCTTTTGTCGTATTTGCCTGTGAGAAGACGACTTTTTATTTACTATGTGAAATTGTGTTTTGTATGACAACTAAAACCCGGTGAAGTTGTTGTTTAATATTTTGCTGTGAGAACATCACTTATTATGTATGTTGATTTGTGTTTTGTGATTGTATGACAACTAAAACATGATGACATTATTGTTTATTCGTACTCATATTTGGCTATGAAACTTGTATTTGATGACATAGTTTGATGTTGGACTCCAAGTTGCTCGACATCTTCGAATAGGAACAAAGCTGACCCGACAGAGCCTCTGCTAATTTATTTATTTATTAGCAAAAGGGCCTCTGCTATTTATTTATTTATGAGAAAAGGGGGTAACCCCCCGATTTCCGTTAATACAAATCATTAGATGTTCACAACACTACGCCCAGCCTGCTAAACAGGTTTCATTCATTACTAGTTTCAGGAAAGTGCTCATGTCATAGCCATTGAATACATCACGAGTGCTAGATACACTGCAAATAAAGAGACAATCATCCTACAAAGCATAACGATCTTGCCCATTATCTTCACAAGCTCTTTCATCTCCTCATTGTTGTCAAGGTCGTTCAGCAGCTGTTGCTTGGCCATGATCAGAAGAACTACATCTTTAACCTTCTGCTCTGCATCTTCCTCTTCAGTCGTTCCTTCAGTTACTTGTCCAACACCCCAACCTGCTGGTATTGAGATTCCTCGGCTAATCAAATAATCAGCGTAGTTCCATTCCCCCACATTAGCAACTTCCCAGAAATACAAATCACACGAATCTTCCCTTTTCTGCATGAATCACATTGAAAGATAATCAACCAAACTATTAAAAATATCAGCAACTGAAAGCACGCGAACAACACTTAAGCATGTTATTACCCCATGATTCGAGCATTAGTAGAAGACTCGTCCAGGGTTGAGCATTGTAGTTGAGACGCGACAGATGACTCTGCGTGATTTGCAGCAGAGGCACCACACCAACGACAGCGAATTGCGATGAGCAACTGGCTGCGGTGAGTGTGCCGGCGGGGGTGTGATGAGACCCACAGGCGATGGTACGGGTGGTGACTTGGCACATATCTAGTTGTTGCCTGCTGAAGAGCAGGTGGACGAGCCGCCAGCGGACATGGTTGCTGCGGCCGGAGCTTCTGATGCTAAGGCAGACTAACTAGAGAAGAGGAGAAGCGAATGTTGCATATGTCAGTTTCATTACTTGCAGAGTAGCATAGCACTATATATAGTCATAGTCTAGGTTTGGATTCGAACCAGTTACAGGAGCACATCTCTTTTTTTCTAAAACTCAGCAACTTCTCTTTACTAGTACACTAGCTTGTTCTGTACGCCTTCTCAAGTCTTTGATTTTAGGGAATGTTATGTGCCGAACGTTCCCTTGGAGGAGGACGGCAAACAGACGCATTTTCTTGGCAGTTTTAGTTGCGACGCAAGATCAAACAGTGGCAGTTTCGGGAATGTTATCTGGCGAACGAGCCCAGTTTTTCTTTTCTTCCTATAAAAAAAGTATGCTACATGGTGTTGGCTTAGTCAACAAACGATTGTGCCAACCTTGATCATTGAATTGACATTCAACGTCTATCGTGTTTCTTCAGTCTCTTCTTCCTCCAACCGCCAAAGCCGAACCAGCGCCGGCGGGACCACCTGCACCCGCCTCCCACGGCTGGTTGTGGTGCCGCGCACGCATCACGGTCACATTGCACCCTAAAAGTCCGCGCATCTTCCCTGGCTCCTGTTTGTTCCTGTCTGATGCCTCACTATCATCCTCCGCCTTGGTCCGCTCGCTGCGGTTCCGCCCTCCGGTGTTGTCAACATGGTCAAGAACCGAGAGGAATAAGGAGATAACTTTACAGGGTGAGGATGACAGTAGGGACCCACCAGGATCATGGCAGTAGGCAAGCCAGTGCCTCCTTTATTACAAGAAAAATGGTTCCTCCTGATGGTTTCCTGGCATCTGGGTCGCACACCACTGTCAATGTAGTCAATAAGCGAGATAACTACACAAGGAGCGGCTGACACCCGGGACCCAGCAGCTCGCATAGTATTTTTTTTCGAGGATGGACGAGGGTACCAACTGGGTTGCGCGGGAGCTGTGGCCCGTCTAGCCCAGACTTTTATTTCATATGTTTACCACATGACCAGCCCAATTTTGTTTTTTCTTTCTGAAAATAGCTAAGGCAGCTATTTTGTTTTTTTTTTGTAGAATAACCAACGGAGGCCTACTTGCTTTTGTATGCCCTGCTAGGCCTGAAATCTTTCAAGACGAGGAGGGATGCATTCAGCTTGCCCAGAAAATGAGCTATAAGTAATAATAAATGGGCTGTAAAATGAAAAATACAGCAAACATGCAATTAGTTCCAAATTACTTTTTTATTTCCGATTTTGATATTTTAAATTCATTGTTTTTATGTGGGTAAAATTTCATTGGATTTTACATTAAGGTATGTCTATTTTTTTAATTAATTTGAATCTGGCTAGAAATTTTGGGATGTATGCTATTTGGGACAGATTTGGATCCTGACTTGTGGGTCTACAAGGTTGACGTGTATGAAAGGCTTTGTCAACTTAGTCCACAAACGATTCTAGCAGCAGTGACCGTTGGATTGTTAATCCAACAATCGTGTTGCTTCTTCAACCTCTGGTATTCTTGCTCCAGCCGCCCAAACCAGCACTAGCCGTACTGCCTGCTCATGCCTCCCATGGCCGGTTGTGCTGCTGCGCAGGCCAAACCGCCACACATTACTCCCATCGCTGGCCTAGCTATCCCTCTACTCACTCACAGTTCCTATTATTCTTCGGCGACGGCAGACGAACCAGTAAACCCTCGTACTCCCCTTCGCGTGGGAAACAACTCCCAATTCTTCTCCGGCTCCAGTCGTTCCCTTCGTAGGCCTCACCGTCGTCCACCGCCCTGGTGCTCTTGGTGCGGCATGGTCAACATGGTCAACGAACAACATACATCGGAAGAGAAGTGTACATGGAGAGGATGATAGTTGGGTCCATGGTTGCACGCAAGGAAGTGCCTCCTTATTACACGCAAAATAATGATTCCTCCACCTGACAGTAGGGACCCACCGGAAGCGCCTCTGTATTTCACGAAAAAAGTTCCTCCCGCTGACAGCTCGGACCCACCAGCTATATCTTCGCACGCAAGGAAGTGCCTACTTATTACGCACAAAAAATGAATACTCCCCCTGCTAGCTGGGACCCACCATATTTGGAGGCTAACTTGTGGACCTACTAAGTTGGCGCGGACGCGGGATTTGTCAACTTAGTCAATATAAACGAGTCTAGCTGCAGTGACCGTACGATGTCCATCCAACGGCCGTCTTGTTTCTTCAACCTCTGGTCTTCTTGCTCCGGCCGCCCAAACCATCGCTCGCTGTGCCGCCTGCTCCTGCGTCCCGTGGCCGACTCTGCTTCTACACAGGCCTCACTGCCCCACCCTACTCCCATCGCTTGGCTGGCCATCCCTGTACTCACCCAGACCTCCTGTTATTCTCCGGCGATGGCAGCCTCACACTGCAGCCGAACCAGTAAACCCTCGTACTCCCGTCCGCATGAGAAACAACTACCGAGTCTTCCCCGGCTCCGGGTCATTCCCTTCCTAGGCCTCGCCGTCGTCCACCGCCTTGGTGCTCTCGGCGCGGCGTGGTCAACACGGTCAAGGAATGACTTCCATCCGAAGAGGACTGTACGTGGAGAGGCTGACAGTTGGGTCCATGGCCGCAGCAAAGCAGTGCCTCCTTATTACGCACAAAACAATGATTCCTCCACCTGACAGTAGGGACCCACAGGAATGGCAGCTAACCGGCTGGGTCGGAATGGAGGAAACAGCGTCGTGTTCACCGGGAGCCAAGTGACAAGGTTGGATCGTGTCCTGTTCATCAAGAGCGAAGCCACTGGGTCGAAACGCATCCTGTTCATTGAGAGCCAACCGGCTTGGATGGAACAGCCGGAACGGGGTCTGCCATACCACAAAAGGGAGGAAAACGGCCTTCTGTTCGACCGCATACGGTCGAATCGGGGTCCTCTTCATCGGTAAGCGTCTGGCGTACCTCAGAACAGAGGAAATGACCTTCTATTTGAGTGCCTATGGTCGAAACAGGGTCCAGTTGATCAGGAGGGGTGTAATGTACCGCAAAACGGAGGAAATAGACTTGTGTTGGAGCTCCTATGGTCGAAACGGGGTCCTGTTCATCGGAAGGGGTGTGGCATACCGCAAAACGGGACTCCGCGAGCTACTGTTCATCCACCATCTACTGCCTCCCTCCAGTCTCCATGGGGCTACTGTTCATCCACCGTCGACTTCCTCCAGCCTCCACCTGCTACTGTTCATCCACCGTCGACTTCCTCCAGCCTCCACCAACTACTGTTGATCCAGCCTCCACCGGCAACTGTTCAACCAGCCCTCCACGGGGTCCTGTTCATCCACCCCCACCTCCTCGATCGGGGTCCTGTTCATCCAGCGGCAACGGCCTCTACTACCACGGGGTCCTGTTCATCCAACCCCCACCGGGAACTGTTCATCCAACCCCCAACAATGGTCACTGTTCATCAAGAGGAAACAGGTTCGATCGGCTTCAGTTAGCAGTAGTAGCGAAGGAATTGCTCGGGTTCAGTTAACAGCCAAGGGATCGATCGCTCGGGTTCAGTAATGTAGCTAGTGCAATCGCTCGGGTTCAGTAAGCGAATGCCTCGCTCGGGTTCAGTTAGAGCCCAACGCCTCGCACACACGCGCGTACGTGTACGAGAGAAACACGCAAATCTCCGTGCATTGCTCGGCCCCGACCACCCACCTGAAGCGGGAACTCCCTGATATTCTCCTCGCCCTCGCTTCTACCACAATTTTTTCCGTCATGGACGGCCCAAAGAATGTCATGCAGGTGCATCCCCGGCCCGCCCAAGATGAAAAACCCAGTTTTGGTCATAGAAGTAGGAGCCCACCATATCTATGATGGAATGTGCTTTTGTCACAATTATCGTCATAGAAGTGTCATAAGCATGACAGAAAAAAATTCGTTCGGCCCAAAATGTCACGGATGTGTCTTTTTTTGTAATGCGTGCACCCGTGTGAGCACATACAATGCGAGCAAACAAACGTGGTGCGTAGAGGCATCGTTATGATGCAGGGAGAGGGCATGCAAGCAACCAAACTAAGTGCAGATGTTGGTTTTTGGCCTGCATTTGCTCAGCCAGGCCCAACTGGGACTCCATGAGCGCCTCCGGCACGCTCGCGGACGCAGCCAGACGGCCCCTCGTATGTAATGCCTAGCATCCAAATACCTTAAATCCGGACTCTCGAATATATTAAATTCATGCACGTCCATTATACGTGCCCATGTCGCACGTAAATAACAAGTGTTTGGTACTGAAAATATATAGTTCTTATATAAATTTTATTTTTAGTGCACAACTCAAACATTAGCTCTTTGGTTTCCATTATGAGTCCACATGTGCTCCACAAGATCAATGAGTAGCTGCGCGTGCACCTGATGATCTCGAAGATTCTGATGTATTTGTAGAAAGTTCATAAGCTGATTCGCATCTTGATCTTTCGCGATTTAAACTTATTCTCTGGGCACTTCAAAATCATTGTTTGGGCTACACCATCACCCTCATCTTCGACAATCGTATTGTGCAAACAACACGTCATCAGCTGCCATAAAGTTTGATTCCCACATCATTGCAGCTCCACGAACAATTCCATAACGAGCTTGAAGCACTTCGATTGCCCTCTCCACATCCTTCCTAGTTGCTTCCTGCGTTGTTGCAAAGTGGCTTTGTTTCTTGCCTTGTAGTTTGGACATGGTCTTCACAAACGCCGCCCACTGAGAATAGATGTCATCGGCAAGATAGTATCCCATGTTGTAGTCATGACCGTTGGCAGTGTAATTGCATGGTGGTGATTCCCCATTACATAGCCTCCTGAACACGGGAGATCGTTGAAGCACGCTGATGTCGTTGTCAGAACCCTACATTCCAAAGAAAACATGCTAAATCCATAAGTCGTGTGATGCCACTGCTCTCGAGACGAAACCATGGGTCATCTGGGAAAGTTGGGTCCAGAGCAAAGTAGTCCTTGTGCGATAGCCGTGTTGTGGAGACACTATCCGATTGTTCACTCTTCTTCCTTTGATTGAGCCCTTGAAGTTGAGAATGTGCTCCACCTGCCGGTCCATTTCCTCTTGCATTCTCATGAGTATGATCATGTCCACTTCTTTGTCCGAATTCGACGAATCGAAGAACTCATCTTCAATAATTTTATCGAACTCCGTCGGTCCATACTCCTTGTCTGACGAAGCATCGGAATTCATCGTTTTCCCTACAAATAAATCACAAAAAACCAAGATAGGAAATGTATCAAACACATAGACCGCAAGGGACAACTCGGTAGTTGCCGGACATACCGCGATGGCGTCCGGGCCAGGGAAGATGCCCGCAATAGCGAGCACGAGAGAGATGACTGTTGTGCTGGTGCTGGCAGCGCTGAGGCTTGGAACGGCTACGGAGCAAGGGTGGAGGCAGAGCTCCGAGACATCCGGTGCAGAGGAGAAAGGAGAGAGGAGAGAGCAAATGAATTCGGTAGGGCGAGGGGTGGATTTGGTGTAGTTTGTGGTGGGGTAGGCCTGTCGGGTCTGATGTGGCGGACGCGCCCGGGCATCCCCATATCTGCCCAACATTTAGGTTGGATATGAGGGGTACCGGTCAGCCTGGGCGTTTGAGGCACCCGTCTCGGTCGATTTTTTTACCGGGCAGTGACCGGTCGTCCGCCCGGGCATTTGATGGGGGGATTGGCGTGGCCAGTTGTATATGTTATAAGGGCATCTCCAATGCGGACCCTCAAACTGCCTGTATCCACCCGAACATAGCTATCCGGACCCCGGAAGCCATCCGACACTGACCTCTATCCGTCCGCGGAGCAGTGTGTACCACGATTTTCCCGAAACTGGAACCAACCGTGTGGGGGGGGGGACTTTGCGAGAGTCCAGACACGAGACACGTCGGATGTCGACACCCCTGGCCCACCCAAAAGGAAGGTGGAGCACCCGCTTTTGTAGCTGCCCGTCCTATTTCCGCGCAAAAATCCCCACTCTCTCCTTCCATCGAGCAGCTCTCTGCCTAATTCCTGCCCTTTTCTTCCGCTCTCTTCTTCCCTTCCTTCGCCGCCGCGTGGAACCGAAGGATAGCCTACCTGAGATGGAGGTGGTGGATGTGCAGGAGAATCCGAGCTTCAGGCTCGCCGCGAAGATCAATTCGGCAACGCGGCAAAATCGTCGTGTCAAAGCAAAGACCGCAAAGGAGGATAAGCTCAAGAAGGAGAAGGTCGGCAGATGGCGTGTTGGTGGTGGATGTGGCGCTGGGCGTGCTGGTCACAGATGAGGTGGAGGTCGCGGCCTGCGCCGCGGTGCCCCGATAGTGTCGTCCATCGTACATATGATGCCATGGCCGGAGCATTACAGGGCTTCGTACTTCTACGCCGCCAAGCAACACGGTAGGAAGTCCACGGCAACTGCCACCGGGCAAGTGCCTTAAATCATCGACGTAAACGCGATGACGCTGCTCTTTTCGGAGTCTTCTTCGCCGCAACTTATCCGGGCGTGGACAGCGGGCGGGGAGCAGATGGGTGCCCGCACACTATTCCCTAATATGCCTAAAGCGGGGAGCCAGCGTGCGACGATGCAAACAGGGAGATGTTCGACATCATCCACAAGGAGGCGGAGGAGAAGAGGCTATGAGGATGGGCAGGTGGAAGAATCGGGTCCCACCTAGTATGGAAACTACACCCACACGCAGCAGGCCTACACCTAGACCGGCACACGCACACAGCAGTATAATTGGGCCTCCCGACAATAGGAGGAGGAGGACGACGAGAATGAAGATCCGGATCATTTAACCAGTGATCCGAAGAAGGAGGGTAGAGGAGAAATCTTCAACATGCGGGAGGGCGAGCTGTTGTGCAATGCATGGTTGGCCACTAGCCTCGATCCGATCCATGGCACGGAGCAAAAGGGCACAACCTTTTGGGCCAACATTCAGACATGGTTCCATGAACACAAGCATTTCGCGTCCCACTTCGACACGGTCATCCACAACCGTGAATCAAAGTCCATCAACCATCGATGGTACACCATCTAAGAGGCTGTCTCGAAGTACTACGGTCACTTGAAGCATCTCATTGCACAATGGCCTAGTGGTGCGCAAATCACCGAGCAAGTAAGTTCATTTGGCCGGATATGCATAATTTCGTTTATCACTAGCCGAATATGCATAGTTTGTTATTTTCTAGCCGAATATGCACCCAGATATGCATAGTTTTGTTGATCACTAGCTGGATATGCATAGTTTTGTTGATCACTATCCAGATATATATAGTTTTGTTGGTCACTTGCCGAATATGCATAGTTTTGTTGATCACTAGAAGGATATCTATGCATAGTTCTTGACAATGTTTTATTTTGTAGCCTACTCGTAGTGGGAGCAGCGTGACATTGTCGCGTCGCGGATGCCTTGACTGTAGACGAAGCCGATTAGTTGGTCAAGCGAGGTGATAGCCCTTTGTGCCGATGTTGATGTAGTCGAGAGGGCAGGGTGGTGTAGCCGTGGTCGAGGTAGTCGTGAGAGGTAGGCGTGGTCGATATCTAGTCGGGGTCGAGGTAGTCGTCGTGGAGCCGCGGGCGCAAGGAGGCGTCGAGTTAGTCATGGGCGCCGAGTAATGGTGCGCCAGGAAGTAGATGGTGTTGACGAGGCATCGCGTAGGGTTTGCCAAGCCTGGGGACACATCATGGACGAAGGCACGCGTCAATGTTGCCAGCACGTGGCATACGTAGACAGACGAAGTCGATGATGACGGTGACGCTGGCGATGAGATGGTGCTAGACGAAGATGGAGAGGTGGACGACGGCGGCGGCTACAAGGGTAGCAGGGCGGGTGTCGGTGTCAAAACCGGTAGACCTCGGGTAGGGGGTCCCAAGCTGTGTGTCATGGATCAATGGGTAACATGAGACAGGGGACATGATGTTTACCCAGGTTCGGGCCCTCTTAATGGAGGTAATACCCTACTTCCTGCTTGATTGATCTTGATGAATATAGAGATTAGAAGAGTTGATCTACGTCGAGATCATATGTCGTGGTCTAAAACCCTAGAGGTATGATGAGTAATGTCATAATGATCTATCGACTAGCCTGGCCTTGTCTTATATAATGCACCAGAGGCATAGGATAACAAGAGTCCTAGCCGAATACGTTGGTGGAGAGGAGTCCTTGTCTTGATCACCAAGTCTTGTGGAATACTCCTTGTATGTGGCATGGGCTGCCCGAAGGGGCCCATGAGTGGACCGCCATGGGGGTCCTCGGCCCGATCCACCTAGTCGGGAGACGATGTGGTGAGTACCCCCTAGTCCAGGACGCTGTTAGTAGCCCCCTGAACCGGTCTTCAAGTTGGGGACGCTCCTCGATCCTTCTGAACTGTTCTTCATCTTCAGTCGTCGATCTTGAAAACTGGTTCAACAAATCTTCTCATCTTCGATCTTGAGGATCGCCGAAGTAAATCCGAAGAGTTTACACGTCGAGTATCCGAGGAGCCCTTTAAGTTATCAGCCTTTATCAATGACTTGTTATTTTTACGCCCACCTCTAGTTTGAAGTTGTTCCCGTGCAGCGGTGTCCTCTTGCATCCGAGCCCCAACGCCGGACTGCATTCGAGGTATCTTTTGTGGCCGAGCACCAACGCCGGACTGTATCCGAGCTCCAACGTCGAACTATATCCAGGTGTCATAGATCACCTTGGTTCAAAAAGTTCTAGCCGAGCTTAATGCCGGAAATGCCCTCTAAGGAGCAAGCCACTTGCATCCGAGCTATATGTCGAACTGCTTCCGAGGTGGCTTAGCACCTCGGTCATGGGCTGATTGTTTGCGGATTTTATTTCTGATGCGTATATATTTATTTGCTGACAAAATGTATTGCCAGTAGCCCTCAAGGTGTCTGTCAACCTAAAATCCAAGATGCAGCTGAAGGAAAATATGAAACAGTTGATCCTAGTAGCTTCTGAGACTCGGGTCGTGAGATCGGCCTGAGGATCAACTCCTAGCTCGGCAGCATACATAGGAATAGAAACGCATTGTAATATATTAGAGGTAATAGTGATCGGCGGACGGGCCCCTGAGAGAGGGTCGTGAGAAGTCGCCGTGATATATCAGCTTGATGCCGGATAAGTCCCATATGGTACTTATTGTCGTCCGAAGACGCGCTTGTCCATAGTTCGATTATGCCAAACACTGAGCACTTTGAATTTTCTGCATTGAATAGGCAATGCAGTAGCCACCGAGCCACTGGTCGGGTGGCAACACCATATCAGGGCATGGATGTGGCCCTTTAATATTTTTAAATAATGAGCGCAAAGCCCAGTAGCCCCCGAGCCTTAATGTGGGCACGGTTTGCCGAATTAAGGATCGACATCCGTTTGACAGAAAAAATTTGTTGTGTTTAACATAAACTTCTCAAAAAGAGAATAAAGATCTCTTAAAGGAGCTTAGAGCTGGTCAAAATCTGAGCTCGCCAAGTTAGGCCCCAAGGGGTTTAAAAGATGGATTGCTGTAAATGGATTTTACTCGTTATTTTTATGTGTAATGATTCTATGTACACTAGTACTTTACATCATTAATGCTCGGATCCGCATTGTACAAAACTTTGTTGACCGACCATCGGCTTCCACCTCCTCGGCCAGTAGCTGAGGCGTGTTTGTCCTACTTTATAAAGCCTTTATGAGGGCAAAGATTTACGACAAACAAGGCAATCCGGCCATAGGGTTTTATAAACAAAGGTATGCAGAGAGATATGTTATATTACTGTTTAACATAAGAAATGTCTTCCAAAGAAAATAGTCCCTCTATCGGTTCCTTTCTTTGGGTTGTCATGCTAAGCATGATCATGAAACCTGAGCTCCGATCAATGTGGGAGCAAAATATTGAGGATTTAGTTTGGGGAAAGTTCCCGAACTATGTGGTCTTTAGTGAGCCCAAATTTTCACTTCCGTCATTACCGACAAATTATATCCCTTAAGATGGCTAGCTTTCGGCTTCACCTAGTCTGAGGTACTAACCCGGATGACCCGGTAGTAACAATCACAGAGGTGCTCCCTTTACCGCCTAGCCGAACAATCGGGGACGTAGGGATAATCACAGGAGCCAGGCAACCCAGCTTGGCCGAAACCTTAAGTCAGATTGATGCATATTTATGGCTTTATAACGATGATTACGGAAGGTGGCCCTTGTATATTAAATACTAATGCCGATGATATGTTTATTTTGACTCCATTGCGATCTTTTATCAGTTGAAAGTGGCCCATTGTCGGCTTCCACCCCCTTGTAGATGCTACGCAGGGTGTTTCCGCAATAACAAACAACCCTTAGCCGACGTCTCGGTGCCAGAAGGCGGTTGTGTTAGCGGAAACGAGGCAATCAGATATGCGGGCTTTATAACTTTCACTTAGTCATAGGAGCTTAAAGTTCGGAGGCCAGCTACTAGCCCCCGGTTAGTGTTCAGCGACGGCCGAGGTCAAGCCGTAAACACTTTGGCCAATGTTATGAACGGCCCGTCATTTAACACCGTCATCGGATCGCTGACCAGTTTACGCTTATTGTGACAGTCAGTTTTTGGCTTTCCCCACTGAGGTGCTTAACCATGCGAGCTAGAAGCACAATCGCAGTGGTTCTCCCTTTGCACACCTAGTCGAACAAAGTGGAACGTAGGAGGCAAGAATAGGAGCCGGGCAACCCAACCATTGACCGAAGACACAATTCGAAACCGATGCATATATAGCAATATCTGAGAATGTTTTTGCCGTATCTCTAAAGGTGTCCGGCGTTGCATTGCGAGACTTATGCTGGAAATGCACAAATAGTTTAAAAGTGCCATAGGCTTGGAAAACCAAAAAACTTCAGTAAAAACTTGACGTCTGAACTAGATCAAGTGTTCGGTGCCAATCCGAAAATTGAAGAAAAAAGAAAAAAATTGTGCTCCTGTCGTGCTTTAACATGACACATCCGATCTCAAGACTTTCAAGCGGGTCAGCCTACGGCTTGAAGCTCCTTATCCCGAAGGCGGAGTACTTCTCCGAGGCCAGTTTAGCGAACTAAACTCGAGCGGCTTTTAGAGAGAAGACAGGCTATCCGGCTATTGACCATACACTCGAGTCGAAAAAGGAGCGGTAGAAAAAGACTTTGCAACGACCAAGAAGAAAACACATTTACTATAAAACGGCTCATACTAATTTAAGAGCCCCCAAGTGACTTGGCTAAAAGTATTTTATGTATAATGATTGTATGTACCGAAGTACTTATATCATATCTGTGTTCACCCGAACTTTAAACGCGTCTTAACCGGCCGTCGGCTTCTCCCTCTTCGGTTAAGGGCCAAAAAGTGTTATGTACTCCACCTGTCGAGAATATCGACGGTGTTTCCGATAACCAGGAAATCAGGCCATAAGGCTGTAACAGACAAAGCGTGCTCAGGGAACTTATGCTATATTACCGACGAAGTGTAAGAAGCATCTTCGAAGAAAATAGTACCCCCACCGATACCTTTCTTCGGTTGCTCATTGTTACTATGAGACTTGTGCAACAACTTTTTTGTACTCATGAGTTCCGTCGTGTGCCGACCATGATTGAAAACAATAAGAGCGCTAGGTTTCAGCTTCATCCAGTCTGAGGTCCGAACTCGGATGACCCGATCGTGACAATCGCAGAGGTGCTCCCTTACTCCCTAGCCGAACAATCGGGAACGTAGGGGTAAACACAGGAGCAAGGCAACCCAGCTTGCGGAACACTTAAGTCAACATGGTGCATATTGTGGCGTAATACACGAACAAGGAACGAAGCCATACAAGTATAATCATATGCAAGAGGAAAGACTTCATAAAGGAAGCCCCCAAATAAACGGGGTATTTGAATTTCCGTGTCACAAACAAAGTTTTGAGAAGGAAGATTTTCACAAACAACTTTTTGCCAAAAAAGTATAATGCTTGGTCGAACCGAACAAAATTTAAAACTGAAAGTCTTTGAGCATGAAAGCGACTTAGCTGGTTAATGTGCTCGGTGTTGATGACACGATTCGGGTTTGTGGCGGGACGAAGATGCCCATTGATCTGTGACAGATCCGACAAGGTTCGTAGTCCTCGGCATGGCCGAGGTTCCAGCCCCCAAGCCCGAGGTGTCCGAGCAAGGAGTTCGGCACTCCGGAGTAGTGACACGGCTCGGCCGATGTGGTAAGGCGAAGCCCCCAGTCTAGCCGAGTTGGCGAAGTTGGTCGGCAAGGTGACAACAAAGCCCCGACGCCAGTCGACCTGTTCGGCATGGTGGATATCAGTTGGACGAAGCGACGACGCTGCGCGGCCGATGTGGCGAGATGAAGTTCTTGGTCCAGTTAACATGGTGAAGCTGTGATCGGCGGATGCCGAAGTCTCATGCAGGTCGGCTGGTGATGCCGAAGTGACCGCGTAACACAGTCAAAATTGATTACCTGCACACATAAAACAGTGCAAGCAAAAAACAATAATAATTGAAAGAAAAATTGCATAATTAATATATGCGAAGCGAATCATGAGGTAAGTTTGGCCTGTGCGCCAGGGTTGGTTTGACGGAGTGGTAGCGCGGACCCGTCGATGCAGGTCGGCATGCGCGGGGCGACAACATTGGCCTGGTATGATCCGAACTCATTGTGCGGAGGTGTCGGTCGGTGCGGTAAAGCCGTGGCAAAGCCTGAATTCACAGGTCGGTCTGAGTTCCGGACGCGGCATTCGTCGAACTATGTACGGAAACTGACCAAATCATCACGCGACCGTCGTTAACGCGGCCGCCATTTGATAGACCTGTGTACAGATGATGGAACAAACCAGAGTAATAATTCCTTGGGAAAAATAAACCCATACAAGCAAAAATTGCTAGGATTAATAGCACCTGGTTTATTTATTGTAGCAGTCCGAAGAAAAGTGACTCCCAAAATTGGGACTCGATCCGCATACCCATTGCTGGATGGGCGGTGAAGCGACGGCGTGGCGATGCTGGCAAAGGTTGGGTTGCTGAGGCAAAGCCCCCGATCTAGCTAACATGACGAAGCTGGTCGGCCAGTGACGCCGAAGTCTCCGGAGTAGGTTGATGAAGCGATGGCGAAGCCCCCGGTCTAGCCGAGGTGACGGAGCAGGTCAGTAAGGAGACGTTGTAGCTGCCATGTCAGCCAAGGTGTTGAAGCAGTTCGGCGTGATGGACATCGGCTTGAAGAAGCAACAGTGCGGCCATGCCGACGCAGGTCGTAACTTGTGACGCGGTCAATACCGGCTTGATGAAGTGACCGTGCGGTGATGCCGGTGTGCACGCTTCGTGTAATCCGTTGGGCGGCGATTTTGGTGATGATTTATCCTTCGCGATGCCGAACTCTTGTTCGTCTTGCCGTGATGATGATCTGAAGAAGTTGAGATCGGCTCAACAAAGCGACGACGTGTCTAGCGCAAGCTGGCAGCCGTGGAGCAACGTTGTCGGGCTGGTTTGACACCAGTGCGTTGAAGACCATATTGGAAAAGACTTTAAAATTAGTAGGATGTGTTTGGGAAAAAAACACAATACACAATACAAAACTTCCTTCAAAAAGGATGTCTGAAATCCCGTTGATGAAAAAGATGAACGCAGGTCGGATTTGTTCTCACGCAGAAAACATGTCTGAAAAGTGATGCACTAATCGGATGGTTTCCGGAGTTTGGACGGTCGGATCAAGCTGAAATTTCGAGGGGTGGTAGATATAGGAATTCCGCAGCGGATCAACGGTTGGATCTTCCAAAGGACGTCCGAGCTAGGTGCTGGACACCACGCTCGAAACTCGTCCACATCCCCGCCCAGATTGGACGGGGCTCCGGTATATCAGAGATCGGTGGAGATTGCTTCATCGGAATGCGACGAAATTTTACAGTGTTGTTGTGGAATCAATTACACACAATTCCACCGAAGGAATCGTCAAAGCAACGCTCGAGGAGGTGGTGGTAGTGGATACAAGTTCGCTGTTCAGAAAAACAGCACGGTTGCCCGAGGGCAATGTTGACGTTGAGCCCCCGAGCTCCATGGATGATTCCTCCATGATCATGATAGAGATCAGAGTTGATGTTGATGAAGGCCCCCGTCCGAACATGACGATTGGAGGCAGGGCACAGTCCTTGGTCAAGCCAAGGTGACCAGTCGAGCCGGCGACGAAGACGCCGACGTCGCAGTTGATCTGCAGGCGAGCCATTGATCCTTTTGCCGACCACACAGCGGAACTCTCAATGAAAGCACCATTGTCGGTGTCAAAATCGGCAGATCTCGGGTAGGGGGTCCCAAGTTGTGTGTCATGGATCAATGGGTAACAGGAGACAGGGGACATGATGTTTACCCAGGTTCGGGCCCTCTTAATGGAGGTAATACCCTACTTCCTGCTTGATTGATCTTGATGAATATAGAGATTAGAAGAGTTGATCTACCTCGAGATCATATGTTGTGGTCTAAAACCCTAAGGTATGATGAGTAATGTCATAATGATCTATCGACTAGCCTGGCCTTGGCTTATATAATGCACCAGAGGCCTAGGATAACAAGAGTCCTAGCCGAATACGTTGGTGGAGAGGAGTCCTTGTCTTGATCACCAAGTCTTGTGGAATACTCCTTGTATGCGGCATGGGCTGCCCGAAGTGGCGCATGAGCGAACCACCATGGGGGTCCTCGGCCCGATCCACTTAGTCGGGAGACGATGTGGTGAGTACCCCCTAGTCCAGGACACCGTCAGCGGGGGCGCGAGAAAGAAGAGCGGCGGGGGCGACGACTAAGTTAGGAGCGCGGCTCTACAGTGCTCGAAGTAGGCGAGGAAAAACTCGACAGCGTGATGAAGACCGGCGCGGACGGTGGCGTTCCCGCGCCTAGGGAGGCGGCGCGACCCATACCACGGAGAAGTCAATGTAGAAGGACGACGGAGTGGACCGCGTGTCGCGGGGCTACGGCCTGAAGGGGCGACGCAGCGGCGGCACGAGGGTTGGTGCAGCTGCGTGGAAGGCTTCGGTGCGGCAGCGTGGACCGCATGCCGCGGCGCTACGGCCCAAAGGGTCGACGCAGCGGCGGCGCGCGGGTCAGTGTAGCCGCGGGAGAACCACGGGGCAACGGCGTAGCGGCCCGATGAGGCGACGCAGCGACAACATGTTGGTCGATCGGTGGAGGGTCGTGTTGTACTCGATGACAGTCGTCACGGGATCGGTGGAGGTGTGCGCAACCGACAGGCGAAATCGGTTGCACGGCGCAAATGGGCGGATCACGGGCGGGCGGGCGATCAATCCGATCGCGCCCGAGGTCGAGGATGCCGTTCGGTGTAGGCAGGGTGGTGGTGGAGTCCGAGCTGAAGCCATCTACTAGCGCGGCGTGGGACGATGTGTGGACGAGCTCGTTGGCACCGGCTCCCGGGAAGGGAAGCCCGAGCGACGAACGCAATACCACCGCCCAAGCGGCCAGGCCCGAGAGGCGAACACAACGCCGTACGTACATATGCGGCGGAGACGGTGATGATGAAGGAGCCCCGTTCGGAGCAAGGCAATGGTCGGCGCAGAGCGACGGGCGGTCAGACGCACGGACGATGTCCGTGACAGGCCGCCGCGTCGCGCGAGGCCGCTGGGTCGGAGGTCGAGTGGTCACGCCGGTGTAGGAGTGGGGCGCGTGGGGTCGACGGCGACGGCAGGCGATGCAAACCGATCTTAGATCAAAAAATCAAAAAAAAGACGCCGATCAATGCGACGGACGTAAAGAGAGAAAATCTGAATCAAATGATGACTCTTTAGTACAACCGATCAACTGGATCGGTAGATTAACCCTAGCTATCACTCAAAAATAAAAAGATTAACCCTAGCTTGGACGGATGCCGGAGCAAATTTGCTGCCCTAACCCTTTCCTCCCCCTCCAGTTCTACATAAATGGCGCCGGCCCACTCCCACGTTGCAGGAACCCCGGTACGATCGCTCTGTATACACTCGCATACAGTACTGTACAGCCATCGCTGCAAGTCGACGAGAGAGACGCCGGCCGGTAGTCCATAACTGCGCTCTTCACGGTCGCTGGAGAAGTACGTACTGAGTATAGTTCCTATTGTCCCCCGGATACAGTAGGCAAGGACACAGCGAAGCATGCAGGCCCAATTACGAGACCATCATGGCGATTTGCGAGCACGCGCTGCCCTGCCTGACCGCCACTTACGAGGTAATCATACCACCGTGATCCAGCTCCGCTGGCACGCGCGCGCGCGGGCGCTTCTTTTTGGGGTTAACCACGGCGGTAATAACCGAGCACGGCGTTTCGGTTCGGGATCACGGAGGCGGGCAAGGCCAAGTGCAGGTGGGGCATCGAGTTAGCACCACGTCCTGGTCGTTTTGGCGTGCGGCAAAAGGGCATCACGCGCGAGCCCACGACGAGGACGACGCTGCGTCGAAGAGGACGCATCGAGGGGCGTGCCGGTCGACGCTGCCCGCCGAAGGGAAGCCTGGCCGCAAGCAGCCGAGCCTCCGCTGCGCTCTGCGCCGTCCAATGTCTCTTTAGCTGTGTGCACGAGAAGAGCAGGCCGGTAGTGGTAGGAGCATGGCGGGAAGGTCGAACCCTTGAAGGCGGGACGAGAGGGGCACTGTAGAGGTAGAGCGAACGTACGTACGTAGGCTGACACCGCATGCGGCATAGCTGACAGGAACGCAACGCCGCATCCAGCAGTAGCAGCAGAAATAGAACAGCGCGAGCAGCGGCTACTACCGCGAACCACGCTAGAGAATCTCGTCGTACGGTACAGAGCTAGTACCACCCTGCCTCTGTGGCCTGTACAAAAAAATGGAGGTATTCTATTTCACGTATGAGGAGGGCATCGAGTGCCCTAATCAAAGCACGAGCACGGGCACCGATGGCCGGACGGACGGGGTATCGGGCGGGCATGCCTTCCCGTGCTGCCAAATTTATGTCGCGTGCGCCAATGCATGCATGCAGAGATAGATCCCTCTCTCTCTCTCTCTGCTCTGCTCGGCCGGCCGGCCGGCCGCTCGTCCGTGACACCGTGAAAAAGTGGGAGAGAGGGAGAGGGCCGTCCGTCAACCGGAAGTAGGTGAAAAGACAAGCGGGGAAGGGGCGCGCGGCAACAAAACCGTGGCTGTCGATCAGCCGCTGCCCAAAGCCGAACGATGCCCGATTTTCCTCGACAAAGAGAAAGGCGATCACCCTGCGGTACCACGACAACTACTACGACCAGCTGCCCCCTTCCCCTCCTCGGAGAAAAAACAGCCGAGCTATCGCCTTTCCGCTGCACAGCGCTAGCAGTAGGTTATGTTGCTCGCCGTGCCGCCTTTGTTTGGCAGCCATATTCGTTCGTGTTTGGCCAGCCGGCAGGCGAGGCGAAAGGACTCGGCCGGTGCATGCCTTTGGCCGGGAATCGTGTGTGTACGGTGCGTCGTTGATCGACCGGGGGAGGGCAGCGGCTTTCTTGTTTCTACCTGCTTGTCGTCTGGTTTGTTGCCCTAGGTACTGGCCAGATGGTCGAACGCCGTGTTCAGGAAAGCGGGATCGCGTGTAGGATTTACTACTACAAAAAGAGGCGTCAAATGTACTCGTACTACTACTAACGATGATGCGCGTCTGGACCAGTTAGTTGATCGAACTCGATCCGTCTAATCAATCAATCACGTCAATCGTGGCGCTGTCTTAGGTTTGATGATGATGAAGCTGGTAGAGAGAGTGGGGTGGTGGCACGGGTCCGGGAAGGACGCCATGAGTCGACCTGACTCACCTGAAATCTCCTTGACGAGTCCCGCCTCCATGTCAGCTGCGGCCCTGGCCCCCTCCACATGTTGTTCTGCTCCTCTGCTTCCGGTGGAGTCTAATCAGGGCTGACTAATTTACAATTAAATTGGGAATTAGTAATTTCGCATTTTTAACCCATAGTTTCATCTTTGTGACAACAATTATCTTATTTATACTCACATTTTTACTCAGTTTAAGCAGATTTGTGCCACCAATCACTATTTTTAATGTATATTTTCCTCCTCCTTACCGATTGGGCACACGCAATACTACTACCCTGATCACACACACTGACTCAATATTTTGAGCAACCACATCCACATGGAACCTTATTCCTCGCCGTTCTCTTTGTGCACCTTTAATGCGTGTCCACATTGCTGACACGATCTAGCACGCACCGGCATCATTATTACGGAAACTTCTCAAGGGGCAACCGGAAGACCACATGAAACCGGCCACGATGTCCTAGCATCCCCCGATCCGGCCGACGACGTGCGTGATCTGATCGATCGCGCGAGCCCCACGTCCATAAATTACACGACCAGAGCTCTCCTCATCGGGATCGCTTTGTACACGTGCAAGCCGATCCTTGTTTTTAGAGGTAATAGCACTGCAGGTCCCTGAACTTGTCATGGAGGTGATGATATGGTCCTCAAACTTGAAAAGGCGGATTATTTGGTCCTTGAACTTATCATGGAGGTGCAAGTTTGGTCCTGGGCGAATCATAGCTCGCCAAGTGGAGCCAGCTGGGCTTGGCTGGTCAGCGCGGCACATTTTTCAATTTCCCCCCTGCCTTCAGCCTTAATCTACCCGCACTACACCTCGTTCGCGTTTGCACTGCTATTACCTCCTGTTGAAACCAGTCGCGGTCCATGCATGCTTGGTGACCGACGACGATGGACACAAAAATTGGAAAAGGGCAGTCTGGACTCTGGAGCTGGGTAGCAGCGGGCATGCTTTTTTTCACGTGCCTACGCGGCTACGCCAGAGATGGTTTACGTACATGCATAGACTGTATTTACCCTAAAGCCACACACAAAAAACCGTCGTAAAGTACTCAACTACAATACCACAAAATGTGTTTAGACCAGTCCCGGTCAACTCATGAACAAGGATAAAGCCGAGTTTCTTTTCTTCGGATTAGCAGAAAGGTTCGCCCAGCCAAAGAAGCAACCAAGGTAATTAGAGAGATCAGAGATGACATATGCTTGCAACGATGAAAGAACTTATGAGTTGGTTGATTGAAGAAGAACCAAATTAAGGACGGCCTGACGCTAATAGTTATGCATGTGCATAACTTTCTAATTTTTGTAGCATTGTCGGATCATGCCCGGTATTGATAACTATGCATGTGCCTAAACTGGTTAATTATTCAGCACATTGTAAGCAAAGTAAAGCAAACTTGGTAGTTTTTCCAAGCACCTACACTGTATGTATTTTTTTTCTTTTACTGAAAAGGGGATGGCCCCGGCTGATAATGCACACAATCATTTTATTAAACTTAGTAACCGGGTACCAGCCATTTTATCGCATGATGCATTGTACGCACTTTTGTATGGCAGGGTCGTGGGAAAATGTTAATGCACGGCTATGAAGACCCGCTTTCTCAGATATTAAATTAACCATTATTCATTTTTATTCTAGACGTTGCCAGTCCCCGTGAATAAAAAGAACTAGCCGTGTTGTTAAAATAGTAATGTGTATGTGACTTCCTAGAAGAAAGGAACGCGCCTTTTTGTGAACACACGTACGTGTGAAGAAAAAAATGCACAAATAATTTCTGACATCGTTGCTATTTTTTGTCTTGGATTCTTTAGTTTGACGTATTGTTCTTAAATTTCCAACTTAGGAATACCATGCCTGTCACAAAGGCATACGCCTCATCTAGGATTGATTCTCATCCATTCGTCCTTAGACAATTGAAATAGGTTTTTGGTTGACTTTACACATTTATGTAAGCTCTATTTAGAACACAAAATGAAACGGTTGGAAATAAATAAGCAGACCACATGCTCTCTTCTGTTTGCGTTGTCCATGTCTTCTACGACATTGTTTCAACAAGGTGATATTAGTAGAGAATAAATGAATCAAACTCTTAAGACTCTCTCGAGTGCCTCTAGATCTTTGAAGAGTTAGCTCTTGATATAACAACACTGTTCTAGGACATTTCTTGCGCACACTTGTCCAGAATAATAATGACTATGTTTTTGTTATTGGGCTCTTGACCGACGTGCTGTTATTGGATCACATTCATATTATTGGGCTCAGATAAAAAACATTGTAGTCCCGTGACTAAATAATCCCACCTCGAGTTCTCATATCGAATCTAAACAATTTATATACGTTCAAAAGTTGCTTGAATATCAACTAGAAGACTCAGGAGTCAACGAACAGAGATTAGAATGGATCTCTAAAGAATACTGGAAGGAATTAACTCCCATGCATGGTAGAAAAAGGAGAAAGCTGCACCATCGTATCCATAATTAACTCTCATGTATGGGGAACACGTTTGACCCATCGCAATAAGCTAGTGCCATCGGCAATATTAACAACTACAGTAAATTACATTATGTTTAACGAGGAAAGTTTTTTCCTAAACAAAACAATCAAACGCGATCGATCCGACTCCGGTACTGCAGGTCCCTGACGCGAACGAGGTGTAGTGCGGGTTGATTAGGGCTTAAGGCAGGGGGAATTGCAAAATGCGCGGCGCTGACCAGCCCAGCCCAGCTGGCTCCACTTGGCGAGTTGTGATTCGCCCAGAACCAAACTTGCACCTTCACGATGTTTCGCCGACCAAATAATCGAACTTTTTAAGTTTAAGGATCAAATCATCACCTCCATGACAAGTTCAGGGACCTGCAGTGCTATTACCTCTTGTTTTTACTACTACTCTCCACATGCATCGATCGCTCCATCCATGGCCGATGGCCGATGGCTGGTCCCCTCGATCGGTGGTCTCGGCTCAGGAGTGGTACTACTGGTCACCGGAGGGGTGCAGCCAAGAGGAGCAACGACTAGTATTCCAGGGCGGGTGAAGGTGAAAGCTAGCTCGTGGAAAATGGCAAGCTGGGATGCGCCCAAGACCAAGAGGGAATATTGGCCCAGGCTCGCCCAACTTGCGCGCCGGATTAATTACTGGTCGTAGATCCTGCTACTACTAGGAGCAGTTCATCCATTTTGTATCGGGCTGATGGATTCTAGTGGTGTTTTGGGTGTATAGTCCGTTCTACTAGTGCCTATGTTTGACTGCACGGTCTTCATCGCAACGCCATGGATTATACACCTGTTTGGAGTATATACTCCATGGTTGCATGGTGGTACGTGGATCAAGTCCTCGAAATGAGTTTCGATAAGAGACATACTCTTTATGTTTTTATTTACTCTGCATATATATCTGGCTGAAGTCAAATTTCATATAGTCTGATCAACTTTATAGAAAAAATTTACGAATATTTACAATAAAAAACTATATGATGTGAAATTACATCTAATAACTTTGTTAAAGTTTATAAAATTTGACTTTCATCAAAGCTAATATGCGGAGTAAATAAAAACGGGGGTGTATCTTTCTCGGGGACTTGCCTTGGGTTAGGAATCTTAACCAGCTTAGCGAGGGCTCAGTTTTTGGTGCATGGCTAAGTGCTGCTAGATTAAGGGTCTCGCGCTTAACATATTGCCGCTGATGAGAGAGAGCATCCATGTTCGGCAATAATGCGCAAGTGTCCGGTACTTAAAAGATCATCATTGTTTTGTCGTGCATAAACAAATGATTGAAAGATCTCCGTTGTTTTGTCATGCATAAATAAGTTAAATAGATCGAGCAACGTGCCGAATCCACTGATACGAACACTAGGCACAAAATGCGCAAATTGCTTTTGTCATGCACCTAAAAAAACAGACAAGTGTACTACTAGTAGTACGTATCTCACAACCTACGCTACTACTATCTGCCGATTATTAAAAAAGGAGTCAATTACACCACTGGTGTTAAAACTTGGCACAAAAAATCACCTTAGTGACAAAACTTGCGGCATACATTGAACTGGTGCTGCAACTTGGTTTTGGCGTGCATATACAGTGCAAATCATGTTTGTACACTGACAATATGCTGATTAGGCGCGCCACATGGCGTGCGACCCGCAACCGTGCACTGTTATTAAAAAAACTTATAAATTATAATCCTGTGTTATAAATAAAAAATATTTTTTTTCATAAAGCATATTAGTGTAGTATATAAAAGTGCTCATGCTTTAAGATTTTTTTTTCTGTTTCCATATATTTCAACAAATGCTTACATAATTTAAAAATTGTTCACGGTTTCAAAAAAATATTAATGTAGTATATAAAACTGCTCATGCTTTAAGAATTGTTTTTATGTTTCTACATATTAAGAAAAATGCTTACATAAGTTTAAAAATGTTCACAGTTTAGAAAATATTAATATAGTATATAAAAGTTTTCATGCTTTAAGAATTTGTCTATATATTTTAACAAATGCTTACATAAGTTTAAAAAATTTCACAGTTAAAAAAAACTCATGTAGTCTATAAAAGGGTTCATGCTTTAAGAAACATGTGTTCATGTATTTTAAAAATAGTTGGATCAGATTTAAACCAGTGACATGTAGTCATCATGTGCGCGTCACCACCCCACCCAACAGCGTTATTTTCTTTTCAGAAACTTATAAAATACATGTAAATTATAATATTTTGCTACAAATATTATATATGTATATATAATAACAGATTATACAATAATTCACGTATTATTTCAAAATTTATCCATAGGCGTAAATTCTAAGTTTTGAAATTGTGCACGTAATAATTTTCAAGTTTAATAAAAATGTCAAAGTAATTATATAGTTTTCTATATATTTATCTAAATAGTAATATATATTTAAAATTTTCATGCTTTTAATAAAATAATCATGTAGTATATATAAGTGCTAATATTTTTCAATTTATATTATGTATAACACATGATTATAATTTGCATGTAATTTATGTATAACACCGAGAAACATATATAGGTACTTTATATATCCTTCAGGCCTTAAGTGGGCTGACAGCAGGGTCCCACGCCATGTGGCGCGCCTAGTCAGCATCATGTCTGTATACAAATGTGTTGTGCACAGTATATGCACGTCCAACCCAAGTTGCAACGCCAGTTTAATGTATGCCACAAGTTTTGTCACTAAAGTGATTTTTTATGTCAAGTTTTAACACCAGTGATGTACTTGACTCTTAAAAAAGGGTAGATACACAAAATGCCCGTTTTGTTGCGTTTCACTTGGGAGCTGAAAGGGACGTTTCCTGTGAGCCAGGTCTGCTCTCCCTGAACCAACCATTTGCTTGTTTGTTTTGTTGGCATATACTACAAGAAGATGAAAAATACGTTGAGTTGTGTAAAATGTGCCTTTCCATTCGGGGTATGGGTAGGGGTTCCCTGTTGTGGCGCCATTATTGAGGCCGAATGGAGACGTGCAACGTGACGAGACGACGTCCCCTCCCGGCCGCCCAAGGTCGGTGCGCGTCGCGGCAGCCTGCATTGCATTCATGGCTCCGGACGGTGCGCTCTTGATGATCGACGGTTGTTGCGGTTGGGATGCGATCATCACCCCGCAACCTAGCGGCAGCAAGTTGTTCTCTTCTCGTGGATATGGATAAGCAGCTGCGTGGAGCGATAATTCCTCGGTCCTAATCTCGTGGGGGTTTATGCGGTGACGTGCAAAAAAAGGTTCGGGGTCGAGCATGTGAGCGGTAGATGGGTGTGGACGGATCGTTGCTACACGTAGCCAAGCAGGTTGTGATGGCCGTAACGTGGGAGTTGTCCATCTTCATCGCATAGCACATGGGGTTTTCTTTCCTCCGTTGATATTTCTGCGTACGTGTACCGACCGCGAGGCCGGCAGCAGGGTAACATGCGGAGGGGCACGAATAGTCGAGCTCTCTGGAGACATCACAAAATCAGAATCCATGTCTCCATCCGTCCGCCCTCAAATGCCCTCCCTGCGCCTGAGAAAAGGTGGCCATCCCGTGCCCTCCCCCAAAAAACGCGCATCATGAAGCCTCGTCGCCGTTGAGAAAATCTTGCCTGGGGACGGCGGCATGATGGCCTGCGAGACCATTTGGTATGCCGCTGCTACCATGTGTAGTCAGCGGTCACGTACGAGTAGAACAAGACGAGAACGAACAAAGTTGGAAAGCAGCAGTCAGAAGAGGAGAGGGAGAGGGTGGTGGTAGGTTTTGGCGCCGATCTGTCTACCGATCTGAAAAGAAGGAGCCCGGCTCGCCCACCGAGACGCCCCGCCTTGCCTTTTGGCTCCACCAACGCGGTGGCCGTGGAATGTCGAGTCCGTGGACCGGCGCCGGGTACAGGCCTAGGACCTAGTAGTAATAGGCACATGATTCGTCTATTCAGCGGTGCACCGGGTCCATGTGAAGGGTTCGGTTTTCCAGAGATGGAATGAGGTTGGACGCGGCGGTCGGTGGGCACGGTCCATGGCGAGAGCACGGGCCGCCATAGGGGGGCGTGCCGTTGAGGCTTGAGAAAACTAGACGAACCTGCGCTGGGCGCACCTAACTATGTACGGTCCCGAGACCAGACCGGGTGGCGACAAGTCCCCCCCGCCCGTTTCACATCACATCACCATCGTTTCCGAGGCTCACCGCGAGGCCCCAATCTAATCGCCGTCCGGTCGTGATCTTTGGGTAATCCCGGCACCCAAGTCTAATCTGGGTCCCCCGTAAGGCTTTGGTCGCGATGGGGAGAAGCTTATACTTAGTATTATCGTATGATATTAGTGCAAGATTCTTAACTCCATAGTCTTAATAACGTAGTAGTAGTGTCATACTACCTTCGTCCTGGTTTATTGGTCTTTTTTGTAATTTGTGCCAAATTTAGACCAAAGATTTAATTAACAAAATATTAATGCATGTCAACAAAAACTATATCGTTAGACTCGTATTTGAACATAGTTTTCAATGATATATTTTTTGGTGACATGCTTGAACATTTGGTTAGTTAAATTTATGGTCAAAATATGGCACAGAATACAATGGAGACCAATAAACCAGGACGGAGGTAGTAGATGACTTCATTTATTAGCTCATAGACTCATTTTGCCTCGGGAAATGCTATGTTATAGTAACATATTATGTTACTACAAAGACCTCTTTTCTCATTAAATACATGCCACATAAGAAAAATTGTCTTCGGATGTGTTAAGTTACTACCTAAGTTACTTCCACTATGGCTAGCCTAAAACATCACCCGATAGTGGATGCTCTGTTACTACTACATGGGATGATTGGTTGTTACTCCCTCCTTTCTGGTTTATAGGGCACAATTCAAAAATATCACCAACCAAGGTAGATGATGAGTGGTGGAATACTTTTTGTAGTTTGCAAAAGCACCTAATTAATGCTTTTGTTTTTCTCAAAAAATTATATTTATCAATGCATTAATTGTAATGCATGCATGCATAAAGTACATGCATTGGTCAATTTTCTCTTAATATTTGAATGCAATGATTTAATGCACCTTGGAATCTGAACATGTGATGAAAAACAACCAAATTGAGCCTTATAAAATGAAAAAACTAAAATTTTGAGATAAGCCTTATAAACCGGAAAGGAGGGAGTATGTTAATTTTGTTTTTCACTCCCTCCTTTCTGGTTTATAGGGCACAATTCAAAAATATCACCAACCAAGGTAGATGATGAGTGGTGGAATACTTTTTGTAGTTTGCAAAAGCACCTAATTAATGCTCTTGTTTTTCTCAAAAAATTATATTTATCAATGCATTAATTGTAATGCATACATGCATAAAGTACATGCATTGGTCAATTTTCTCTTAATATTTGAATGCAATGATTTAATGCACCTTGGAATCTGAACATGTGATGAAAAACAACCAAATTGAGCCTTATAAAATGAAAAAACTAAAATTTTGAGATAAGCCTTATAAACCGGAAAGGAGGGAGTATGTTAATTTTGTTTTTTACTCCCTCCTTTCTAGTTTATAGGGCACAATTCAAAAATATCACCAACCAAGGTAGATGATGAGTGGTGGAATATTTTTTGTAGTTTGCAAAAGCACCTATTTAGTGCTCTTGTTTTTCTTAAAAAATTATATTTATCAATGCATTAATTGTAATGCATACATGCATAAAGTACATGCATTGGTCAATTTTCTCTTAATATTTGAATGCAATGATTTAATGCACCTTGGAATCTGAACATGTGATGAAAAACAACCAAATTGAACCTTATAAAATGAAAAAACTAAAAATTTTGAGATAAGCCTTATAAACCGGAAAGGAGGGAGTAGCACAGTTTAGGACACGTTTGGGTGGCGACAGTTTGTAGGCGTGGCAGCATTCAACCTAGCAGGAGCATTTTCATTGTCGGTTCTTTCTAATTCCCGATCGATGGAGATACTCTTAAATCTCAATTAATGTCTGCGGGCCTCTTTGATTCAAATGGTTTGCTAGAAACAATGGAGGAGTAGGTTATTTATTAGTTTTTTTTCTCGGATGGTCCTTTTTTTTTACAGATGTCCCCGAAGGAACTTCTGGGATGGTCATTTGATTCATAGAATTGAGTTCATATGAAGTTTTTCAAAGAAATCCATTACATTACATTTCAAAGGAAAATTTGCACCCCCAGGCTTGTGCAAGGGTATCGGAACCATCATCATCCTCACTACATGGCTCCTCTGGAAACATCGCAATGCCTGCGTCTTAGACAGCGTACAACCCTCTAACACGGAGCTTGTCTGCGACATCAAACTAGAGGCCCGTCTATGGGCACGCGGGAGCCACCGGCTTGGACAACATTATCCCTGTAACATAAAACCCTTGTACTGAGGCTGAGCATCCTCCCCCTCTGCTCACTGCTTTCCTTACCCGCGCCATCTTGTGTACGCGGCTAAGGATGACAACCACTTGTACTCACTTCTCCCTATCAATGAAATGATACGCATCGATGCGTATTCGCGAATTTTTTTGCACCCACTCCATCCTCTAGCAAATAATCGTTTGTTTTTCTTGTGGTACAACAAAACACACTTTCATGCAAACGAAATGAAGCAGGATCAGAGTGATGTCTCTCCAAACTTGTGTTTTTTCTATTCATGTGTTTTTTCCTATTATATCAATCAAAGACCAGTTAAAGGTGAATCTCTAAATCGATCGAACGAAAGAAATACCTTGAGTATGAAGACAACAAGGCACTAAAGTATGGTCGGGGGTCAAGGTGACAAAGAGGAGTGCGGCGATTGCCGTGATAATGAAAGATGGATCGCGAAGAGGGTCACGCCTCCACGTTGCGATCAAGCCACACCACGTCACTCAGACGTGGTCGAAAAAAAGGGATCCCAAAACCATGCATGTAATCTCCTCTAGCTAGATGAGTATAGAAATCTCCCAAATACGTTGCTACTCGCAACTCAAGCAGACTCGCCATATCGGCTCGATCGGCATAAATCATAACAAACACAAATATGACAATTTTGGCCAATAATGTCACTGAAACAGAATTGTCATTCGGCCCTAAGATGCCATAATTTATGGAGGTCACTCCATATCGAGGCTGCGAGCCTCCATACTTGGAGGTTGTGAGCGTTGGTTTGGAGCGTGGTCCAACCGCAAACCGCTCGAGAGGGAAGTTTCACCTCCCCTCCTCACCCTTCTGCGCGACCCATCTTTTTTGCGTGTGAATGACTCAGACGGCCATGGCACGAGAAAGTGTGCCAATTAATGGCTCACATCACGTGCCAACTGCCCGGGGCCAGTCCTTCCACGTTTCCCGCAGTATGTTTTGGCGCTTGCCACATTCTCATGGTGCCCACTGCCCACGACAATAAAAAGGTCGCCGCCATGGACGAATAGCTCACAACCTCCGCTTCCAATACTGATGCCCATAGCCACTTTCTCCCTCCATGTTGTTAGCCCCGTGGTCGGACAAGGTCCCTCTCTTGGAGGAAGAGAAGCAGATATTGAATAAGGAGGAAGCGTCGGAGAAGGTCGACCTCATCGTTGAGTGATGACCCACAAGTATAGGGGATCAATCGTAGTCCTTTCGATAAGTAAGACTGTCGAACCCAACGAGGAGCAGAAGGAAATGACAAGTGGTTTTCAGCAAGGTATTTTTTGCAAGCACTGAAATTGTCGGTAATAGGTAGTTTGATAGCAAGATAATTTATAACGAGCAATTAACGGTAATGGTAAATAAAGTGTAGCAAGGTAGCTCAATCCTTTTGTGGCAATGGACGGGCCAAAACGGCCTCTTATAATAAGCAAAACGTTCTTGAGGGTACACGGGAATTTCATCTAATCACTGTCATCATGTTGGTTTGATTCGTGTTCGCTACTTTGATAATTTGATATGTGGGTGGACCGGTGCTTAGGTGTTGTTCTTAATTGAACAAACCTCCTACTTATGATTAACCCCCTCGCAAGCATCCGCAACTACGAGAAAAGTATTAAGATAAAATCTAACCATAGCATTAAACTTTTGGATCCAAACAAGCCCCTTACGAAGTAGCGCATAAACTAGGGTTTAAGTTTCTGTCACTCTAGCGACCCACCATCTAATAATTACTCCACAATGCATTCCCTTAGGCCCAAATATGGTGAAGTGCCATGTAGTCGATGTTCACATGACACCACTAAGGGAATCACAACATACATACCATCAAAATATCGAACACATATCAAGTTCACATGATTACTTGCAACAAGACTTCTCTCGTGACCTCAAGAACAAAAGTAACTACTCACAAATAATAATCATGCTCAAGATCAGAGGGTTATTAAATAGCATAATGGATCTGAACATATAATTGTCCACCAAATAAGCCATATAGTAATCAACTACAAGATGTAATCAACAGTACTAGTCACCCACAGGTACCAATATGAGGTTCCGGTACAAAGATTGAACACAAGAGATGAACTAGGGTTTGAGAGGAGATGGTGTTGTTGAAGATTTTGATGAAGATTGGCCTCCCAAAGATGAGAGGGTTGTTAGTGATGATGATGACAATGATTTCCCCCTCCAAGAGGGAAGTTCCCCCGGCAGAATCGCTCCGCCGGAGGGCAAAAGTGCTCCTGCCCAAGTTCCGCCTCGAAACGGCGGCGCTCCGTCCCGAAATTCCTATTCTTATTTTTTATAGGTCAAAATGACTTGTATACCATAAGAGGGGCACTAGAGGTGGGCCGAGGAGGGCACAACCCACCAGGGCGCACCCAGGTGGGTTGTGCCCACTTGGTGGGCCCCGTCTTGTAGTTATTTGCTCCAGTATTTTCCATATATTCCAAAAAAATTCTCTGTAATTTTTTAGCTCATTTGGAGATGTGCACAAATAGGTAACTCTGACGTAGCTTTTTTAGGTCCAGAATTCCAGATGTCGGCATTCTCCCTCTTTGTGTAAACCATGCAAATTATGAGAGAAAAGACATTAGAATTACTCCATAAAGCATTATTATGCATAAAAACATTATAAATAACAGTAGGAAAACATGATGTAAAATGGACGTATCATCGAGGAGCAGGAGTGCCATCAATGTGATGCGATGGAGGTGGCCCTGTGGGAGAATGAGTGTCCGAATTGGAATCCCGAAACACTATCCATTGTTTGGGATATCCAACACGGCTATGTGCAGTTCCTGTATGAGCAAGCGAGGGTTTGTCCACACAGCTCATATCAAGCACAACATGCTCCCTGTTGCCTAGTTGTTAAGGAGGCATGGGATGAGCGCTATGATGACGATGCCTTGGTCATCCGCCCCAGCGAAATCTTCAAGCATACCGACGTTGGGAAGGCATTGCGGGCGAAGAGCAAGCACGCGATTTGTCTCCATTACAAGGAAAAGTAGGTGGACTAGGCAGAGGAGAGGGAGCCATCAGATGGTGCATGTTGGACTTGAACATGGTGATATTCACTAAGACGAAGCGCACCCTATTAGCCTTGTGCTTCTTGAAAAAGCTGCCCTGACCTCAACATCGACGATCAAGAGTGGAAGGAAGACGAGGCAGCTGGACCGTCATACTGTCGTGCCTAGAGGACGAGCGAGCTCGTCACATATGCATGTGCCCCATGCAATGCATTCACCATCATCATGGAGGGGATAAACCAATGCTTCTTCAAAGACATAAAAGTCGACAATTTAGTAAAAACTAATGTTGCTAATTGAATTTCCTATCCCTATGTAACCACTATAATAAGCGCGACAACAAATTAACTTAATTGTCAAATTGAAGGTAATGTGGATAAAGTAGGTTCTATAGGTATTCAAGTTGTTCAGAACAACCTATCTGGCATGCATGCAACCATCGAAGCAACAAGCTACTTAGGAACCCCACTAGCAAACCAAACAAGTAAAAGAGGGAGAACAAATTAAGAAAGGCAGCAAGCTACTTAGAAATTCCACAAGCATACAACTTTGGGGATTGCTAATCTTTGTTGGAGAGGTTCCATAGGCAAAGTTGCAGAGCACCACTTGATGGCTGACCTTATTCTCCCTTTGAGTCACCCTCAGTGGATGAGCCAAAGTGGTTGATAGAACCTAAGCAAACCGATTGCCACCCGAGCTCATGCGGGGACCTCGTGTCTACATTCAATATATACACTGCATAGAGACTAGCAGATGATCGTAAACATTACTACATCTTGAGATGGGTCTCTCTGACTCAGACACCTATCTGAGGAATATGTACTCTGACTTCATCATAACCGACCTCAGTCCCTTTCCGAATTCATGCTATTCCGCTATCATCCCGATGCCACTTGGCATGTCAAACAAAGCCATGTACCATCTTGCATTGCTAATAAAAGAATGTGAGTTCACACAACCTTGCTGACTAGGGACGATTAGAATAATTATCATACACACACATGGTCTTGCAAACAATTCACGTAGTCAATATATATCAGTGATAATGTTCAAGGACTATATAAATGATTCATGAATGCATAGGAAACATAATCATCATATGATCACCTTTAAAGCATATTTTTCTAGTATAATTTTCTAGAGTTGCTCTAAGACATGTATGTGCCTTGACAACGTTGTTTGAAATTCATTTGCTACATGAATAGAAGCTTTTGGGTCTCTTTTATTAAAATGGAGACAAAAGATTTCCTTCATCCATTAATAAGAAAACAAAATTTCCCTAGTTAATTAATGAAAAATTGAACTAAAATTGTCACAATCAGTTGAGCAGAACACACTTTATATCGCACATACACCTCTGCAAAGAGAGACTCGTCAACTTAACACATCGACATCATCATCATCATCATCATCATCACCATCATCATCACTTATTTCCAAGTAGGCATCATCGTCATCCCTTTTTCCCGAGCAAGCAACTGCGACTTCACGGTAGACGGTCGTCGGCCCAATCCACACCATTGAGGTCGTGCAGAGCCACATGAAGATCCATGTCAAAACTGAACCACACACGATGAGGACAACACACCTCTGATTTTGTTGAAGACTACGAAAGAGAACAATTCAAGGTTGGCACTGTGGAAAACCACCGAACAAACCATTTGCTACACGCCATTGTCGCCACCGGGACCTTGTCACAGTTGCTCTCACTTCATATCATCAAACAAACCGAGGCAGACTATGAACACATGAAAGAAGAGCTGGCTACCACAACCATTGTTGTGTCTTTGACATCGCCCACCCCTATCATCATTACCACAAAAGCGCTGACCCAAACACCGTCGTCTTCCACCAGTCCCAATTGTCGATGGCCAACTCCAAAGCATCGTCATCATCCGATCTCATGGATCTAGGGTTACCCCCGAACATCCCAAGGATGGGTGAGGGAGTCCTGGATTAGGGGGTGTCCGGATGGCCGGACTATAAACTTTGGCCGGACTCCTGGACTATGAAGATACAAGATTGAAGACTTCGTCACGTGTCCGGATGGGACTTTCCTTGGCGTGGAAGGCAAGCTTGGCGTCTGAGATATGTAGATCTCCTCCCATTGTAACCGACTCTGTGTAACCCTAGCCCTCTCCGGTGTCTATATAAACCGGAGGATTTTAGTCCGTAGGACGAACAACTATCATACCATAGGGTAGCTTCTAGGGTTTAGCCTCTCTGATCTCGTGGTAGATCTACTCTTGTACTACCCATATCATCTATATTAATCAAGCAGGAGTAGGGTTTTACCTCCATCAAGAGGGCCCGAACCTGGGTAAAAACATCGTGTCCCTTGTCTCCTATTACCATCCGCCTAGACGCACAGTTCGGGACCCCCTACCCGAGATCCGCTGGTTTTGACACCGACATTGGTGCTTTCATTGAGAGTTCCTCTGTGTCGTCATCTTTAGGCCCGATGGCTCCTCCGATCATCAACAACGATGCGGTCCAGGGTGAGACTTTTCTCCCCGGACAGATCTTCGTATTCGGCGGCTTTGCACTGCGGGCCAATTTGCTTGGCCATCTGGAGCAGATCGAAAGCTATACCCCTGGCCATCAGGTCAGATTTGGAAGTTTAAACTACACGGCTGACGTCCGCGGAGACTTGATCTTCGACAGATCCGAGCCACAACCGTGCGAGCTGCACTGTTACGATGGGCATGATCTAGCTCGCCGAGCAGTGCCCGAGGAGGCCGCACCGTGCCGCTCCGACCCTTAGCTCGGGCCGATTGCCAACCGAGGCGGGTGGCTGGACACCGCCTCGGCGGCTGCAATCTCTACGGTGATCGGGCGAACACCAGCCTTGTCCTCTGCGAAGCCCGTGACTCCAAAGTGCCGGACTCCTCTCCGGACTCCGAAACTTCCGCGCCCCTGCCAATCGAATCCGATTGGGCGCCGATCATGAAGTTCACCGCTGCGGACATCTTTCAGCACTCGCCCTTCGGCGACATTCTGAATTCATTAAAATCTCTCTCTTTATCAGGGGAGCCTGGCGGACTATGGTCGGCAAGGTCGGGATGAACGCATTTAAGAAATTCAATGCTCACCCACCACCCACTTCATAGCCACTGCCGATGATTTAACCGACATGCTCGACTTCGACACGAAGACAGACGGGTATGGACGACGATGTAGGAGACGAACAGGAACTAAGCGCCTATAGGGCCTTTGGACAACCACCCCATGTCACGATGTATACATGGTGGACACACCTAAAAAGAAAGCGACGACGGGGAACAAAGGGACGAACGAGGGATCGTTCCTCGAAAAGATCAAAGCGGCGCGTAAGCGCCGCCCAAACCCCACCTCGGCAGAGAGACAACATCCATCTGAGACCCAGCCATAGAGCAGGGCGAACCGGCGGACGACGAGCATGCCATCGAGCAACCGTCCGAACAGGGCAACTTGGATAAACAACCCGTCCCGGCGAAGATAACGATCCGGGACGACCTCACGCCGGACAAGCTACCGGAGCAGAAGAACCTCCACAAAAGGCTCGTCGCCACTGCGCGTATCCTGAAAAAGCAGAAGCGGAAGCTCAAAACAGCGGAAGATGCACTCAAAACTAGATGGAGCAAAGTACTCAACACCGCAGACAAATACAGCGACAGTCGCCGCACAAAGAGCTATCCGAAGCGAAAATTACTGCCGGAATTTGATGTGGAGGCCTTAGAGCCCCGCAATCAAAAAATAAGGAAGCCACCGGTCGGGTGAACAACCCCATGGCCAACATAGAGCAGCAAAGGCGCCGCACACAAGCCGCACGCGATCCGCACAAGGATTCACATCAAAAAGATGGCCCAGCTAGATCTATCTACGGGCCAAGAAAGCAAGCTGTAGTAAGCAATGCAACGCATCAAGTATCCGAACATCACGGTACACCCAAATATAGGGGTGCCGCACACCCCCTATGTTTCACCGATGAGGTGCTGGATCATGAATTTCCAGCGGGATTCAAGCCCATAAACATAGAGGCATCTGACGAACAACAGACCACGAGATGCGGATTGAGGATTACATCCTCCACATACACATGGCTAGAGGAGATGATCTCCACGCCATAAAATACTTACCCTCAAGCTCAAAGGGCCAGCCCGGCATTGGCTTAAAAGCCTTCCGAAAACACCATTGGAAGTTGGGAAGAGCTCGAGGATGCTTTTCGGGCAAATTTTCAAGGGACCTATGTCCGACCTCCGGATCTGAGCGATTTAAGTCATATAACTCAACAACTCGGAGAGTCACCCGGAAACTCTGGAACAGATTTCTTACTAAAAAGAACCAGATAGTCGACTGTCCGGACGCCGAAGCCTTAGCAGCTTTCAAACACAGCGTTCGAGACGAATGGCTCGCCAGACACCTCGGCCAAGAAAAGCCAAGAACAATGGCCATATTAACAAGCCTCATGACCCGCTTTTGCGCAGGAGAGGATAGCTGGTTGGCAAGATGCAGTACCAGCGACCCAAGTACATCCGAAGTTAGGGATGGAAACGGGAAACCGTGACGCAGCAAGGACCAGCGCCGGACCAAGGGAAACAGCCCGAAGAGCACGACAGTCAACGCCGGATTCAAAAGCTCTCGGTAGAATCAGAAAAAGCTGCCCCTCAAGGATAACAGGGACGAGCTATCTAACCTAAACAAAATCTTGGACAAGATATGTCAAATCCACAGTACTCCCGGGAAGCCTGCAAACCATACCCACAGAGATTGTTGGGTCTTCAAGCAATCCGGCAAACTCAACGCCGAACACAAGGGGCTCGACACACCAAGCGAGGGCGATGACGAACCCCACAAGCAGAGCACCGGAAAACAAAAGAATTTCCCACAAGAAGTTAAAACAGTAAACTCACTTCATGTGACAAAAGGGAAAAACAGGGTGACGCCTATAGAGATACGCACCATACGGCCTATCCTAGAGGAGTCCCGCCACTTGTTGTTAAAACCAATCACCTTCGACCATCAGGATTACTCTAGAAGTATCCTAACGCATCTTTGGACTGCCTTGATATTAGATCCGATAATTGACGGACTCCAATTTACACAAGTCCTAATGGACGGCGGCAGTGATCTAATCCCGCTATATCAGGACACAATCCGCAAAATGGGGATAGACCCAGCAAAAATTCGCCATAGCAACACTTCCTTTCAAGGGGTAACGCCATGCCCAGATGCCCATTGTACGGGCTCTCTCCTGCTAGAAGTTATGTTCGGCTCCCCCGACAACTTCCGCCGCGAAAAGCTAACCTTCCACATCGCCCCATTCACAAGTAGCTATCAAGCACTCCTGGGACGCGAAGCTTTCGCCCGCTTTAACGCAATACCGCATTATGCATCTCTTATACTTAAAATGCCCGGTCCGCGAGGCATCATCTCATTAAAGGGAAATTTCCAGTGTTCCTCAAGCACGGAAGATTGTGCGGCTGCCTTGACAGCCACACACTAAACCGGCTTCACTGATCAAAGCACCTAAACAGGTCGTTCAGACCCCGAACATGGCTAGACGAGTCCGGTGTAAACATACAAGGGCTTACTAGCCGCATACCCCCGTACAAGGGGCTCCGTGCATATGAACACCGTGCTACACCCGTCCAGGATACGGCACAACGGAGATACAGGCGCAGACGTGCAGTAGGGACCCGTTCCAAGGATTCTTTTTAGATTAAGACCCTGCGTAAACCTTTTTACTATCTCTTGTTGATGCACATCCCCCGGTTTCGTGATATAACCGAGGAGGAGGCTGGCGTCTTGGCATGTGGCCACGTCGAATTTTTGGCGATGCACGGACAACGAGGGCTCATTACCAAGGGCGTTGTTCAGCCGCTTTTACAAAGACCGAATACCTTAGGGAGTGTTCGGTGTGGCGAGTTGGCCTTATATGCATCAGCTCTGAATCATGTCTTTGGTCAAATGTTGGGTTTGCCCGGCTCCTGTGTTTTGCTGCCTTACGTTCCGCTCTATCGGCTAAGGCGGCACCAGGAGAACTACTACGATTGTGCCCCGGTTCGGCCAGGCGAGCACCTCAGTAGAGAAAGCCGAAAACTGACTGTCATGATATAGCGTGAGACTGGTCAACCACTGATGACCCGCCGGAATCTTTAGGATTCCTCCGCATTAACGAAGGGCCGTTTCCCTGCCAGGCACACACACGCCCCCAATTCGGGTGAGCGCGGTGCCCCTAGGGGCTATATAGTAGCCCCACTGTCAAACTCCTATGGCTAAGTGAAAGTGATAAAACATTATAGTCGGGTTGCCTAGTTCGCTGCGCTATCACCTCCTTTATAGGACCAAGACGTTGGATCAAGTGTGAAAATGCGCCTTCTGCGAACACCCCCGCATTATATGCGTGAAATTGAAGCCGACGATCGCCATCTTTCAGGTTATATATACATATACATTAACAGCCTCACAGGAGGTATTTTAATTCTTGAAGGAACAAGTATAAAAATCTTTTATATTCCCTCGAAACATTGTTTTACAATAATACATGTTGTTCGAACATAATATCCTTCGAGCACTGCGTCTCTATTAAACGAGCGCCATGCAGAACTTCCTGAAAATAGTGCTCGGCAGGTACTCGGCTCTCGTCCGAATCTTGGGATGCAACAGCGGTGGCCTTCATCTCCGCCCAGTATGTCTTGACACGGGCAAGAGCCATCCGCGAACCCTCTATGCACGCTGACCTCTTCATTGCATTGATATGCGGCACCGCACCAAGGAACTGCTGCACCAAGCTAAAATAACTCTTCGGCTCGGGCCTTTCCGGCCACAGATGACTCACGACATACTTCATGGCAAGTTCGGATAACCTATTCAGCTCCGCCCACGCGGCCAAACAATCGGTTAATGGAAGTGGGCGCTCTGGATTGTGGAACTGCGACCAAAAAAGCTTTTCCACTTCGTGATCCTTTTGATCCGGAAGTGTTCGCGTCAGCGGCACTCGCCGCCAAGTCCAGATAAGGGCCCGCCGCACTCCACAGCCGGTCCAACAGAGCATATTTAGGATCCCCGAACTTCGTCCGCAGCATAAAGGGCTTTCCAGCCGCGATATCTCCGGCCTGGCGTAGCTCCTCCTTCATAGCTCTCATCGCAGAGCGAGCATCCTTGGCCTCGGTAGTGGCCTTCTTCAGGTCCTTCTGTTCCACCCGATCTTCTTTTTCAAGAAGCTTGCAGCGATCGGCAGCATCCTTCAATTTCACAGCCATCTCGGCCATTTCCTTCTTGCTTCGGCGATGAGCGGCTGTTCGACTTTCAGCTCTTGACCACCTTTAAGGCAGCCGCATCACTTTTCTGGCCTGCTCCTTGGCTCGGGCGAGTTCCGCCCGAAGGTTCTCCACGGCAGCGGCACCATCTGCATCAAGCATACAGGTTGTAAGGTACGAGCATCAAACCCCCTTACCAGGTGTCTGCGGAGAAATTACATACTTTGTGACTCGTCAAGCTGCTTGTTGACAAGCGCGATGTCGGCATATGCCACATCAAGTTGTCGCTTTAGCTCGGCAAATTCATCAGTCCGGCTAGCCACCGGACACTTCGCCACCTACATAGGAAAAGCGACATATCATACCTGGGATTATGATCCTCGGCGCGCCGTCATTTTTGGCAACGCACCGAGTCTCAGGGCTACTATCTATCTGTAGCATCTTTTATATGCGGAACTGTCAAAAGGTACATCATTTCGCGTACCTCAAAACATGTCAGTAAACTCCTGACAGCTTCGTACAACCCGCTCTCCGCGGATGAAATCCTTTCAATCACCGTACCCATCAATGCACGGTGTTGTTCTGAGATTGACGCTCGCCCGAGCAGATCCTTCAGCTCCTCCGACCATGCACCAGACAGTGTCGGACTCTTCCGGTGGCCTTTTTCGAAGGCCGGACATGGAGGGCTTTGGGGGGCCATACGACTGCCTTCCGGCCCTGCCGGATTCGGAGAAACCCTCCGTGACGACACCTCAGGGCCGCCCTCTTTGCACGGCGGTACGGCAGGGGGAGGCGTTCCGCTCTCCATCATCTCCGGTCGAAGATCCCTTGAAGATGAGCTCTGCTAAGAAGGGCTGAGAGCCGAACTACAAGGTAAAAATTCGGTTATCTTCCTCAGAAATAGAACAGGGATGTCTCTTATTTTAAAACTCCCCTCTCTACTTACGGCTCGCTGGAGGGCTGATCCCCTTGGGGGCACAGTGCGGCCGAGGCATCTCCGGGTCTTCAAAGGCGGTCCTCTTCTTCCCCTGGATGGAGGGATTCTCGATTCCTCCTTTCCTGACAGCCTCCTTCGGGGAGGCGGTAGCTTCCTTGTTCCCCCCTTTGCCTTCTTCCAAAGGCGCAACCTCCGACATCTGGTTAACACGGGATCGGCGTGGTCTCGGGGAGGGGGGCCGGACACCTGATTAGCTTTGCTTTCGCTATCCACTCCTGTTTAAGGGACAACTCTTTTAAGGGAAATTTTATGATAAATATACGGATGGTGTGTCCGGGTACAGAACTACTTACTTGAGTATCCGCGCGATTGCAGCTCAGACCTGCGTCCTCGGTCGAGTTCGGACACATTGCTTGTGATCCGAAGAACAATTTGTACATCTCCATGGGCGTCACGCCCGTAAAATGTTGGAGAGCTCGTGGTCCCTCCGGATTAAACTCCCACGGGCGGAGGGGGCGACATTTGCAGGGCAAGGTGCGGCGAATCAACATGACCTGCGTCACCGCGACCAGATTGATGTCTCTCTCTAGGAGATCTCAAATGCGGCCCTGCAACAAGGGCATGTCCTTGGACGGCCCCCAGTTAAACCCTTTATTGACCCATGACGTTAGCTGTGGTGGGGGACCCAAGCGAAAGGTAGGTGGCGCCACCCACTTGGTGCCACTGGGAGCTGTGATATAAAACCACTCTCGTTGCCATAAGCTGAACTCCTCTTGAGAAGAGCCCTCGGGCCATGGAGCGTCAGCATTCTTGCTTATAACAGCGCCTCCGCACTCCGCGTGCTGCCCCTCGATCATCTTCGGCTCTACTTTGAAGGTCTTAAGACACAATCCGAAGTGAGGAGTAATGCGGAGGAAGGCTTCGCTGACGATGAACGATGAGATGTGGAGGATGGACTCGAGTCAAGTCGTGAAATTCCAGCCCATAATAAAACATGAGCCCCTCATGAAGGGGTCCGTCGGAAGCCTAGCCCCGAAGGAAGTGAGACGCGAACACCACGCTCTCACCAGGCTTGGGAGTAGGAATAACCTGCCCTTGAGCAGGCAGCCTATCACGAGATTTTGCGGTTAGATACAGCATCTCTCGGCTTTAGCACGTATTCTTCCGTAGCGGAGGAAGGCATCCACCGGCCTTGAAGGCCGGAGCCGGACATCATCGAAGGTGCAAGCGCTGAATCTGGAGCTTTGGGTGTTGGAACTTCGAGGCGAGGCGGATTCGATTGAGATTGAAAGAAAGGAGTAGAGCCTTGGTCTCTTTATAAAGAGGTTGAATACCAAGAGCCCTCCCCGTGACCGTTTGGGACACGCCTTTGATTGAGGAAATATACCAACGGGCACGATTGGGTTACCCACGCCCATATTGATGAGAATCCCGGAATAAGGGGACATGATCTCTGCTTTGACAAGACGTGCCAAGGAAACCGCCTCGCTAAACGCGCTGAGGTGGGACAGTAAAAACGATTCGAATAAAGGCTTGGCCGCGGTGTGATGTCACGCTGCGGAATACGTCAGCAGATTAGATTTGTGTAAATATTATTCTCTCTGCGGTGGTATGTGGAACTTATTTTACAGAGCCGAACTCGGAGGAGGAACCCGCCTTGCAATGCCGAAGACAATCTGCGCACCGGACTCGTCGTCATCGAAGCCTGGTTCAGGGGCTACTGAGGGAGTCCTGGATTAGGGGGTGTCCGGATGGCCGGACTATAACCTTTGGCGGACTCACGGACTATGAAGATCTGAGATTGAAAGACTTCGTCCCGTGTCCGGATGAGACTTTCCTTGGCGTGGAAGGCAAGCTTGGCGATACGGATATGTAGATCTCCTCCCATTGTAACCGACTACTGTGTAACCCTAGCCCTCTCCGGTGTCTATATAAACCAGAGGGTTTTAGTCCGTGGGACGAACAACTATCATACCATAGGCTAGCTTCTAGGGTTTAGCCTCTACGATCTCGTGGTAGATCTACTCTTGTACTACCCATATCATCAATATCAATCAAGCGAGAGTAGGGTTTTACCTCCATCGAGAGGGCCCGAACATGGGTAAAAACATCGTGTCCCTTGTCTCCTGTTACCATCCGCCTAGACGCACAGTTCGGGACCCCCTACCCGAGATCCGCCGGTTCTGACACCGACAATGGGGTTGACAGTATCACCTCGGAGATGCCAACAAGGAGGACACGACACTCGAATCTGTCATCATCGCTGGCTCCAGTCATGGCCGAAGATAAAAACTTTCACCTGAGTGAACCTCCCTATGCACGCACATCCATATTAGCAAGCCCGCCTTCGAGCCCCGTAACCCAATCTGGCTGGATCCGACCACCTCCTCTCCAGGGCACTGCACTCGCCAGCTCCACTAGTCCTCAACTAAGTCCACAAGCCGCAGAAGCAAATCCTTGACCATTGCCCTGTGACACCGCTTTCCGCCCGCGTCTTGATGGTAGAACTGGCCATAACCGCTCCAATCGACAAGCGCCACCGTCCCAGCTGTCTAGGACTAATTTGATTCGAAGGAATAAGATTTTTTTAGGATTTCGATACTTAGCGAGTTTTCATATTTACGTTGTATGATTCAGTTAATAGAAATGGAATCCTTAGAGCATCTACAACCACAAATAGATAATCAGATATGCCCGGGGACAATGACCGGGCGGGCATCAAATCTTGGCATTTGCAGCCATGATCCCTATTTTCAAAACACGAAATCCAAGCAAACACATGCAGATCGATCATTTTGAACAAACATAGTTCGTACATGTCATTCGTAAACAAATACAAATAGTTCATATTTAATGGTACATAATAAAAATATAGTTCAAACGTAAATATTGATCATAGTGCATAATTGACAAATTGGAAGACAAGTTTACTAGTTCTTGTGTGTGTCCACATATGTTTGGCAAGATCATCCAGAAGTTGCATATTCACGTGTTGATCTTGTAGTTGTCGATGCATCTTGATATGTCTCAAATGTATCTATGATTTCTTTTTGTTAAAAGCTATTATATTATCACTTTGTATGATTTTTATATCATTTTATGTTATTTTTTGGACTAACTTATTAATTTAGTGCCTAGTGCCAGCTCCCGTTTTTTGTTTTTGGTTTAGTAGAAAAACCATATCTAGGAAGGTTCAAATATGGTGCTAATTTTTTACCATTTTTTCTCGAGTATGAAGGACCCAAGAAACTTCGGGAGGCCACGAGAGGACCCACCAGCCAGCCACAAGGGCACGTGGTGCGATCAAGGGCTGGTTGCACCACCTGGGCTTGGGGGGCCTGGCCGCTCAGTTTGACATAATTCCTCTGCCTATAAATTCCATAATCCTCGAAACCCCCAAAGAGATAGACGAGAGAATTTTATCGCAGCTGCAAGCCTCTATTCCAAAGTGGCCCCATCTGGAGCCCTATTCCGATGCTCTGTCGGAGGGGGAAACCATCATGGGAGCCTTCTTCATCAACCTTGATGCCTCCATGATGATGTGTGAATAGTTTTTTCAAGACCTACAGGTCAATATTAGTATCTAGATGGCTTCTTATCTTTCATTTGGATCTGCAATACAATGAGGAGATCAATCGATGTAATTTTCATGTTGTGTTTGCTGGGATTCAGAGATTTGTGGATTTGTGATCAGATTGTTCCTTGAATATAATTGAATCTATCAAAGTTTGTTTGTTGTATAATTGAGTAGCCATGTATGCTTTTCGAGTTATTTGATTTCTCTGGCCAAGATAGATGGGTAAGTCTTCAGAAGGAAAAGTGCATAGTAGTGGGTTCAACCTCGGGATGATCTATATCCTAGTGACAAACTGGGGGAGAAGGCATGTGATGTGTTGTTGCTACTAAGGATAAAATAATGGGGATTGATCTTATTGCTAGGTTTCTTTCTGTCGACATCGTGTCAGATTGCGTATTGCATTACTCTGTTTTTCATTAAACTTAATACCTTGAGATGCTTGTTAGATATTGGTTTTGGGGTGGAGTAATAGTAGTCAATGTAGTTGGTGAAGGAAATATGCCCTAGAGGCAATAATAAAGTTATTATTTATTTCCTTATTTCATGATAAATGTTTATTATTCATGCTAGAATTGTATTAACCGGAAACATAATACATGTGTGAATACATAGACAAACAGAGTGTCACTAGTATGCCTCTACTTGACTAGCTCGTTGATCAAAGATGGTTATGTTTCCTAACCATAGACATGAGTTGTCATTTGATAAACGGGATCACATTATGAGAATGATGTGATTGACATGACCCATCCCGTTAGCTTAGCACTTGATCGTTTAGTATGTTGCTATTGCTTTCTTCATGACTTATACATGTTCCTATGACTATGAGATTATGCAACTCCCGAATACCGGAGGAACACTTTGTGTGCTACCAAACATCACAACATAACTGGGTGATTATAAAGGTGCTCTACAGGTGTCTCCGAAGGTACTTGTTGAGGTGGCATAGATCGAGATTAGGATTTGTCACTCCGATTGTCGGAGAGGTATCTCTGGGCCCTCTCGGTAATGCACATCATAATAAGCCTTGCAAGCAATGCAACTAATGAGTTAGTTGCGGGATGATGTATTACGGAACGAGTAAAGAGACTTGCCGGTAACGAGACTGAACTAGGTATTGAGATACCGACGATCGAATCTCGGGAAAGTAACGTACCGATGACAAAGGGAACAACGTATGTTGTTATGCGGATTGACCGATAAAGATCTTCGTAGAATATGTGGGAACAAATATGAGCATACAGGTTCCGCTATTGGTTATTGACCGGAGACGTGTCTCGGTCATGTCTACATAGTTCTCGAACCCGTAGGGTCCGCACGCTTAAAGTTCGGTGACGATCGGTATTATGAGTTTTTTGTGTTTTGATGTACCGAAGGTAGTTCAGAGTCCCAGATATGATCGCGGACATGAAGAGGAGTCTCGAAATGGTCGAGACGTAAAGATCGATATATTGTACGACTATGTTCGGACACCGAAAGTGTTTCGGGAGGTTTCGGACATATACTGGAGTACCGAAGGGTTACCGAAACCCCCCGGGGAGTATATTGGGCCTAATGGGCCCTAGTGGGAGAAGATGAGGGGCGGCCAGGCCAGGCGCGCGCCCCCTACCCCTCTAGTCCGAATTGGACATGGTGGGGGGGCCCTTTCCTTCTCTCCTTCTCTCTCTTCCTTCTCCTCTCCTACTCCTACTTGGAAGGGGAGAGTCCTACTCCCGGTGGGAGTAGGACTCCTCATGGGGCGCGCCATAGGAGGCCGGCCCCTCCCCCTACTCTACTCCTTTATATACGGGAAGGGGGGCACCCCTTGGAGACACAACAATTGATCATTGATCTCTTAGCTGTGTGCAGTGCTCCCCTCCACCATAATCCACCTCGGTAATATTGTAGCGGTGCTTAGGCGAAGCCCTGTGTCGGTAGCATCATCATCACCGTCACCATGCTGTCGTACTGACTAAACTCTTCAGCGAAGCTCTACTGGATCGTGAGTTCGCGGGACGTCTCCGAGTTGAATGTGTGTAGAACACGGAGGTGCCGTATGTTTAGTACTGAGGATTGGTCGATCGTGAAGACGTACGACTACATCAACCGCGTTGTCATAATGCTTCCGCTATCGGTCTATGAGGGTACGTGGACACACTCTCCCCTCTCGTTGCTATGCATCACCATGATCTTGCGTGTGCATAGGAATTCTTTTGAAATTACTACGTTCCCCAACAATGGCATCCGAGCCAGGTTTATGCGTAGATGTTATATGCACGAGTAGAACACAAGTGAGTTGTGGGTGATACAAGTCATACTTTGGTTTGGTGGTATTGTTGGATGAAGCGGCCCGGACCGACATTACGCGCACGCTTACGCGAGACTGGTTCTACCGACGTGCTTTGCACACAGGTGGCTGGCGGGTGTCAGTTTCTCCAACTTTAGTTGAACCGAGTGTGACTACGCCCGGTCCTTGAGAATGTTAGAACAGCACTAACTTGACGAAATATCATTGTGGTTTTGATGCGTAGGTAAGAACGGTTCTTGCTCAGCCCATAGCAGCCACGTAAAACTTGCAACAACGAAGTAGAGGACGTCTAACTTGTTTTTGCAGGGCATGTTATGATGTGATATGGTCAAGACATGATGCTATATTTTATTGTAAGAGATGATCATGTTTTGTAACAGAGTTATCGGCAACTGGCGGGAGCCATATGGTTGTCGCTTTATTTTATGCAATGCAATCGCCCTGTAATTGCTTTACTTTATCACTAAGCGGTAGCAATAGTCATAGAAGCAATAGTTGGCGAGGCGACAACGATGCTACGATGGAGTCAAGGTGTCGCGCCGGTGATGATGGCGATCATGGCGGTGCTTTGGAGATGGAGATCACAAGCACAAGATGATGATGGCCATATCATATCACTTATATTGATTGCATGTGATGTTTATCCTTTATGCATCTTATTCTGCTTGATTGACGGTAGCATTATAAGATGATCTCTCACTAAATTTCAAGGTACAAGTGTTCTCCCGAGTATGCACCGTTGCCAAAGTTAAATCGTCTTGAGACACCACGTGATGATCGGTGTGATAAGCTCTATGTTCACATACAATGGGTGCAAGCCAGTTTTGCACACGCAGAAATACTCGGGTTAAACTTGGCGAGCCTAGCATATGCAGATATGGCCTCGGAAGACTGAGACCGAAAGGTCGAGCGTGAATCATATAGTAGATATGATCAACATAGTGATGTTCACCATTGAAAACTACTCCATTTCACGTGATGATCGGTCATGGTTTAGTTGATTTGGATCACGTGATCACTTAGATGATTAGAGGGATGTCTATAAAAGTGGGAGTTCTAAAATATGATTAATTGAACTTTAATTTATCATGAACTTAGTACCTGATAGTATTTTGCTTGTTTATGTTGTTGTAGATAGATGGCCCGTGCTATTGTTCCGTTGAATTTTAACGCGTTCCTTGAGAAAGCAAAGTTGAAATATGATGGTAGCTATTATACGGACTGGGTCCGTAACTTGAGGATTATCCTCATTGCTGCACAAAACAATTACGTCTTGGAAGCACCGCTAGGTGCCAAACCTGCTGCAGGAGCTGAACCAGATGTTATGAACGTCTGGCAAAGCAAAGCTGATGACTACTCGATAGTTTGGTGTGCCATTGTTTACGGCCTAGAACCGGGACTTCAACGATGTTTTGAACTTCATGGAGCATATGAGATGTTCCAGGAGTTGAAGTTAATATTTCAAGCAAATGCCTGGATTGAGAGATATGAAGTCTCCAGTAAGTTCTACAACTGTAAGATGGAGGAGAATAGTTCTGTCAGTGAACATATACTCAGAATGTATGGGTATAACAATCACTTGATTCAATTGGGAGTTAATCTTCCAGATGATAGTGTCATTGACAGAATTTTTTAATCACTGCCACCAAGCTACAAAAGCTTTGTGATGAACTATTATATGCAAGGGATGGATAAGGCAATTCCCGAGCTCTTCGCGATGCTAAAGGCTGCGGAGGTAGAAATCAAGAATGAGCATCAAGTGTTGATGGTCAACAAGACCACCAGTTTCAAGAAAAAAGGTAAAGGGAAGAAGAAGGGGAACTTCAACAAGAACGGCAAAAAAGTTGTTGCTCAAGAGAAGAAACCCAAGTCTGGATCTAAGCCTGAGACTGAGTGCTTCTACTGCAAACAGACTGGTCACTGGAAGCGGAACTGCCCTAAGTATTTGGCGGATAAGACGGATGGCAAGGTGAACAAAGGTATATGTGATATACATGTTATAGATATGTACCTTACTAAAGCTCGCAGTAGCACCTGGGTATTTGATACTGGTTCTGTTGCTAATATTTGCAACTCGAAACAGGGACTAGGATTAAGCGAAGATTGGCTAAGGACGAGGTGACGATGCGCGTGGAAAATGGTTCCAAAGTCGATGTGGTCGCCGTTGGCACGCTACCTCTACATCTACCTTTGGGATTAGTTTTAGACCTGAATAATTGTTGTTTGGTGCCAGCGTTGAGCATGAACATTATATCTGGATCTTGTTTGATGCGAGACGGTTATTCATTTAAATCAGAGAATAATGGTTGTTCTATTTATATGAGTAATATCTTTTATGGTCATGCACCCTTGAAGAGTGATCTATTTTTATTGAATCTTGATAATGGTGATACACATATTCATAATGTTGAAACCAAAAGATGCAGAGTTGATAATGATAGTGCAACTTATTTGTGGCACTGCCATTTGGGTCATATTGGTGTAAAACGCATGAAAAACTCCATACTGATGGACTTTTGGAATCACTTGATTATGAATCACTTGGTACTTGCGAACCATGCCTCGTGGGAAAGATGACTAAAACGCCGTTCTCCGGAACAATGGAGCGAGCAACGAATTTGTTGGAAGTCATACATACTGATGTATGTGGTCCTATGAATATTGAGGCTCGCGGCGGGTATCATTATTTTCTCACCTTCACAGATGATTTGAGCAGATATGGGTATATCTACTTAATGAAACATAAGTCTGAAACATTTGAAAAGTTCAAAGAATTTCAGAGTAAAGTGGAAAATCATCGTAACAAGAAAATGAAGTTTCTACGATCTGATCGTGGAGGAGAATATTTGAGTTACGAGTTCGGTCTTCATTTGAAACAATGCGGAATAGTTTCGCAACTCACGCCACCCGGAACACCACAACGTAATGGTGTGTCCGAACATCGTAATCGTACTTTACTAGATATGGTGCGATCTATGATGTCTCTTACCGATTTACCGCTATCGTTTTGGGGTTATGCTTTAGAGACAGCTGCATTCACGTTAAATAGGGCACCATCTAACTCCGTTGAGACGATGCCTTATGAACTATGGTTTGGCAAGAAACCAAAGTTGTCGTTTCTTAAAGTTTGGGGCTGCGATGCTTATGTGAAAAAGCTTCAACCTGATAAGCTCGAACCCAAATCGGAGAAATGTGTCTTCATAAGATACCCAAAGGAAACTGTTGGGTACACCTTCTATCACAGATCCGAAGGCAAGACATTCGTTGCTAAGAGTGGATCCTTTCTAGAGAGGGAGTTTCTCTCGAAAGAAGTGAGTGGGAGGAAAGTAGAACTTGATGAGGTAATCATACTGCTCCCTTATTGGAAAGTAGTTCATCACAGAAACCGGTTCCTGTGACACCTACACCAATTAGTGAGGAAGATAATGATGATGATCATGAAACTTCAGATCAAGTTACTACCGAACCTCGTAGGTCAACCAGAGTAAGATCCGCACCAGAGTGGTACGGTGATCCTGTTCTGAAGGTCATGTTACTTGACCATGACGAACCTACGAACTATGAGGAAGCGATGATGAGCCCAGATTCCGCAAAATGGCTTGAGGCCATGAAATCTGAGATGGGATCCATGTATGAGAACAAAGTGTGGACTTTGGTTGACTTGCCCGATGATCGGCAAGCCATTGAGAATAAATTGACCTTCAAGAAGAAGATTGACGCAGACGGTAACGTTGCTGTCTACAAAGCTCGACTTGTTGCGAAAGGTTTTCGACAAGTTCAAGGAGTTCACTACGATGAGACCTTCTCACCCGTAGCGATGCTTAAATCTGTCCGAATCATGTTAGCAATTGCCGCATTTTATGATTATGAAATTTGGCAAATGGATGTGAAGACTGCATTCCTGAATGGATTTTTGGAAGAAGAGTTGTATATGATGCAACCTGAAGGTTTTATCGATCCAAAGGGTACTAACAAAGTGTGCAAGCTACAACGATCCATTTATGGACTGGTGCAAGCCTCTCGGAGTTGGAATAAACGTTTTGATAGTGTCATCAAAGCATATGGTTTTATACAGACTTTTGGAGAAGCCTGTATTTACAAGAAAGTGAGTGGGAGCTCTGTAGCATTTCTAATATTATATGTGGATGACATATTGTTGATTGGAAATGATATAGAATTTCTGGATAGCATAGAAGGATACTTGAATAAGAGTTTTTCAATGAAAGACCTCGATGAAGCTGCTTACATATTGGGCATCAAGATCTATAGAGATAGATCAAGACGCTTAATTGAACTTTCACAAAGCACATACCTTGAAAAAGTTTTGAAGAAGTTCAAAATGGATCAGGCAAAGAAAGGGTTCTTACCTGTGTTACAAGGTGTGAAGTTGAGTAAGACTCGATGCCCGACCACTGCAGAAGATAGAGAGAAAATGAAAAGTGTTCCCTATGCTTCAGCCATAGGCTCTATCATGTATGCAATGCTGTGTACCATACCTGATGTGTGCCTTGTAATTAGTTTAGCAGGGAGGTACCAAAGTAATCCAGGAGTGGATCACTGGACAACGGTCAAGAACATCCTCAAATACCTGAAAAGGACTAAGGATATGTTTCTCGTTTATGGAGGTGACAAAGAGCTCGTCGTAAATGGTTACGTGGATGCAAGTTTTGACACTGATCTGGACGATTCTAAATCGCAAAACGGATACGTGTTTATATTGAATGATGGAGCTGTCAGTTGGAGCAGTTCTAAACAAAGCGTCATGGCGGGATCTACGTGTAAAGCGGAGTACATAGCTACTTCGGAAGCAGCAAATGAAGGAGTCTGGATGAAGGAGTTCATATGCGATCTAGGTGTCATACCTAGTGCATCGGGTCCAATGAAAATCTTTTGCGACAATACTGGTGCAATTGCCTTGGCAAATGAATCCAGATTTCACAAGAGAACAAAACACATTAAGAGACGCTTCAATTCCATCCGCGGTCAAGTCCAGGTGGGAGACATAGAGATTTGCAAGATACATACAGATCTGAATGTTGCAGACCCTTGACTAAGCCTCTCTCACGAGCAAAACATGATCAGCACCAAGGCTCCATGAGTGTTAGAATCATTACTGTGTAATCTAGATTATTGACTCTAGTGCAAGTGGGGGACTGAAGGAAATATGCCCTAGAGGCAATAATAAAGTTATTATTTATTTCCTTATTTCATGATAAATTTTTATTATTCATGCTAGAATTGTATTAACCGGAAACATAATACATGTGTGAATACATAGACAAACAGTGTCACTAGTATGCCTCTACTTGACTAGCTCGTTGATCAAAGATGGTTATGTTTCCTAACCATAGACATGAATAGTAATTTGATAAACGGGATCACATCATTAGAGAATGATGTGATTGACATGACCCATCCCATTAGCTTAGCACTTGATCGTTTAGTATGTTGCTATTGCTTTCTTCATGACTTATACATGTTCCTATGACTATGAGATTATGCAACTCCCGAATAGCGGAGGAACACTTTGTGTGCTACCAAACGTCACAACGTAACTGGGTGATTATAAAGATGCTCTACAGGTGTCTCCGAATGTACCTGTTGAGTTGGCATAGATCGAGATTAGGATTTGTCACTCCGATAATCGGAGAGGTATCTCTGGGCCCTCTCGGTAATGCACATCATAATAAGCCTTGCAAGCAATGCAACTAATGAGTTAGTTGCGGGATGATGTATTACGGAACGAGTAAAGAGACTTGCCGGTAACGAGATTGAACTAGGTATTGAGATACCGACGATCGAATCTCGGGCAAGTAACGTACCGATGACAAAGGGAACAACGTATGTTGTTATGAGGTTTGACTGATAAAGATGTTCGTAGAATATGTGGGAGCCAATATGAGCATCCAGGTTCCGCTATTGGTTATTGACCGGAGACGTGTATCGGTCATGTCTACATAGTTCTCGAACCCGTAGGGTCCGCACGCTTAAAGTTCGGTGACGATCGGTATTATGAGTTTTTTGTCTTTTGATGTACCGAAGGTAGTTCAGAGTCCCGAATATGATCACGGACATGACGACGAGTCTTGAAATGGTCGAGACGTAAAGATCGATATATTGGACGTCTATGTTCGGACACGAAAGTGTTTCGGAAGGTTTCAGACATATACTGGAGTACCGGGAGGTTACCGAAACCCCCGGGGAGTATATTGGGCCTAATGGGACCTAGTGGGAGAAGAGGAGGGACGGCCAGGGCAGCCGCGCGCCCCCTCCCCCTCTAGTCCGAATTGGACAAGGAGGTGGGGGGGGGGGGGGGGGGGCGCCCCCCTTTCCTTCTCTCCTTCTCTCCCTTCCTTCTCCTCTCCTACTCCTACTAGTAGAATGCCCGTGCGTTGCCACAGGCTTTTAATTTATTCTTTTTGATGACGCATATAATTTACAACCTCCATCCAAAAAAATTGTCAGAGAAATAGATAAAAATGTATGTATCTAGAATTAAAATACGTTAGATACATCAATTTCTCTGACAAGTATTTTTGGACAGAAAAATTATGTCATATTTCACATGCATAGAAATGATAGCGTATAACAATTGAAAAATAACTAAAGTCCACTTCACCTACAAGGTAACTTGATGATATACACAGAGAGACATGATGCGCTTAAGATATTATATATTACAAACTAAGATTTACTTAATGCGCTTAAGATATTCTATTACAAGGTAGGAATGTTGTCTTTAGGTTCATGTGCACGATACTTCGACAAGTATAATAAAAATCTAGGCTAACAAGCCATCACATTCATCCATGCAAATCAAATTATCTTAACCGTAAACTTTAATTTTTATATAGGGTTCACGGGCATCCAGGAGCTCCTATGTATTTTTCCCATCAGGTACACCACAGCATTTTCCTTCTCCATTGCTCGCCCTGCACGATCAGCCACTATTTTACACAATTGTAACTACAACCATAAAATCTTTGTAGTAAAATTGCAGCAGTGACTTTAACTACAAAAAAAAATTCACATCACATGATGCAACATAATGAAGGAAGGTAAACCTAGAAAAGATACGCAGGCAATCTACATATATTTATTGATAGATAAAATAGTTTCATTTTAGAAACAAAATAATTTCATAATCAATACATGCCCGTGATCTTATAATACATAAACATGTTCAAAAATGACCCTAGAACAAACAAAGCAACCTTCCTATACATACATAATATAAAACTCAAACGGTCAAACCTAGTACCGACAACTACATAACCTCCAAAACTTCCATAGTAGCCTAGTACGTCGGGCACTTGCAGATTTGAAAGGCTGGCAACCTCAAAGCTACATGCATCACAAAAGAAACATCAGAAAATTCTTACAGAGATAACAAGAGTGTCCAAAGGACCGAAGTTAAGGTTGAGATGCATCTTTGCTGCTTCACGGTGAGATCAAGCAGTTGTACATAAGTCCCGGCCCGGCTCTATCTCTCCATGCGTGTCACTCTCATTTCTCTCTGACAAAATTAAAAAGAACTTGTCATATATATCCCTTCTTTCTCTACAGAACGTCTAGTACAGTATTGAAGGTTACATCCCTTGAAGGAGAGATAACACTCACAATATTGTAGGCTACATATATTTCATGATGAAGAGCCCCTTCGTTGCAAGGGGATAACAAAATTGCGGCCTTCAAATCAAGACCCTAAGAGCATAATAAATATATAATGTTTTTGTATAATGTACATCCCACCATCTTAATTCAAATCAAATAAAAGTGATTGCTCATTGGACTTAGGACACCACTCCGCACAATCTTAAGAAAACATGGGCTCTATTTTGAGTAACCCACAAAACTTAATAAAACCACTTCTCCTTGTTTGATCTTCACCAACATTTACAGTGTGATTTCTTCTGGTCTGATTCGCAAAAACATGGACTAATAACTACGCATCACATTCAGAGCTTGATCCATACCTACATCTAGCTGAGTATTGTCTAACAGTTCATGATCTACCATTAAACAACATATGTGAAACTCAGAACCAACCACGACTTACCTCCAAGCTACCCACACTTGTCCTTTCTCATAATTGACGAAGTGACACTGCTTCTCATCAGTTTCACCTTAGCCTCCCGTTGTCGCTCACCACCTCCTCACCATTGCCGTCTGCGGCCCTAGGAAGTGGATGTGGTGACTTGTAGCAACCAACAACATAACTTTAGGCCTGCAAGATGTTAAGGAGCCAGCCCTTGACCTACAAGGCTACAACACGTTCTATACGAATGAAGCTCCCACAGCTCTTCGCCCTTGGCCTCCCTGCCTCGCCCAGCTCCTCCTCCCCATCGTTGGTCGCCGTGGCAAGGAGGCTGCAACCAGAGAGGTGATGTTCTTTGGAGGGACAGAGGCGGCGACCTATGGCGGTGGCTGGGAGAGCTGGAGCACGAGGCAACGACGACCATTGAGGTGACACGCTTTGGAGGGTTGGAGGCACCGTGTGGAGGCCGCAGTGTGGTGGAAGACGACCATGGCGTGCCGCGTGCATTATAGATACCAAGAATCAATGCCATGCCAGTGTTCTTGATAGTAATGCTACCAGTGCCGTACAAAAAATGTGGACAAAAGGTAACAGTAAATATTTCTTTTTGTTGAAGAAGGAAATAAACTAATGAAACAAACAATGCATAAACACATTTGTAGTGATGTATAGTAGTTTTTACTTGCAGGGAATATATAAAAAAGAAGTAAACATTGGTAAAATGGAAACCCACAAATGGAAATCTAGCAATACTTCTACCAATTGACAAGCATCCTGTTTAGTTAACAGGGGCAGGTGTGATTTTGCTCACAGATAGAGCAAAGGTTTAAAAATCTTGAACACCTGCATGCTTTTTTAATCTAGAAAAATCAAGCAAAGCTCATGTCTGAGTATAAGCTATACGGTTCAAAACTGTTAGGACACGTTTGTAAGATTTGTCAATTTGTTACAATGCTAGCTATTTTTTTAACAGCCAAATGCAGATAGGTACTACAATAAAAAAACAAAAGCATTCATTTTTTGAACCTGGCGTTAAACTAATGATGTATCTCACAGTACTTTGTACCACTTTTGCCTTTGTAAATCCGGGTACATAATCTCGTAGATCATAAATTAACTTAATATACCACATGCACAAGATACCATCAATTTCAGAATTAAAAAAAGTATATGTGTCATTATAATTTCCGTTCTGAACGGCAAACCGATAATATATTTGGAAAGGTCATGAGGAATTGCACCATTGTTCATATTATAGCCATACTTTGCCTAGTGAATATTATTTCTCATATCATGTGTAAAAACACGTAGAGTATCTAGAGGAGGATGAACAAAATGAAAGATAAATTTCATCATCTAGCAAACTACTTTGATAGAAAGCATATTAACCAGCTAAAAATGACAGTGAAGACGGATCACTAAGAATCGTACGTGTACCACTCTAATCCTCGCTCAGCCCCATGGTCTCCAGCAGCACCAGCAGTGTGTGTGTCTGTGTGCGCGCGCGCGTCGCTCGTGCTCCTTCGATGTCTATGCGATGGCTGCCACACAACGGCCATGCCACTGTACAATGCCGCCGATAAATGAAATCAAGTTAACATGTTTAGGACGTATATGCCACAGAAATCCCAATCATTATAATTTCCATTCTAAACGGCAAACCGGTAATATATTTGGAAAGGTCATGAGGAATTGCACCATTGTTCATATTATAGCCATACTTTGCCTAATGAAAATTATTTCTCATATCATGTGTAAAAACACGTGAGTATCTAGAGCAGAATGAACAAAATGAAAGATAAATTTCATCATCTAGCAAACTACTTTGACAGAAAGCATATTAACCAGCTAAAAATGACAGTGAAGACGGATCACTAAGAATCGTATGTGTACCACTCTCATCCTCGCTCAGCCCCATGGTCTCCAGCAGCACCAGCAGTGTGTGTGTCTGTGTGTGCGCGCGTGTCGCTGGTGCTCCTTCGATGTCTATGCGATAGCTGCCACACAACGGCCATGCCACTGTACACTGCCGCCGCCTCACTCATTGTTTCCTTGCTAGATGCTGCCACCGGCCTCCACCATGCCTCTCCATCTACCCATCCCAATTGCCACAGCGGGATCGCATCAGCTCGCGCCAACAAATGCCCGTGGGCGTCCTTCCTCTCCACATGCTTTGGGCCCTGTTTGGAGTACACCCTCATAACCTGCAATATTTCTTGTGCTCAAAGTTGCCTTCTGCTACGTTTTCACAATGCCCATTGTCGGATTTCGGGTTCCGGCAGATTCTCTAGGTTCGAACTCTAGGGTGCACGCGGAGATCGCACCTCCAACCTACCTACGTCTCGTCGTCTCGCAAGGATCTAAACTACACAAAGAACAATACAAGAGACGCGAGGTTTATACTGGTTCAGGCCACCATTGTGGTGTAATACCTTACTCCAGTGTGTGGTGTGGTGGATTGCCTCTGGGGCTGATGACGAACCGTACAAGGGAAGAACAACCTCGCGAGGGTCTGTTCTTGGCTGGTGCGATGAACTGCTAGGGGAGTTCAGTCGCCTCTCTTTCTCTCTCTCTCTCTCTCTCTCTCTCTCTCTCTCTCTCTCTCTCTAGATGCCGATGCCGATCCCCCCTACCCTGTGGGTGGCTATTCCTATTTATAGGCGGAGGCCCTGGGCCTCTCCCAAATATTGAGCGGGATGGGCACCCACAATTGGCCATTTTGAAGGGGAACATCTAGTACACTTATCCTCACTAAAGTCGGTCCTCGTCTGCCAAAGACTCTGACGGTGACGCCGGATTGGGCTCCACGATGACCTCCTTCCTGCCGTTCTGCTGGTCTTGGTCTTGTTGCATCGAAACGGCTGCCTTTGCCTGATGCATTGGCCTGCGCTTGCCTCCTTTGCACCAAAGGGGAAATGAGGACCTTATTGGCTGGCGCCCGCCTGGCGCCCTCGGTCGTCATGGCTTGCGTCATGGGCACCTCGTGAGGTACCCCGCCTTGATCTCTCTGCCTCCTCGCGAGCCAGCCTGACGAGGCCGTGCCTGAGGGAGCTTCCTGTTGTCCGTCCCACGAGGCTTGGCCCCTCGCGAGGGTCTTGAGCTTGTGTTGATGAAGATGGGCCGTACTGGACCACCCCTTGAGCCACGCCGCAGGCCGTAGGCAGGCAAGTCTAGGTACCCCCGTTCCCAGAACGCCGACAGTAGCCCCCGGGCCCAAGGCGCACCTGGACATGGCTTAGCAGAGAAGCGAAAGGGCAAGTGCGAAGCGCCGCTGGCCCCAACAGTCTGCGGCCTTGAGTGCCGCGTGGCGATTGGTTGGTCGTGGGCGTCTCCACTTCCCCACGATGCCTCGGCAACCGCATGACTTGATAGGTCCCTGCATGCAGAAACGGGGCATGATTACCTGCGATCGTGGAGGCCGACAATTGGCCTCCTCCGGCTATAAGTACGGAACGGCGCGAGCCCTTCCAGTCCATCTCTTCCTGCTTCTCCCTCTTCTCCATGGCTCCGTCGAAGAGGTTCTCGGCCGCGGAGAAGGGAAAGGCCCGCCAGGTGGAGCCTGACTCTCCCCCGGCCAAGCGCGGCCGAGGCCGTCCTCGCAAGCACCATGTGGCTCCCGCAGCGGCTTCCCGCGGCGGTGGAGGCGATCTCCTGCGCGGCGATGGGCGCCAGGCCGTTGATGGGGGGCGCGCTACGACCGCGCGACCTCCTAGGCCGCGCTTCCACTCGGCGGAGGTGCTGCCGGAGTTTGTCGTGTGGTCGGTGGAGCCGACCAGCACACAACTCCAGCTTCCCGCTTCCTTTAGGTGAACTTCCGGCGCCCGGCGGCCCTATGGCTCGGCGGATGGTTGCTGCAGCCAGCCTCACGGCTTCGCTGGAGGTCTCCGCCGCCGGGAGCGTGGCCCTGACCCGTGGCTGGCAAAGGTTTCCCCGCACGCATGGTCTAAGCCGGCGGTGCACCCTGCACTTCAAGTTTGACGGCAATGCCACCCTCTACGTGAGGGTGTTCGGGGAAGACGGTCGCCGCGTCGGGTGCTGCCCGGGGCGACGCACCGGCCGTGGGCCCAGCCACAGCGACGATCGGGATGAAGATGGCAGCAGCGTGGTCGGCGACGCCGGGGCTCGTCGAGCTTGGCGGCTCTCCTTCGGACAACAGCTCCTCCGGTGGTGGTCGCGACCGAGCCTCCGTGCCGCGCCGCTGAAGGGAGGTAGCGGGTGCCCATCGTCGCGCCCGGTGAAGCGCGAGAGGAGTCCGCTGAGCTCGGGCGGTACAAGCCTTCGCCATGAAGTTGGTGCCAAGCGAGTCGCGCCTATTTTGTCCTTCCCCTTCCTGCGCCAAAGAGACGGTAGTGTAGGGCCCAGCGGCGTGCTCAGCTATTCTGTTGGTGTCGTACTGTTTCCGCTACTTCTGTATTATGCCTTTGTGCCACACGCCTGCGCGTAGAAATTACTTAGCTGGGGGGGGGGGGCCTGCCGTGGTCTTCGCTTCCCGAGGCCGAGGCCTCGTTGAACGCTTCATGTCATGCAAAGGTTAGTCAAGAGAGGTAGCTTCCGGCCTCAGTTGCGGAGGCGACCGACCCAGGCCCTGTGTTCGCGTCACGGTGCCCGTGGGGCACGGACTGGGAGGGGTGCTCCCGTAGCGGACCCGGCTTGGGAAGCCTCAGACAACAGGGGCAGAAAACGCTCGCGAGGGTGCCCGCGCCGCTCCCTCGTGAGACTCGCGCGAAAGAAATCGAGGCAGGGGAGTGAAAAAGGCAGAGAGTCACAAGCCAAAGACGGTAACAACTTCAATAAAACTTCAAATGGGAATGAACAAGCCAACTACAGAAAGCAAATGAAAGAAGCCGCGTCCGGCAGCTAATCTAGTCTTCGACGTCTTCTCACCAGCGCGGAGCTAAGTGCTGCCACTGGGCGTGGGCGGGAGCCCCCGAGGCCCGAGGGCGGAACTCCTGAGACTCCGGGGCGTGTACAGCCCCACTCATTATTATGTGAGAGTGTCACGGGCGGCGAGCTTCACAGGCATTTGCCTTCTTCACAGGCACCGGGCCTTTTTCCCAATCGCAACAGCTTCACAGGCATTCGCCTTCTTCACAGGCACCGGGCCTTTCACAAAACGCAACAACTTCACAGGCATTCGCCTTCTTCACAGGCACCGGGCCTTTTCCAAAACGCGACAACTTCACAGGCATTCGCCTTCTTCACAGGCATCGGGCCTTTTCCAAAACGCGACAACTTCACAGGCATTCGCCTTCTTCACAGGCACCGGGCCTTTTCCAAAATGCGACAACTTCACAGGCATTCGCCTTCTTCACAGGCACCGGGCCTTTTCAGGAGTAAAACCTTCGGAGATGCTGGATGTTCCATGCGTTCTGGACGGGCACCCCCTCCTGAGTCTCCAAGCGTGCGGAGCCGGGCCTAGAAACATGAACAACCTTGAACGGGCCCTCCCACATGGGAGAGATCTTATGCAGTCCCTCCCTGGAGAGAACCCGTCTGAGCACGAGGTCCCCTACCTCAAGAGTCCTGGGGCGAATGTTGCGGCAGTGGTATTGCCGTAGTGCTTGTTGGTACCTTGCTGCTCGTAGCGCGGCTTCTCGACGATGCTCCTCCCCCGGCACGAGGTCCGTCCCCCGCATGGCGTCCTGCTGCGCCTCGTCGAACGCCAGGACCCGTGTGGAACGACGTCTGACCTCGTGAGGGAGGACCGCTTCAGCTCCATAGACCAGGAAGAACGGGGTCTCGCCAGTCGGCTTGGTCGCGGTCGTGCGGATGGACCACAGCACAGACTGAAGCTCATCGTACCAGCCCCTACCGCAGGCTTCCAACTTCTTCTTGAAGGTCCTGGTTTTGAGGCCCCTCAGGACCTCTGCGTTGGCCCGCTCGGCCTGACCGTTGCTCCGTGGGTGTGCTACCGAAGCGTAGCATACCTGCGTTCCAAGGTTCGCACAGTATGTTTTGAAGAGGTTACTGGTGAACTGCGAACCGTTGTCGGTGATGATGCGGTTCGGCACCCCGAACCGGCTCACGATGCCCTTGATGAACTTGACCGCGGGACCTGCGGGGATGGTGCGGACGGCTTCCACTTCAGCCCACTTGGTGAACTTGTCCACGGCGACATAGAGGTAGCGATAGCCTCCTGGCGCCCGAGGGAACGGGCCAGGATATCCAGCCCCCAGACTGCGAATGGCCACGAGAGGGGTATAGTTTGCAGACCTCCCACCGGCTAATGGATCTGCTTGGCATGGAATTGGCAGGCCTCGCAAGCTTTCACCAGTTCCACGGCATCATTGAGCGCCGTGGGGCAATAGAACCCGCTGCGGAACGCCTTGCCAACAAGGGTCCGTGATGTCGAATGATGCCCACAGTCTCCACCGTGTATGTCTGCCAGCAGCTCCCTCCCTTGCTCCCTGGAAATGCAACGTAGGGACACATCATTCGGTCGTCTCTGGTAGAGCTCTCCATCCACCGATGCAAGACGCCGTGGCTGCCGCGCCACACGCTCCGCTTCCTCCTCCTTTTAAGCAAGGTCCCTTGCGTCGGGTAACTCTGAGCTCGTGATCCGCACCCCTCCTGAAGCTCAGGCCAGCGAGTGACGCGCCTCGAGGCCGGGCCGCAGGCCGGGGCTCCCGAGGTAGGTGGCTGGGGGAGCTCTTCCCGAGGCTGCACCGTGCTTGACAGTGATGGCGTCACCGAGGGCTTGAAGAGTCGCTCCTCGAAGACGCCATGTTCCTGAGGTAGTCGCCTGGATGCCCGTTTGGCGATGTCATCAGCCTCTTGATTGGTGCCGCGAGGCACATGCTGCAACTCCAGTCCCAGGCTGCTTCTCCATCCTGCGGACCTCCGCGAGGTAGGCTTCCATGTGCTCATCCCTCGGCTCGTATACTTTGTTGGAGAAGTTTACGAGGAGTTGTGAATCACCCTTAATGGTAAGGCACTTCACCCCCAGGGCGACTGCGGCTTTCAGGCCTGCTATCAAGCCTTCGTATTCTGCTATGTTGTTGGAGACCTTTTCTCCGTGCTGGAAACAGAGTTGCACGGCGTAGTAGAGCTTGTCTTGGGTGGGAGATATGAGCACTGCGCCAGCCCCCGTGCCGTGTCGGGAGAACGCCCCGTCGAAGTACATGACCCAACCGTCCGGTGCCTCACTTCCCGGGGAGAGGGATCGATCCTCATCAGCCTTGAGGCCCGGCGCCTCCGCCCATTCCGCCACGAAGTCCGCTAGCGCAGCCCCCTTGATGACTCTGGTTGTGCTGAATTCTAACTGAAACGCTTGCAGTTCGATGTTCCACTCAGCGACTCTTCCAGCCGAGTTGGGGCTTCTGAGCACCCTTTCCAAGGGGTACGCTGAGACGACCTTGATGGGATGGCCCTGAAAATAGTGCCGCAGCTTGCGCGAGGCTACCAATAGCGCGAGGAGTTTCTGGGGCATGGGGTACCGCGCCCTCGCGTCCCGCAACACTGTGCTGACGAAGTACACAGGGTGTTCGACGAGGTTGGGAGTGCTGGTGCTGCTAGCGTCCTCCGGAGGCTGTGGTGCCTCCTGAGACAGTGGAGCCCCCAGCGGCCGGTCGCCTGGGGGAGGGGCCTCTTCTGTTCCGAGTGCGCTTCCCTGCGGCGGCTGATCCTTCTCGGCTGTGATAGTGGTCTCTGTGAGGCCCCTTTGATCTTGCTTCGCCTCGACCCGGGCAGCTGCCGCGGCTTTGGTCCAATGCTCCTCCCTAACCGCCACCGGGGCTGCGCTAGCAGAGTAGGGGGTGGCTGCAAGGTAGAGCACCAGGGGCTCTTGAGGGCGCGGAGCCACCACTACCGGAGGGCTGGTTAAGTACCCTTTGAGATCCTGGAACGCCTTGTCGGCCTCTTCAGTCCATTCAAAGGGGCCCTTTTTCTTCATCAGCTTGAAGAAGGGCAGCGCTCGTTCCCCCAACTTGGAGATGAAGCGTCCTAGTGCGGTCACGCCCGGTGAGCTTCTGCATCTCTCTAAGTGTCTTGGCGGGCTCATGTCCTCGACTGCTTTGACCTTTTACAGGTTGGCCTCGATGCCCGGTGGGACACGAGGAAGCCTGTGAGCTTGCCGAGGGGACTCCAAACACACACTTCTCCGGGTTGAGCCGCAGGTCCACTTCGTTGAGGCTCGCGAAGGTTTCCTCCAAGTCTTGTATCAGGGTTTTTGCCTCCCGAGACTTCACCACAATGTCATCAACGTAAGCCTCAGCATTCCTCCCGAGCTGCCGACCCAAGGCGATGTGCATCAGCCGCTGAAAGGTCGCACCTGCGTTGCGTAGCCCGAATGGCATGCATGTGTATCAGTACACTCCACACGGGGTCAGGAAAGCCGTTTTCTCCACGTCTTCTATCGCCATCTTGATCCGGTGATAGCGGAGAAGGCATCCGGCAAACATAACAGGTCGCACTTTCGGCGGTGGAGTCGACGATCCGATCGTCTGAGGGAGCAGGAATGGATCCTGCGGGTAGGCTTTGTTGAGGTTGGTGAAGTCGACACACATGCGTTCCTTCCCCCCTTTCTTTGGCACGACAACCGGGTTAGCCAACCAATCTGGGTATCGGACCTCGCGAATGACCCCTACCGCCTCTAGCTTGCGGGTCTCTTGGATGATGAAAGCCTGCTTCTCAGTGGACTGCTGTCTCGCTTTCTGCTTCACGGGGCGCACGTTGGGGCACCCGTTGGGGTGGTGCTCAATCACGCCCCTTGGAACCCCTGCCAGCTGACCAGGTTCCCATGCGAACACCTTCTTGTTCGCACGTAGGAACTTGATCAGGGCCTCCTCCTGCTCGGGCTCGAGGCTGGCGCCTATGGTGAAGGTGGCATTAGTGGATCCGTCCTCGTCGACCAGTATCTGCTTGGTTTCTGCCTTGTCTTGGGTGAATAGCTGCTTCTTCTTGGCGGTGCAGCCCCTTGGGCTCGGGCGCGCTGAGTCGGCGGGTCTGTGCCGCCTTGATCTTGAAGACGAGCTTGAGTACTTGCAACGCATCCCGGTGTCTCCGGATATGGTGAGGATGCCGCTGCTCCCGGGCATCTTCATGAGGTTGTATGCTGGGTGAGTCGCGGCCATGAATCGGGCTAGTCCGGGTAGCCGAGAATGGCGTTGTATGGGAGGCTGATGGGGCGATGTCGAAGTCGATTAGCTCCATGCGGAAGTTGTCGAGGTGCCGAAGGTCACGGAAGACGGATCTTCCCAAGGGCAGCGGAACCGCCTCGACGCCCAAGAAGAACTCTTGGCTGAAGCGCTCGGCGGTACATGGAGGAGGCTGAAGGCTTCAACCGAAACCTGGCCGAGGCCTGTGCCGCCATCGATGAGAGTCCTGGTGACGGCCACCTGGCAGATGGTGGGGGTGCACAACATTGGGAGCGCGCCCGAGCAGGCTGAGTTGGAGGGGTGATCATCCGAGCTGAAGGCCAGATCAACCTTGGGCGTCGACCAACCCGGAGGAGCCCCATGCTGCGCGGAAGCAGCACCGATCTGGCGGATGAATGGCTTGATGTGGTGGCCTGAAGGTGGCGCCTGCGAGCCGCCCAGGAGAGCTGCGACGACCGGGGGCGCCGGTGCAGCGTGCTGAGCGAGGAAGAGGCCGCGCAGCTCCACTCAAGAGGCCACGGAAGCTGCTGGCGGGTGGAGCAGCCACATGCGCGGGGCGCCGGTGAGGGCCTTGGGAAACCAGTTAGCCATGACCCTGTCGTCACCCCCGACTTCGAGGACGGCCCCTCAGACGCCCGCAGGAAGGCCACCGGATCGGTCGTTGCCAGAAGCGCGGTGGCATCTCCGGCTTGAACTTGTTCGCCATCGCACCGCCGCAAAGGCTGGGGCCAAGGCTCGGAGCCTGGCGCCGGGCGATCGAGCGGCGCGCGTTGCTCATCATAGGGCGAATCGCGATGTTGGCGGAGAGCGGGTCGGTGGAAGGGAAAGCTCCGGCGCACCCCTACCTGGCGCGCCAAATGTCGGATTTCGGGTTCCGGCAGACCCTCTAGGTTCGAACTCTGGGGTGCACGCGGAGATCGCACCTCCAACCTACCTACGTCTCATCGCCTCGCATGGATCTAAACTACACAAAGAACAACACAAGAGACGTGAGGTTTATACTGGTTCAGACCACCATTGTGGTGTAATACCCTACTCCACTGTGTGGTGTGGTGGATTGCCTCTGGGGCTGATGATGAACCGTACAAGGGAAGAACAGCCTCGCGAGGGTCTGTTCTTGGCTGGTGCGATGAACTGCTAGGGGAGTTCAGTCGCCTCTCTTTCTCTCTCTCTCTAGATGCGATGCCGATCCCCCCTACCCTGTGGGTGGCTAGTCTTATTTATAGGCGGAGGCCCTGGGCCTCTCCCCAAATATTGAGCGGGATGGGCGCCAACAATTGGCCATTTTGAAGGGGAACATCTAGTACACTTATCCTGACTAAAGTCGGTCCTCGCCTGCCAAAGACTCGGCGGTGACGCCGGATTGGGCTCCACGATGACCTCCTTCCTGCCGTTCTGCTGGTCTTGGTCTTGTTGCACCGAAATGGTTGCCTTTGCCTGATGCCTTGGCCTGCGCTTGCCTCCTTTGCACCAAAGGGGAAATGAGGACACTACGCGGGCTGGCGCCCGCCTGGCGCCCTCGGTCGTCATGGCTTGCGTCATGGGCACCTCGTGAGGTACCCCGCCTTGATCTCTCCGCCTCCTCGCGAGCCAGCCTGACGAGGCCGTGCCTGAGGGAGCTTCTTGTTGTCCGCCCAGCAATCTGGCCCCTCGCAAGGGTCTTCAGCTTGTGTTGATGAAGATGGGCCGTATTGGGCCACCCCTTGAGCCACGCCGCAGGCCGCAGGCAGGCAAGTCTGGGTACCCCCGTTCCCAGAACGCCGACACCCATGATGCCTCCTAATAAGTTGTCCACAAATTTGAAACCATAAATCATATACTGTAGTATGCATCGCTAGATGAGGTAACTTTGAACCAGCAAATGAAAGCATACCTTTTTGAGAACTCTATTCTCACACTTCTCACACATTTTACGAGACTAGATAAAGCTTTGATCTGAGAATAAAATTTAGTTAATACTTAAAAACTGTAACTAATGATGAAAGAATCAAGGTGTTGTTAAATAAATCGAGACAAAAGGATGATTAGCTAACCTGTGATATTGTTTCCAACAATTAGGATTGAGTCAACCATGTATACAACTCCAGCTACAAGATTCCCTAAACAACGAAAAACCCAATTCAATATACAAGCGTCAATTTGCCTGTCTTGTAACATCATAGAAGCTGCCCTGCAGTAAAAATCATATTATATACACTCTTGGATGTTTATACACAGTGCAGAATATCTACAATAATTGAGGAGAAAATATCCTTATAGAACAACTATAGATTACAATTGCAAATCATTATCAAGACACCTAAAAAAGCATGTCTCTATATAGCCATTACGTTTGTTATCAAATTGACAACCATGCTGTACCCGGGGGATAAGGTGAGTTTGCTCGGGGCTAATAAATAAGATGAATATTGTCATAGAAAATACATGGGAGGAAAGGTTTTTACCGCAGAAGAAGCTGACACAATGTTGAGCACACTGAACAAAAAGGAAGATGATGGTGATCCAGTACAAAATCTGGGCCATCCAGCCGCCATGGTGGAGCTTGTCGCGAGGGTCCTTCTGGTCCTTGATGCCGGCTAGGATGGTGAAGCAGAGGAAGTCACCGAGGCTGAAACATACTACTATATTGAACACAACATATCGAATTATAAAGCACTATCATATTATATATTTTTATAGCACGATACTGCAGTAGCACTTTTACACAATCATACTATTGCTAGTCCATTAAAAAAACAAAGAGGTACATGCCGCAAAGAAAAACATGTACGAAAGTGAAGTAGCCTCATACTGAAGCTTCCCATATGTAGTGTTGCAAGGCCAGAAGAAACTTGATTGTTTGGATGGCGATGTAAAATACCATGGAAGTGGATAAATGAAATCAAGTTAACATGTTTAGGACGTACGTGACCACAGCTTTCCTCATACCGGCCACACTGCCGATGAGGTGGCACTGCTTCTTGTGTCCAGGAGTGACTTGATGCAACGTCGAGGCTGCCGGACACCAATTCCAGACTCCGATCAGTAAATCAACCAACCGAGGCGGCATCCAACTGCCATTCACCGGCAAGGAGTCACAAAAACTCAGCGAGGGAGGGGTTTGCGTGGTATGTCACCTTAGTGAGGCTACTGCTGCAGACGAGAAAAATACGCACCCATGTTGTTCCTCCTCCAGCGTGGGTCCTCGCCCTCCTCCGCCGCGGTGGAGACCATCGTTCCCCTTGTCTCTCGTTCGTCGCGTCGCCAGCGGAGTAGGAGCCGGCGATGGCGGTGTGGGATAAAGGATCTCGAGGGGATGGAGAGACGATAGCGGCGCAGCGATCTCGAGGGCATCGGGAGACGACGGCGGCGACGTTTAATCGAGGAGATCGGGAGCCAACGGCGGCGCCGCTTACTCGAGGGGATCGAGAGGACGGTGGCGGCGACGGGAGAGAATCGAGAGGACGGCGGCGGCGGAGGAGGATCGAGGAAGGCAGCGTTCCTCCAGCAGGTGGTTTTCTTGGGGTGCGTGCGTTGGGTGGGGAGGTGACAAAAAAACCAGGGAAAAAAAACAGACGAAAAAAAAACCGTCTCTGGTAGGACGAAAATTGACCGGCGGAGACTACCAACTGCTCCATTAGGAGTAGAGACTTTGAAAGGGGAGTCCTACTAGGACTCCTCATGGGGCACGCCATAGGAGGCCGGCCCCCTCCCCCTCCTCCACTCCTTTATATACGGGAAGGGGGGCACCCCTTGGAGACACAACAATTGATCATTGATCTCTTAGCCGTGTGCGGTGCCCCCCTCCATCATAATCCACCTTGGTAATATCGTAGCGGTGCTTAAGCGAAGCCCTGTGTCGGTAGCATCATCATCACCATCATCACGCCGTCGTGCTGACGAAACTCTCCGGCGAAGCTCTACTGGATCGTGAGTTCGCGGGACGTCTCCGAGCTGAATGTGTGCAGAACACGGAGGTGCCATACGTTCGGTACTGAGGATCGGTCGATCGTGAAGACGTGCGACTACATCAACCGCGTTTTTATAACGCTTCCGGTCTACGAGGGTACGTGAACACACTCTCCCCTCTCGTTGCTATGCATCACCATGATCTTGCGTGTGTGTAGGAATTTTTTTTTAAATTACTACGTTCCCCAACAGTTGGATTACGCACTAGTGCAGAAAAGTCTAGCTATGACGTGGCAAAAACGGCCTTGCTGGCATGGACACCTGACGCCACCAATATGGCACCATTGTTAAAAAATAGTGGTTGCATTGGAGCCTACGTTGGCGGTATTTTTGTTACCAGTGATGTTGGATACAGTTGAACGACAACATTATCATATGTACCTTTGGCATTCGTAATTTTTCAATGCCATAAAGATGGAGAAACCTTGGAGGCGTCGTATATCCTCCGCACGCCATTACTTAGTTTGAAAGCATCGAAAAAAACTCCAATGACAGGGGAAAAACAATGCCGCGACAGCGTTTTGATACGTCCATTTTGCATCATGTTTTTCTACTACTATTTATTATGGTTTGGGTCATTATTTCATTTTATGATGCTACTCTTATCCCTTTTTTATCTTACTTTGCAAGTTTCACATCAATGGGGAGACTGCCAGCAGCTGAAATTTTGGACCATAAAAGAATACATGAGAGATAGCTATTCTACACAACTTCAAATGACCTGAAATTTTATGGAGAATCATTTTGGAATATATAAAAAATATTGGTGGAGGAATTACCATAAGGCAGGCCACCAGGGAGCGACAAGCTCAGGGTGCACCCTATGAGCTCGTGACTCCACCAGCAGGCCTCTGTTGGGTTCTGCGCTAGGTGCATCGACTTCAAAATAAAATTTTCCTACACGAAGAACAATCAGGAACATCCTATGGGAATGGATCACAGATCGTTACCACTAGACGCGCAGTGTCGTGCAGCAAAAGTAGTGTTGGGGGAGCACGTCCCGAGTCTTTTCCTCCTCATCTGATCTACCTCGAACAACCAGTAGTCGGATCCCACGTACAGGTTCGCCGGAGCGGAGCAAGTGCACTGCCTCTAAGAGTATCCGCCCGTGCAGGAGGATCACCGTGGGGCGGACTCCTAGGTCCGATCACACAGTCAGCAATGAGTGGAGGTGGCGACAAGTTCGTGGGGCACCACAGGGGGGTAGGTCATGCCTAGGAGGCTTGTGGCTTCCTCGTGAGGCTTCTGGTCCTTCCATGAAGCTCCGGGGGTCTCTTTTGGTCCACAAAAAATCACCATAAATTTTTAGCCCATTTCGAGAACTTTTATTTCTGCACAAAAAATGACACCTCTGCTGAAAACAACGTTAGTCCGGGTTAGTTCTAACCAAATCATACCAAAACGATATAAAACTGTTGTAAACATGGCATGAATACTTCATAAATTATAGATACGTTGGATACATATCAGCATCCCCAAGCTTAGTTTTTGCTCGTCCTCGAGTCGGTAAATGACAAAAGAAATAATTTATGAAGTGTGAATGCTAGTATAGTGTATAAGTTCGATCAATAATAATTTTAATCACTTTTCCTAGCATCATAACAACAAGTTTTTCTCGTAAAAGTCATCATCATAAAGTAGCAATCAATCGATTGCTTGTATCTGCGTTGGTATTTCCCCGAAGAGGGGAGGATGATGCAGCACAACAATGGAAAGTATTTCCCTCAGTTAATGAAACCAAGGTCATCAATCCAGTAGGAGAACCAAACAACACTATGTAAATGGTACCTGCACACAAATAACAAATACTCGCAACCCAACACGTAAGAGGGGTTGTCAATCCCTCCTCGGTATTAAGATAGATTAAATTGTATGTGATTGGATAAATAGATCCAGCGAAAACAAAAAATAACATAAATAAAGAAAAAGTGCAGCAAGGTATTTTTGGGTTTCTGGAATAATAGATCTGAAAACAATATGATAGAAAATAAACCCGGGGCCCATAGATTTCACTAGTGGCTTCTCTCGAGAAAATAACGTACGGTGGGTAAACAAATTATTGTTGGGCAATTGATAGAAGAGCAAATAATTATGACGATATCCAAGGCAATGATCATGTATATAGGCATCACGTCCAAGATTAGTAGACCGAAATGATTCTGCATCTACTTCTATCACTCCACACATCGACTGCTATCCAGCATACATCTAGTGTATTAAGTTCATAAAGAAGACGGGTCTCCCTTTCATGAAAATGATTTTTCCAAATGTGTGAAGGAGATGTGTCCCCTGGCATGCAAGCTGGCAGAGGAAACCGATTTATCCAGGTATCAGGTGTCTTACACGATGGAAAATGCAAAAGTGAAAGCACCGTCTTATGAAATTGTGGATCTCATCCCTCCAACGCGTAAGCATACTTTTGCTCCTGATGTTGATCCATCCACATTTATCGATGATGAAGCTGTATTCAAGGCCTTAACTGGCATCGACTGGATGTCACCTGACTTCTAGATGGTCAAAGAAGAGCTGGAGCAGGATGACCCAGAGCCATCAACCCGCCGTGACAAAGGCAACTGACATCCGGTCATTCATAATCATGGATTAATTTCAATGTGCTGGAAAACACTTGGTTTCCATTTGTAGGCCCTTTGTAATAGGCTAGATTGCAAACAGTTATCTGTCATGCCATCGTGCATTTTTATCTTTTGAATGCTTAAACCGCCGAACAGATATTTATGACCCACCACTTGTGCATATAATGTTATCAATCCTGTGTGTCAGATCAAATATTGTCATACTCCCTGCACATAAGCAAACAACATGTGCCCTGATGGTTTAAGCCAGGGCAGGTCACAAATACCTTTGAAAACCCTAATATATACATGAGTTGTCATATTTCTGGCTTACGCCTTTAGTCTTTCTATCAAATGACAACTCATGTCTATGGTTAGTAAACCTTAACCATTTTTACCAACGAGCTAGTCTAGTAGAGGCTTATTAGGGACACGGTGTTGTTTATGTATCCACGCATGTATTTAAGTTGCCGGTCAATACAATTCTAGCATGAATAATAAACATTTATCATGAACAAGGAAATATTATAATAACCAATTTATTATTGCCTCCAGGGCATATTTCCAACATCGCCTTGTCATGAAAGTGCTCTCTCATTTTTTAGGGCAAATGGCTTCATATAGCGGAAAATGGGGCATCGGTGGAACTTTGTGGGCCCCACAAAGCACATGGGCGCACCCGGGAGGTAGGACGTGCCCCTGCCTTGTGGGCCCACAAAGGATCTTCTCCGGCACTCCTTTCTTCCAATTTTTTTTATATATTCCAAATAATTCTTCGTAAATTTTCAGGTCATTTGGAGCTCGAGAGAATATCTATCTCCATTGTCGCTTTTTTAGGCTCAGAATTCCAATTGTCGGCAATCTCCCTCTTTTGGTGTACCTTGCATTTTAAGAGAGAAAATGCATTAAAATTGCATCATAAAGTGAAATATAGCTCTGAAACATTATAAATAATAGCAAGAAAACATAATGCAAAATGGACATATCAGAATCAAGTCCCCCAGAAAAGAAAATCATAATCAAGTAATCAGGGCAATAATGTTCAGGACATTCGGAGAGTTTATTTTGGTACCTTTTACAAGTATCCACCAAACACTCACCTGGACGTTGTCCAAATCTACCAATCTTCCTTATTATTTTATATAGCTTATGTTGAGGATAAAAACAAGCGAAGAATACATGTGAGAACTTTCTCTAGTCATTCAAGTTACTTGCAGGCTCCTCCAGTAGCCATTTAGCGGCTTCCTTTTGAAGATTATAAGGAAACAACTTCACTTTAATTTCTTCATTAGTCAAATCTTGCAACTGAAACATATCACATATAATTTCAAATTCTTTGTGCGAATAGGGACTTTCAGTTCCATCACCTCGGAATGTCTTCTTTTTCAACATCTCAAGCAACCGAGGGTTTATCTCAAATGTTTTACCTGTTAGGTCGCGACCAGCAGATATATATTTTTCTCCTCGAGCTAGACCCGCTACTATTTCCACACCTACCTGGTAAAAAAATTCTTGTAGGACCTTGGTTGCTTGCAACCTGCATAGACTATTAGAACACAAAATAATTCAAAACTTAAAGCAAATCCCAAAAAGCACTCAGCTCCCCGACAAAGGTTTCAGAAAAAAGCTTGATGACCTGCAGGTGCACAGGATTTAGTTATAGCCTTTTCAAAGTGAGAGTATCGATCCCACTGGAAGCACATGAATCAATTGTTGCCTCTTGTAGTGAATTATGGATTTGTGTCTGCAAGTGATTGTAGACTGCAGACAGAGCGAGGGCGAAAATAAATAGTTGTTGTGGTGCGGAGAAAACTTGAGAGTAAATAACATTAAAAGCAATAAGAAAACAATAGCTTTGAGTAACTAGTGATTTGGCAAAGGAGTAAGGCGATCTCATGGAGTCCAGAATTCCCGTTCGTATGTTTCTAACATGGCCTATGCATGGGCACGCATAGTATGATCTGGATACTTGAGCCACTCTTGATGATTATGCTGGGCGGAGCCGGGTATAGTAATGTTCTACTGTAGGTAGACTTCATGCCACGCATCCCACCACCATATCCCCGCTACAGGGTATGACTATGATAATTAGGGGTTACCCCATGGACATGGCCTCTGCAAAGGTTAGAAGTAAACGCTTGTACGGTCACCTCGAATTACCTTCACATCCTACCCTTTACAATGACAGTGATACACTTCGTGGCCATATGACGGTAAGTCTGAGTGGGGCCCCTTCACAACATTCATGAAGTTATCAAACCAAGCATTCAACAGAGGATCTCATATCCAATATAACGATTCAGATCCTATACATACCAAGGTTCGTCTATATCCCTGATAACTAGGGGGTCTACTCACGCATGGGGACAACAAACATCATGATGATGGTGGTGGTGAACATGAATGAATCACAAATGTAGCACACAAGACGATCCACTAGGGTTCCTGATGTTACAATGAGATATGATGATGATGACAGAGGTGATGATGTTGTAGCCCCCGCATGCTTGGTGGTGAAGATGGCGATCTCCTACTTACCAATCCCTCCTCCGGATGATCTCCAAAGGCTAGGGCTCTGCCTTCTGAACAAGATTTTGGTGTCTCTGTGTATCTGATCCCCGATTTGATTTCACGGAGTGGAAGAAGTGGTCGAGGCTGCGGCGATGGCGCTTTATACGACCACTCATACGAGTGGGTGCGCTCATATGGAGCGTCGTCTTTCGCCCTAGAGGCGTCGCAGCGACTCCTCCATTGCCCCCTTGCCCCATTCTTTTATGGTAGATGAATATCACATAAAATACGTGATTTCACTACCATTTCCTAGGATTCCTTTCATAAAATATTATTTGATCAAAAAAGCGTTACATGATGAACATCAACAAAAAGAGGTACTCGAACGCGATAAAATTGCACAAATAGGTACAAAATAATAATCAAAATCATCACATAAATTGGACTCATCATGAGGCGAAAAATATGCGGGTGCTCGATGTACTGGGGTGGCGTCTAGTGGCCACAACCTTGTCTGGTGGTGGCCTGATCGGTGACAGTGTGTGTTGGGGCATCCGGTGGCGAAGCCTTGAGTTGGGGATGGTGGTGGAGCACACATAGCGGCGGAAGTCTGGTCGTGGCTTTGTGGAGGAGGGCGAATAGAGAAGAAGAGAGGGCTGCTAGGGCAAGAAGAGGGGAGGCAGATATGAGGGAATTGGCGTGGGCCATATCCGTCAGTCATACGTGGCGGGCGTGTCTGGGCGCGTTCGGACGTACCATATCCACCTCAGATATGGACCGAGTATGAGAAGTGCCGGTTATTCTCGGTGTTTGGGCCAGATGTGGAATTACCGGTTGTGTGGCGTTTTTTCGGCCGGACACTAATAGGACAGCCGTCCGGCCGTTTGATGTGGGTATGGGGTCCGATTGTAAATGCTCTTAGGACTTTTTCCTTTTCCTGAGAATTAGAGCATCTACAATCGGACCCCTCAAACCCGTCTCTAACACCCGGGCAGGCCGCCGGTTCACTGACCGGTAATGAAATTTCGACCTAACCAGGCCTCTCAAGCCGCCCTCAAACGCCTGGGCTGACCAGCACCCCTCATATCCAGCCCAAATATGGGGCGGATATAGGGCGGTCTGGGCGCGCCCGCTACGTCGACTTGGCCCAACCTGGTCCATGCCTGCCCCACAAATATCACCATCCGGAAAACCCTAGAACGCAGTCAATCCGAACTCCACTTCACTCCCATCTCCGTACACTCCCCTTTTGATGCCCTCCAAACGCATCCGATGGCCGGCGATCGAAGCATCGCTGCCTCCGGTGGGGACTCCGGCTCCGACAACGACTGGTCTAGCCTGCTGCGCGAAGCGGACCCCGACGATGTGGAGGAGGTCGCCCTCCGCATCGCCTGGAGGTGTTCCGTCGTCGACCAAGGTGGATCCGGCAGCGGCGGATCCACTTCGTCAGCACTCGGCGCCATTCGACGCAGCGTCGCCGACGTCGCCGGCTGATACGTCTCCAACGTATCTATAATTTTTGATTGTTTCATGCTATTATATTATCTATCTTGGATGTTTATTGGGCTTTATTAACCACTTTTATATTATTTTTGAGACTAACCTATTGACCCAGAGCCTAGTGACAGTTCATGTTTTCCCCCTTGTTTCAGTGTTTCGAAGAAAAGGAATATCAAACAGAGTCGAAACGGAATGAAACCTTCTGGAGAAGTTATTTTTGGAAGGAAAGCAACCTGATAGACTTGGAGTGCATGTCAGGAAAGAAACGAGGGAGCCACGAGGTAGGCAGGCGCGCCCTCCACCCTCGTGGGCCCCTCGTGGCTCCCCTGACGTACTTCTTCATCCTATATATACCCATATACCCTAAAATGATCGGGGAACAAAATAGATCGGGAGTTCCGCCGCCGCAAGCCTCTGTAGCCACCAAAAGTCAATCGGGACCCTGTTCCGGCACCCTGCAGGAGGGGGGATCCCTCACCGGTGGCCATCTTCATCATCCCAGCGCTCTCCATGACGAGGAGGGAGTAGTTCACCCTCGGGGCTGAGGGTATGTACCAGTAGCTATGTGTTTGATCTCTCTCTCTCTCGTGTTCTTGATTTGGCACGATCTTGATGTATCGCGAGCTTTGCTGTTATAGTTGGATCTTATGTTTCTTCTCTCCCTCTACTCTCTTGTAATGGATTGAGTTTTCCCTTTGAAGTTATCTTATCGGATTGAGTCTTTAATGATTTGAGAACACTTGATGTATGTCTTGCTGTGCGTATCTGTGGTGACAATGGGATATCACGTGATTCACTTGATGTATGTTTTGGTGATCAACTTGCGGGTTCCGCCCATTAACCTATGCATAGGGGTTGGCACATGTTTTCGTCGTGATTCTCTGGTAGAAACTTTTGGGCACTCTTTGAGGTTCTATGTGTTGGTTGAATAGATGAATCTGAGATTTTGTGATGCATATCGTATAACCATACCCACGAATACTTGAGGTGACATTGGAGTATCTACGTGACATTAGGGTTTTGGTTGATTTGTGTCTTAAGGTGTTATTCTAGTACGAACTCTAGGGCTGTTTGTGACACTTATAGGAATAGCCCAATGATTGATTGGAAAGAATAACTCTGAGGTGGTTTCGTACCCTACCATAATCTCTTCATTTGTTCTCCACTATTAGTGACTTTGGAGTGACTCTTTGTTGCATGTTGAGGGATAGTTATATGATCCGATTATGTTATTATTGTTTAGAGAACTTGCACTAGTGAAAGTATGAACCCTAGGCCTTGTTTCCTAGCATTGCAATACCATTTATGCTCACTTTTATCGCTTGCTACCTTGCTGTTTTTATATTTTCATATTACAAAAACCTATATCTACCATCCATATTGCACTTGTATCACCATCTCTTCGCCAAACTAGTGCACCTATACAATTTACCATTGTATTGGGTGTGTTGGGGACACAAGAGACTCTTTGTTATTTGGTTGCAGGGTTGTTTGAGAGAGACCATCTTCATGCTATGCCTCCCACGGATTGATAAACCTTAGGTCATCCACTTGAGGGAAATTTGCTACTGTCTTACAAACCTCTGCACTTGGAGGCCCAACAACGTCTACAAGAAGAAGGTTGCGTTGTAGACATCAAGCTCTTTTCTGGCGCTGTTGCCGGGGAGGTGAGTGCTTGAAAGTATATCTTTAGATCTTGCAATCGAATCTTTTTTTTTTCTTGTTTTAGCACTAGTTTAGTTTATAAAATAAAACTACAAAAAAATGGAATTGAGTTTGCCTCATATGCTTCATCTTTTTAATATCTTTCGTGAGTATGATGGAAAGGAAAATTGTGCCAAAGTGTTAGAAGAAGAATGCATTAGAATGTTTGGCACTAAATCTTTGAATGATGAGCATGATTGCAATGTTGTTAGTATGAATTCCTTGAATATCCCTGATGCTAATGATATGCAAAGCCACAAGCTTGGGGAAGCTATTTGATGAAGATGATATTTTTTGTCCCCCAAGCTTTGATGAGCAAAATTACTATGATGAAAGCATGCCTCCTATCTATGATGATTATTGTGATGACACGTATGCTATAAAGAATAATGATAACCATGAAACTTGTCATCTTGATCTTAATTTTCAATCATATGATAGTTATTTTGTTGAGTTTGCTCCCACTACTATTCATGAGAACAAATTTGCTTATGTGGAGAGTAATAAAAATTCTATGCTTGTAGATCATGAAAAGAATGCTTTAGGTGCTGGTTATATTGTTGAATTCATTCATGATGCTACTGAAAATTATTATGAGGGAGGAATATATGCTTGTAGGAATTGCAATAATAACAAGTTTCCTCTCTATGTGCTTGAAATCTTGAAGTTATGCTTGTTTTGCCTTCCTATGCTAGTTGATTATTGTTCCCATAAGTTGTTTGCTCACAAAATCCCTATGCATATGAAGTGGGTTAGACTTAAATGTGCTAGTCATATTCTTCATGATGCTCTCTTTATGTTTCAATTCTTATCTTTTATGTGAGCATCATTGAAATCATCATGCCTAGCTAGGGGCGTTAAACGATAGCGCTTGTTGGGAGGCAACCCAATTTTATTTTAGTTTCTTGCCTTTTGGTTCTTTTTAGGAATAAATAATCCATCTAGATTTTGTTCAGATGTGGTTTTGTGTTTTAGTTAGTGTTTGTGCCAAGTAGAACCTTTGGGAAGACTTGGGTGAAGTCTTTATGATCATGCTGTAAAAAACAGAAACTTTAGCGTTCATGAGATTAGCGTCAACTTTTTACTGGAGAGTGTTATATATTTAGTTAATTCTTTTTGCAGATGATTACTAGAAAAATTCCTCAGGTCCACAAATTTATTTTAGAATTTTTGGAGTTCCAGAAGTTTGTGTTAGTTACAAATTACTACAGACTGTTCTGTTTTTGACAGATTCTGATTTTCGTGTGTTGTTTGCTTATTTTGATGACTCTATGGCTAGTAAAATAGTTTATAAAACTTAGAGAAGTTGGAATACAGTAGGTTTAACAACAATACAAATAAATAATGAGTTCATTATAGTACCTTGAAGTGGTGTTTTGTTTTCTTTCGCTAACGGAGCTTACGAGTTTTCTGTTAAGTTTTGTGTTGTGAAGTTTTCAAGTTTTGGGTAAGGATTCGATGTACTATGGAATAAGGAGTGGCAAGAGCCTAAGCATTGGGATGCCCAAGGCACCCCAAGGTAATATTCAAGGATAACCAAGAGCCTAAGCTTGGGGATGCTCCGGAAGGCATCCCCTCTTTCGTCTTCATTCATCGGTAACTTTACTTGGAGCTATATTTTTATTCACCACATGATATGTGTTTTGCTTGGAGCGTCATGTAATTTTATTTTGTTTTGCTTGCTGTTTAAATAAAATACCAAGATCTGAAATTCTTAAATGTTAGAGAGTCTTCACATAGTTACATAATTATTAAACTTCTCATTGATTTTCACTTATATCTTTCGGAGTAGTTTGTCATTTGCTCTAGTACTTCACTTATATCTTTTAGAGCACGGTGGTGGATTTGTTTTATAGAAACTATCTCTCATGCTTCACTTAGATTATTTTGAGAGTCTTAAATAGCATGGTAATTTGCTTAAATAATCCTAATATGCTAAGCATACAAGATTAGTAAAAACTTTCTTATGAGTGTGTTAAATACTAAGAAAAGTTTGATGCTTGATAATTATTTTGAGATATAAAGATGGTCATATTAGAGTCATGCTAGTGAGTAGTTGTGAATTTGAGAAATACTTGTTCTAAAGTTTGTGATTCCCGTAGCATGCACTTATGGTGAACCGTTATGTGATGAAGTCGGAGCATGATTTATCTATTGACTGTCTTCCTTATGAGTGGCGGTCGGGGACGAGCGATGGTCTTTTCCTACCAATCTATCCCCCTAGGAGCATGGGCGTAATACTTTGCTTTGATAACTTGTAGATTTTTGCAATAAGTATATGAGTTCTTTATGACTAATGTTGAGTCCATGGATTATACGCACTCTTCTTCCTTCCACCATTGCTAGCCTCTCTAATACCGCGCACCTTTCGTCGGTATCATACACCCACCATATACCTTCCTCAAAACAGCCACCATACCTACCTATCATGGCATTTCCATAGCCATTCCGAGATATATTGCCATGCAACTTTCCACCGTTCCTTTATTATGACACTCTCCATCATTGTCATATTGCTTTGCATGATCATGTAGTTGACATTGTATTTGGGGCAAAGCCACCGTTCATAATTCTTTCATACATGTAACTCTTGATTCATTGCATATCCCGGTACACCGCTGGAGGCATTCATATAGAGTCATATATTTTTCTAAGTATCGAGTTGTAATTGTTGAGTTGTAAGAAAATAAAAGTGTGATGATCATCATTATTAGAGTATTGTCCCAGTGAGGAAAGGATGATGGAGACTATGATTCCCCCACAAGTCGGGATGAGACTCCGGACGAAAAATAAAAAAAAGAAAAGAAAAGAGGCCATAAAAAAGAGAAAAAAAAGGCCCAAATAAAAAAAATATAAAAAATGAGAATAAAAGAGAGAAGGGGCAATGCTACTATCCTTTTACCACACTTGTGCTTCAAAGTAGCACCATGATCTTCATGATAGAGAATTTCCTATGTTGTCACTAGTGGGAATCTTTCATTATAGAACTCGGCTTGTATATTTCAATGATGGGCTTCCTCAAAATGCCCTAGGTCTTCGTGAGCAAGCGAGTTGGATGCACACCTACTTAGTTTCTTTTTGAGCTTTCATACACTTATAGCTCTAGTGCATCCGTTGCATGGCAATCCCTACTCACTCACATTGATATCTATTGATGGGCATCTCCATAGCCCATTGATACGCCTAGTTGATGTGAGACTATCTTCTCCTTTTTGTCTTCCCCACAACCACCATTCTATTCCACCTATAGTGCTATGACCATGGCTCACGCTCATGTGTTGCGTGAAGATTGAAAAAGTTTGAGAACATCAAAAGTATGAAACAATTGCTTGGCTTGTCATCGGGGTTGTGCATGATTTAAATATTTTGTGTGGTGAAGATAGAGCATAGCCAGACTATATGATTTTGTAGGGATAGCTTTTTTTGGCCATGTTATTTTGAGAGGACATAATTGCTTTATTAGTATGCTTGAAGTATTATTATTTTTATGTCAATATAAACTTTTATCTTAAATCTTTCGGATCTGAATATTCATACCACAATTAAGAAAAATTACATTGAAATTATGCCAAGTAGCATTCCACATCAAAAATTCTGTTTTTATCATTTACCTACTCGAGGACGAGCTGGAATTAAGCTTCGGGATGCTGATACGTCTCCAACGTATCTATAATTTTTGATTGTTCCATGCTATTATATTATCTATCTTGGATGTTTATTGGGCTTTATTATCCACTTTTATATTATTTTTGGGACTAACCTATTGACCCGAGCCAGTGCAGTTCTGTTTTTCTCTTGTTTCGAGGTTTGAAGAAAAGGAATATCAAGCGAGTCGAAACGGAATGAAACCTTCTGGAGAAGTTATTTTTGGAATGAAAGCAACCTCGTAGACTTGGAGTGCACGTCAGGAAAGGAACGAGGGAGCCACGATGTAGGGGGGCGCGCCCTCCACCCTCGTGGGCCCCTCGTGGCTCCCCTGACGTACTTCTTCCTCATATATATACACATATACCCTAAAACGATCGGGGAATAGAATAGATCGCGAGTTCCTGATACGTCTCCAACTTATCTATAATTTTTGATTGCTCCATGCTACTTTATCTATTGTTTTGGACTATAATGGGCTTTATTTTCCACTTTTATATTATTTTTGGGACTAACCTATTAACCGGAGGCCCAGCCCAGAAATTGCTGTTTTTTTGCCTATTTCGGTGTTTCAAGAAAGCGGAATATAAAACGGAGTCCAAATGGAATGAAACCTTCGGGAACGTGATTTTCTCACCGAACGTGATCCAGGAGACTTGGACCCTACTCCAAGGAGTGCCAGAGGCGGTCACGAGGGTGGGGGGCGCGCCCCCTGCCTCATGGGCCCCCTGACGCTCCACCGACGTACTCCTTCCTCCTATATATACCTACGTACCCCCAACAGATCAGAAGGGGAGCCAAAAACCTAATTCCACCACCGTACCTTCCTGTATCCACGAGATCCCATCTTGGGGCCTGTTCCGGAGCTCCGCCGGAGGGGGCATCCACCACGGAGGGCTTCTACATCAACACCATATCCCCTCCGATGAAGTGTGAGTATTTTACTTCAGACCTTCGGGTCCATAGCTAGTAGCTAGATGGCTTCTTCTCTCTTTTTGGATCTCAATACAATGTTCTCCCCCTCTCTCGTGGAGATCTATTTGATGTAATCTTCTTTTTGCGGTGTGTTTGTTGAGACCGATGAATTGTGGGTTTATGATCCAGATTATCTATGGAAAATATTTGATTCTTTTCTGAATTCTTTTATGTATGATTAAGTTATCTTTGCAAGTCTCTTCGAATTATCCGTTTGGTTTGGCCAACTAGATTGGTAGTTCTTGCAATGGGAGAAGTGCTTAGCTTTGGGTTCAATCTTGCGGTGTCCTTACCTAGTGATAGAAGGGGTTGCAAGGCACATATTGTATTGTTGCCATCGAGGATAACAAGATGGGGTATTTATCATATTGCATTAATTTATTCCTCTACATCATGTCATCTTGCTTAAGGCGTTACTCTTTTTAACTTAATACTCTAGATGCATGCTTTGGATAGCGGTCGATGAGTGGAGTAATAGTAGTAGATGAGAATCGTTTCGGTCTACTTGTCACGGACGAGATGCCTATATACATGATCATTGCACGGATAACATCATAAATATGCTCAATTACGTCAATTGCTCAACGATAATTTGTTCACCCAAGTAGAATACTTATGCTCTTGAGAGAAGCCACTAGTGAAACCTATGGCCCCGGGTCTATTCTCATCATATCAATCTCCATCACTTTATTTACTTGCTTTGCTTTTACTTTTTACTTTGCATCTTTATACCAAAAATACCAAAAATATTATCTCTATCAGATCTCACTCTCGTAAGTGACCGTAAAGGGATTGACAACCCCTAATCGCGTTGGTTGCAGTAGCTATCGTTTTGTGCAGGTCACGAGGGACTTGCTGCGTGGCCTCCTCTTTGGATTGATACCTTGGTTCTCAAAAAGCGAGGGAAATACTTACGCCATCTTGTGTTGCATCATCCTCTCCTCTTCGGGGAAATCCAACGCAAGATCGAGACGTAGCAAGAAGGATTTCTGGCGCCGTTGCCGGGAGGCTTACGCAAAAGTCAACATACCCAGTACCCATCACAATCCCTATCTCTCGCATTACATTATTTGCCATTTGCCTCTCGTTTTCCTCTCCCCCACTTCATCCTTGCCGTTTTATTCGCCCTCTATTTTCCGTTCGTCTTGCCTTGATGTCTTTCTTGGCTCGTTTGCTTGAAATAGTTGGGTATTTATTCCTAAACAGAGAAGCTAATATCTATGGATCCTGATCCGCTCGCCAATCTTTTTAAGAGATCCAGTTATGATGAACCAATTCCTAGTGATTTGGATGCACTAGATTATCTTTATAAGCTTTTTCCTAAAATCCGTAAATCTGAAAATTGTGATGAAGTGCTTCATGATAGAACTTTGAATAAAAAGCATGATTGCAATGATTTTATTATAAATTCTTTTGATGTCAATTGTGCTAATAAGATGCAAAACCCTAATCTTGGGGATGCTAGTTTTGCTATGGCTACTACTTGTTGCAATGATCGTTATTGGGGTGATTCTTATTATGATCTTGAAAATTTATTTAAGCCCCATGATGAATATGAGATTGATAATATTGTTTGCAATAATATTGAAAGTGGGTTTGGAAGAGTGTCAACTTTAGATCCCACATATTTGGATAACATTCAATCTTATGAAATTTTTGATAAAAGTGGGTTTGGAGAGGTCATGACTTTAGTTAATATTAATCCCACTATTTCGGAAGAGTGTCAACTTCGCATGCATGTGGATCGTGTTGAGAATATGTCATGTGATAGTTATATTGTTGAATTTTCTTATGATCCTACATATAGTTATTATGAGAGAGGAAAATATGGTTATAGAAATTTTCATGTTACTAAATTACCTCTCGTTATGTTGAGATTGCTATTGTCTCTTTCCGCTTCCTTGCTTATGCTAGTTTTTGCTTGCCTTGATTTGTTTGCCTATAAGATGCCTATGAATAGGAAGTATGTTAGACTTATATGTGGTTGTCACATGTTTTATGATGCTCTCTTTGTACTTCAATTCTTGTCTTTCTTGTGAGCATCATTGAAATCTCAATGCCTAGCTAAAAAGCCTTTAAAGAAAAGCGCTTGTTGGGAGACAACCCAATATTTTTCCTTGCTGCTTAGTAATAAATAATCCTTCTAGACTCTGTTTAGATGTGATTTTATCTTTTAATTAGTGTTTGTGCCAAGTTGGACCTATTGGATCTTCTTGGACGATAGTTATTTGATCTTGCTGTAATTCCCAGAATCTTTGCGCTCAGTGTCCGAATTGTTAAAAATCACCAGAACGTGATAAAATAGTGATTACAATTGATGCTGATAAATAAACAAATTGTCCAGGTCTTCAAATTTTGGTAGAAATTTTTCGGTTCCAGAAGTTTGCGTTAGTTACAGATTACTACAGACTGTTCTGTTTTTGACAGATTCTGTTTCGCGTGTGTTGTTTGCTTATTTTGATGAATCTATGGCTAGTAAAATAGTTTATGGTCCATAGAGAAGTTGGAATACAGTAGGTTTAACACAAATATAAATAAATAATGAGTTCATTACAGTACCTTAAAGTAGTCTTTTGTTTTCTTTCTCTAACGGAGCTCACGAGATTTCTATTGAGTTTTGTGTTGTGAAGTTTTCATGTTTTGGGTGAATTCTTTTGATGGATTATGGAAAAATGAGTGGCAAGAGCCTAAGCTTGGGGATACCCATGGCACCCCAAGATAATCCAAGGACACCAAAAAGTCAAAGCTTGGGGATGCCGGAAGGCATCCCTCTTTAATCCACTTCCATTGGTAATTTACTTGGAGCTATATTTTTATTCACCAACATGATATGTGTTTTGCTTGGAGCGTCTTGTATTATTTGAGTCTTTGCTTTTTAGTTTACCACAATCATCCTTGCTGTACACACCTTTTTATACAGCCATATATGAATTGGAATTTGTTAGAATACTCTAGTGCTTCACTTATATCTTTTGAGCTTGATAGTTTTGCTCATAGTGCTTCACTTATATCTTTTGAGCGTGATAATTTTTGCTCTAGTGCTTCACTTAGATCTTTTAGAGCACGGTGGTGGATTTGTTTTAAAGAAACTTGATCTCTCATGCTTCACTTAGATTATTTTGAGAGTCGTTAATAGCATGGTAAATTGCTTAATATTAATATACTTGGTATTCAAGATATGTGAAACTTTCTTTTGAGTGCATTGAATACTAAGATAAGTTTGATGCTTGATAATTGTTTTGAGATATGAAGGTGATAATATTAGAGTCATGCTAGTTGAGTAGTTGTGAATTTAAAGAATACTTGTGTTGAAGTTTGTGATTCCCGTAGCATGCACGTATGGTGAACCGTTATGTGATGAACTCGGAGCATGATTTATTTATTGATTGTCTTCCTTATGAGTGGCGGTCGGGGACGAGCGATGGTCTTTTCCTACCAATCTATCCCCCTAGGAGCATGCGCGTAATACTTTGCTTTGATAACTTCTAGATTTTTGCAATAAGTATATGATTTCTTTATGACTAATGTTGAGTCCATGGATTATACGCACTTTTTCCCATCCTTCCACCATTGCTAGCCTCTCTAATACCGGCGCACTTTTCGCGGTATCATACACCCACCATATATCCTTCCTCAAAACAGCCACCATACCTACCTATTATGGCATTTCCATAGCCATTCCGAGATATATTGCCATGCAATTTTCCACCGTTCCGTTTATTATGACACGCTCCATCATTGTCATATTGCTAGCATGATCATGTAGTTGACATCGTATTTGTGGCAAAGCCACCGTTCATAATTCTTTCATACATGTCACTCATGTTTCATTGGATAACCCGGTACACCGCCAGAGGCATTCATATAGAGTCATATTTTGTTCTAAGTATCAAGTTGTAATTGTTGAGTTGTAAGAAAAATAAAAGTGTGATGATCTTCATTATTAGAGCATTGTCCCAAGTGAGGAAAGAATGATGGAGACTATGATTCCCCCCACAAGTCGGGATGAGACTCTGGACGAAAAAAAAGAGGCCATAAAAAAGAGAGAAGGCCAAAATAAAAAAAATGAGAGAAAAAGAGAGAAGGGACAATGTTACTATCCTTTTACCACACTTGTGCTTCAAAGTAGCACCATGATCTTCATGATAGAGAGTCTCTCATTTTGTCACTTCCATATAACACGAATATGACGGACGGTGATGTCTACTACACAACCTTCTTCTTGTAGACATTGTTGGGCCTCCAAGTGGAGAGGTTTGTAGGACAGTAGCAAATTTCCCTCAAGTGCATGACCTAAGGTTTATCAATGCTGGGAGGCGTGGGATGAAGATGGTCTCTCTCAAACAACCCTGCAACCAAATAACAAAGAGTCTCTTGTGTCCCCAACACACCCAATCCAATGGTAAATTGTATAGGTGCACTAGTTCGGCGAAGAGATTGTGATACAAGTGCAATATGGATGGTAGATATAGATTTTTGTAATCTGAAAATATAAAAACAGCAAGGTAGCAAGTGGTAAAAGTAAGCGTAAATGGTATTGCAATGCTAGGAAACAAGGCCTAGGGTTCATACTTTCACTAGTACAAGTTCTCTCAACAATAATAACATAATTGGATCATATAACTATCCCTCAACATGCAACAAAGAGTCACTCCGAAGGCACTAATAGCGGAGAACAAACGAAGAGATTATGGTAGGGTAAGAAACCACATCAAAGTTATTCTTTTGGATCAATCTATTCAAGAGTCCGTAGTAAAATAACACGAAGCTATTCTTTCCGTTCGATCTATCATAGAGTTCGTACTAGAATAACGCCTTAAGACACAAATCAACCAAAACCCTAATGTCACCTAGATACTCCAATGTCACGTCAAGTATCCATGGGTATGATTATACGATATGCATCACCCAATCTCAGATTCATCTATTCAAACCAACACAAAGTATTTCAAAGAGTGCCCCAAAGTTTCTACCGGAGAGTCAAGATGAAAACGTGTGCCAACCCCTATGCATAGGTTCATGGGCGGAACCCGCAAGTTGATCACCAAAACATACATCAAGTGGATCACGTGATATCCCATTGTCACCACAGATAAGCTCGGCAAGACATACATGAAGTGTTCTCAAATCCTTAAAGACTCAATCCGATAAGATAACTTCAAAGAGAAAACTCAATCCATTACAAGAGAGTAGAGGGGGAGAAACATCATAAGATCCAACTATAATAGCAAAGCTCGCGATACATCAAGATCGTATCACCTCAAGAACACGAGAGAGAGAGAGAGAGAGATCAAACACATAGCTATTGGTACATACCCTCAGCCCCGAGGGTGAACTACTCCTCCTCGTCATGGAGAGCGTCGGGATGATGAAGATGGCCACGGTGAGGGATCCCCCTCTAGCGGTCTTGGGAGCAGGTGGTCCCGATTGGTTTTTAGTGGCTACAGAGGCTTGCGGCGGCGGAACTCCCGATCTATTATGTTCCCCGAAGGTTTTAGGGTATATGGGAATATATAGGCAAAAGAAGTCGGTAAGGGGAGCCACGAGGGGCCCACGAGGGTGGAGGGCACGCCCAGGGGGGCGCCCCCTGCCTCGTGCTCTCCTCGTTGATCTCCTGACGTGCACTCCAAGTCTCCCGTATTGCTTTCTTTCCAAAAATAACTTTTCCGAAGGTTTCATTCCGTTTGGACTTCGTTTGATATTCCTTTTCTGCGAAACATCTTTGAAACAAGGGAAAAAAGCGAATCGGCCTTTGGGCTCGGGTCAATAGGTTAGTCCCAAAAGTAATATAAAAGTGCATAGTAAAGCCCATAAAACATCCAAGATGGATAATATAATAGCATGAATACTTTATAAATTATAGATACGTTGGAGACGTTTCAGCATCCCCAAGCTTAATTCCTGCTCGTCCTCGAGTAGGTAAATGATAAAAAAATAATTTATGAAGTGTGAATGCTAGCAGGTGCATAAGTTTGATCAATGATAATTTCAATCACCTTTTCTAGCATCATTATATGTCATAACAATAGCTCAACTCATAGAACCTTGCATGATCAAGTAACAAACTATTAACATGTTAAAGTATAGATCATAAACTTTCTTGAAAACTAACAAACCGTGTTATTAGTCATCAAACAATTACAATTCATCTTATTTTCAGGAAGAGTCTATGTCAGAGCTTTGATTTAGCAAACTCCACATGCTCAACTATCATTTAGTCTTCCATGATTGCTACCACTCAAAGCATATTTTTAGAACAAATAGTATTCGTCGAACACAGAGAAACATAGGGGCTTAATATTTCGCCTCCCAACCTTTTACCTCAAGGGTAATGTTACTTGATAATAATTCCTGATCAAATATATTTGAATGGCCATATATGCTTAGATCTTTCCATCATATGATGCTTGCCAACTAAAGAGTAGGTTGGAATGAGAAGGAATACTACTAATTCTTGCATAAAAGTAAAAGATAGGCCCTTCGCAGAGGGAAGCAGGGATTTGCAAAGGTGCCAGAGCTCGAAGCAAAAACAGAGATTAAAACAATTTTGAGAGGTATGCTTTCATTGTCAACATAACGACCAAGAGTTCCCAATATCTTCCATACTAGATACATTATAGGCGGTTCCCACGCAGAAAGGTAAAGTTTTTACTCCCCCTCCACCAACATTCACACTCCACGGCTTGTCAAAAGCAATGAGTGCCGTCCAACTATCAACATTCCTGGGGGAGTTTTGTTTAAATTATTTGTGAATTTGTTTTTGATCTTTTGATCATAGGACTGAGCATCCCAGTTACCAGCCATTTTCTCGTGAATGATGAGCGGAGTCCACTCATCGTGCAAATAACCCACCTAGAATGGAAGATACTGACAACCCCTAGTCGCTACATGAGCGATTCGGGCATACAAAACAGATTATTATTTGAAGGTTTAGAGTTTGGCACATGCAAATTTACTTGGAACGGCAGGTAAATACTGCATATAGGTAGATATGGTGGACACTCATGGAATAAACTTGGTTCAAGGAATTTGGATGCACAAGCAGTATTTCTGCTTAGTACAGATATTTTGGCTAGCAAAGGATTCTAAATAGCAAGCACCACATGTTAGAGGATCCATAACAATATAACTTCTATATAAATATACCCAAGCATAACTCATTATGTTGTCTTCCTTGTCCAACTTCAACTAATTTGCTCAGGTTTGAAAATAATTAGTGGGGCTAACAATCATAGAAGATGTCCAAGATAGTATATTTATATGTGAAATCTCTCTTCCGTCAATATTCTTTCATGAATTGTTCAAGTGACCAATACAATGTTTGCTAACCTTCAATAAATTTACCACCTCTATTTCTTATATGTGAAGGCATTACTCCCCATGGGAAAGGCATATGAAACATATATAATTTTATATTTATGACATTCAAATCATTCAACCATTTACTCATAGGATATAAGTGAAGCACACGAGTAAATGACAAACTACTCCAAAAAGATATAAGTGAAGATAAATGAGTAGTTAAATAATTATTTTGCTATGTGAAGACTCTCTAACATTTAAGAATTTCAGATCTTGGGATATTATTCAAACAGCAAGCAAAACAAAATAAAACGACATTTCAAGGATAGCACTCATCATGTGAAGAAGCAAAAACTTAGACTCAACCGATACTAACCGATAATTGTTAAAGAAGAAAGGTGGGATGCCTACCGGGGCATCCCCAAGCTTATATGCTTGAGACTTCTTGAAATATTATCTAGGGGTGCCTTGGGCATCCCCAAGCTTGAGCTTTCGTGTCTCCTTAATTCCTCTTATATCACGGTTTCCCTAAATCTCAAAAACTTCATCCACACCAAACTCAACAAGAACTCGTGAGATAAGTTAGTATAAACCAATGCAAAAACCTTATCATTTTCTACTGTAACAAATCACTAAAATTATTATTCAACATTGCATACAAAATGCCTCTGCATATTTAATACTCCTATCCTCAAATATAATCATTAAACAAGCAAACATATGCAAACATAACAGCAATCTGCCAAAACAGTACAGTCTATAAAGAATGAAGGATTCATCATACTTCCCTAACTCCAAAAATTATGAAAGAAACTTCCCACTGTAGTAAATTTATCAGATCTTATTATGCAAAAGGTTTCAACATTTTATCACATTCTGAGTTTTCTAGGGAATTTTTGCAACAGCGGTAAACTTTCTGTTTTGAAACAGCAACACATATACTTGCAAAATAAGCATGGTAAAGGCTATCCTTGACATTTTTATTGAAAATAGAGATGCAAATCATTATTAGAAATAACAGAAAGCAAATCATTATTATAAATAACAGAAAGTAAATACTAACAAAATAAAATGACGCTCCAAGCAAAACACATATCATGTGGTGAATAAAAATATAGCTCCAAGTAAAGTTACCGATGAACGAAGACGAAAGAGGGATGCCATCCGGGGCATCCCCAAGCTTAAACTCTTGGTTGTACTTGAATATTACCTTGGGGTGCCTTGGGCATCCCCAAGCTTAGGCTCTTGCCACTCCTTATTCCATAGTACATCGAATCTTTACCCAAAACTTGAAAACTTCACAACACAAAACTCAACAGAAAATCTCATGAGCTCCGTTAGCGAAAGAAAACAAACCACCACTTAAAGGTAATGTAATGAACTCATTCTTTATTTATATCGGTGTTAAATCTACTGTATTCCAACTTCTCTATGGTTTATAAACTATTTTACTAGCCATAGATTCATCAAAATAAGCAAACAACACACGAAAAACAGAATCTGTCAAAAACAAAACAGTCTGTAGTAACCTGTAACTAACACAAACTTCTGGAACTCCAAAAATTCTAAAATAAATTGGTAGACCTGAGTAATTTGTCTAGTAATCATCTGCAAAAAGAATCAACTAAATAGCACTCTCCAGTAAAAAGTTTTAGCTAATCTTGTGAGCGCTAAAGTTTCTGTCTATTACAGCATGATCATAAAGACTTCACCCAAGTCTTTCCAAAGGTTCTACTTGGCACAAACACTAATTAAAACATAGAACCACATCTAAACAGAAGCTAGATGGATTATTATTACTAAACAGAACCAAAAATCAAGAAACTAAAATAAAATTGGGTTGCCTCCCAACAAGCGCTATTGTTTAACGCCCCTAGCTAGGCATGATGATTTCAATGATGCTCACATAAAAGATAAGAATTGAAACATAAAGAGAGCATCATGAAGAATATGACTAGCACATTTAAGTATAACCCACTTCCTATGCATAGGGATTTTTTGATCAAACAACTTATGGGAACAATAATCAACTAGCATCGGAAGGCAAAACGAGCATAACTTCAAAACTTTAAGCACATAGAGAGGAAACTTGATATTATTGCCATTCCTACAAGCATATATTCCTCCCTCATAATAATTTTCAATAGCATCATGAATAAACAATATAACCAACACCTAAAGCGTTCTTTTCATGATCTACTTGCATAGAAATTTTACTACTCTCCACATAAGCAAATTTGTTCTCATCAATAGTAGTGGGAGCAAACTCAACAAAATAACTATCGTGTGGTTGAAAATTAAGATCAAGATGACAAGTTTAATGGTTATCATTATTCTTTATAGCATACGTGTCATCACAATAATCATCATAGATAGGAGGCATGCTTGATGTCTACTACACAACCTTCTTCTTGTAGACGTTGTTGGGCCTCCAAGTGCAGAGGTTTGTAGGACAGTAGCAAATTCCCTCAAGTGGATGACCTAAGGTTTATCAATTCGTGGGAGGTGTAGGATGAAGATGGTCTCTCTCAACCAACCCTGCAACCAAATAACAAAGAGTCTCTTGTGTCCCCAACACACCCAATACAATGGTAAATTGTATAGGTGCACTAGTTCAGCGAAGAGATGGTGATACAAGTGCAATATGGATGGTAGATATATATTTTTGTAATCTGAAAATATAAAAACAGCAAGATAGCAAGTGGTAAAAGTAAGCATAAACGGTATTGCAATGCTAGGAAACAAGACCTAGGGTTCATACTTTCACTAGTGCAAGTTCTCTCAACAATAATAACATGATTGGATCGTATAACTATCTCTCAACATGCAACAAAGATTCACTCCGAAGTCACTAATAGCGGAGAACAAACGAATAGATTATGGTAGGGTAAGAAACCACCTCAAAGTTATTCTTTCGGATCGATCTATTCAAGAGTCCGTAGTAAAATAACACGAAGCTATTCTTTTCGTTCGATCTATCATAGAGTTCGTACTAGAATAACACCTTAAGACACAAATCAACCAAAACCCCCTAATGTCACCTAGATACTCCAATGTCACCTCAAGTATCCATGGGTATGATTATACGATATGCATCACACAATCTCAGATTCATCTATTCAAACCAACACAAAGTATTTCAAAGAGTGCCCCAAAGTTTCTACCGGAGAGTCAAGACGAAAACTGTGCCAACCCCTATGCATAGGTTCATGGGCGGAAACCGCAAGTTGATCACCAAAACATACATCAAGTGGATCACGTGATATCCCATTGTCACCACAGATAAGCTCAACAAGACATACATGAAGTGTTCTCAAATCCTTAAAGACTCAATCCGATAAGATAACTTCAAAGAGAAAACTCAATCCATTACAAGAGAGTAGAGGGGGAGAAACATCATAAGATCCAACTATAATAGCAAAGCTCGCGATACATCAAGATCGTATCACCTCAAGAACACGAGAGAGAGAGATCAAACACATAGCTATTGGTACATACCCTCAGCCCAGGGTGAACTACTCCCTCCTCGTCATGGAGAGCGTCGGGATGATGAAGATGGCCACGGTGAGGGATCCCTCTAGCGAGGTCTTGGAATAGGGTCCCGATTGGTGTTTCGTGGCTCTGGAGGCTTGCGGCGGCGGAACTCCCGATCTATTCTGTTCCCCGAAGGTTTTAGGGTATATGGGAATATATAGGCGAAAGAAGTCGGTAAGGGGAGCCACGAGGGGCCCACGAGGGTGGAGGGCGCGCCCAGGGGGTGGGCGCACCCCCTGCCTCGTGCTCTCCTCGTTGATCCCCTGACGTGCACTCCAAGTCTCCCGTATTGCTTTCTTTTCAAAAATAATTTTTCCGAAGGTTTCATTCCGTTTGGACTCCGTTTGATATTCCTTTTCTGCGAAACACTGAAATAAGGGAAAAACAAAAACTGGCACTGGGCTCTGGGTCAATAGGTTAGTCCCAAAAGTAATATAAAAGTGCATAGTAAGCCCATAAAACATCCAAGATGGATAATATAATAATTATAGATACGTTGGAGACGGTACCACCTCCAGCTCCGACGACGACGCGCCTCCGCAAGCCGACCTACACGAGGAGGGCAGCCGCGCCGACGACTGGAAGGGGAAGGGGCCGGTGAGGAAATGGTATTTTCCTCCGCCCTTCATCGTTCTGTTTATATTTTATGTTTAGTATGGATTTGCACTGTCTGTTGTTGAACTTCGATGAATCATGTTTCTTTTGTCCGGCTAATCCGATGAACTGCGCTATGATCATGTGCTCTATGTAGGCTTGCAAGAATTACATGGTTTTGAGATTTTGAATATGAGGAACGCGAATGTAGAAGACGAAATATAAGGCGCGTCCGGTCAGTGCCCACGGACGCGCCCGGGCGCCTCCGCGTGTGTTTGAGGGACCGGAATTGTCCAATGCCGCTGTAGATGCTCTTAGTTTGCACTCAAAACACATTTTACCACTTGTTTTAGCTGCATCCAGGTAGCTAGCCGATGGTTTTTCGCTTGGTGCTCGCAGGGTCGGCACTCCCAAGCCCCACCGATGCTGGGTGACTGTGTCGGGTCCCGTCCGCCTCGGAGACCACTCGCTCCTGTTGCCCGTGCAGCGTGCACGGCAGCTAGCGCAGCGCCCCTAGTGCTGGTCCAGCGGGCACGCACACACGCCGGGGCACCGGCCGGGGCGCGGCGCAGCCCTCCCTGGTCACACTGGCACGACCACGGCCGGCAAGCTTTGTCGACCAAATAATGGTGTCCCTCTTGCTTTCGTCCTCGGTGCGCTCTGGGCCGTCCGCATACGTGCACCACGTTTCCGGCCTCGACCCGTCTCTTCTCCCCTCTTCTTCTTGGAGCTCCCTCTCCTCCCGCACACTTCGTCCATGATCGATCCATATCCATCCTGCCTCTCCGTCGCCACACCATGGAAGGACCACCGCTGCACCTGCGTCTCCTGTCCACGCTCGCTTTTCAGTAGTCAGTAGACCGGGCGAGGGAGATGATGCTACAGTGTGTATGTGTACGTACGTGCAATTGGGAGGGATGTACAAGTAGGACGGCGTTCGTAAACCTGCCGTGCCCGGCAGCCAAAGAGAGAGTGGATGAGCAACTGGCTTTGCTAATCCAACAAAGAACGTGCGTTGGTTAAATAGCTCACCGCCTCACCTCACAATCACATGGCATGCGGGAGCTCTCCCCGTCAGACACAACCTACACCTGCGTCGGCAACGCGGTGCTTCCTTTGGTAGCTTGGTTGATAAGAATCTACTTAGTTTAGGAGGACGCATTTGCACATACATGAATTTGTTGAGTAAGAAAAAACACCCAGGTTCAAAGTTATGCAGGGTCGAAAACACTCTTATATTATAAGACGAAGGGAGTAGTAGCTTCCGGTCATTGTAGTGATCCCCTTAACTTTGTATTAAATCAGCCACATTTATTTGGAGACCGAGGAAGTTTGTGATTAGATGGAACATTTTGTATATGCATTTTGATTGTATATTGATGCATTGCGTCAGGCTTCTTCTTTCTAAAAGAAAAGAAAAGGCCTGGTTTGCGTAAAAAGAAGTGGTTATAGGTGATCTAATCGCCAGCGGAATCTGCACGTAGGAAACGATTCTCCTGGTGACTAGTTTAATTCCAGGAAAGCACAAAAGTTGGTTCTTTCTTTCTATCAGCCTTCGCACTTAAGGAAGTTATTAGGTCCACTTGTATGCTGCTTTAACTTAATATAGTTAAGCCAAAAATAGATCTTGCTTGGAAGCAATGTAGCGCCCTCTGGAAACCCCCAACCTTTAGACAGTAGAGACCTTTTCTTTATAAGAAACACGGTATAAACAGAGAGGTATAAACATACAAGCTCACATATACACATGGACACTTACCTTTTATTAATGCGCGCACACGCACGCCTTACACCTATAAGCATCTACGAGAAAGGAGAACCGCCAAATCTTAAGGTTGAGAAAGTTATCACATGTGTCTCACAGTCGATGGAACGTCGCATCCCAGTAAACAAACAACAACGGGAAACAAAAATAAATCCAACAAACTATGATGGTTGATTCTACCGTAAGAAACCTAACCATTTGAGCCAAATTTAACACCAAATTTGATTAGCTACCAACAAATCTTGGGTGCGGATAGTGAGCAGCCGGGACTTACATGCGACTCGACTCTACACCGTATGTTTGGACATTCAATGATGGATTGAGCCCGATAGACTCGTCGGGCGTAACGTGTTTCTCGCGATAGCAAGTACTGTTAGCTATCGTTAATAGCTGTCACGTTGTCCCGCAAAAATTGCGCTTGAGTTGCTTTTGCATTGTTACGTTGTTTGCAGAAACACTGTACTATCGATGAGATGACTCGCGATTAATATACACTCTCCACGTTCCATAATATAAGATGTTTCTGCAAGCTAAAATAGCAAAAATAAACATCTTATATTGTGGGACGAAGAGAGCAATATTAATTGGACAACCCATTGAAATTAGCACATGTTGAGACAACAAGTAGTTACTCCCTCCGTGGAAGAGATTCTATTTTTTTTGGGGGATTTTGAGATATCAAACTTGGGTATCTGATCTAGCTTCGTATGAAATTTCATGAAAAATATATCTAGAACCGTATATGTGGCAAAAAAGACAAAAAAAGTCCTATGTATAGGAAAAATTTGTTTGGATGGATTTTAATTCGGACATTATTTCCTTCACAACAGATATGTTTCCTGGTATTTTTTCATGGGAGAATATCATACGGAAACCAACATTCGGTGGAAACCGGTGAAAACCATGAGAAAAATATGTTTTGAAGTTTAATTTTTTTAGAAAAAATACGGGATGTTAAGAGGATGATGTTTTATTGCCACACAAAATTTCAAGTTGAAACACATTACGAGATGTGAGCTATGAAAAAGACAAAATCAGCGTTGAATAGTGCAGAATAGTAATGTCATTATTCAGGGCTGAATTTGTCTTTTTCATAGCCCACATCTCGTAATGTTTTTCAACTTCAATTTTTGTGCAGCAATAAAACATCACCTTCTTAACATCCCACTTTTTTTTCAGATTTTTTTAAACTTTAAAATATGGTTTCCACGAAGTTTTCATTGAATATTGGTTTCCGTATGACATTTTCTCTTTTTTCATGAAACTTCGCAAGGGAGTAGACTGGGAACCTAGGTTTGATATCCCTAAATTTCAGACTTTTTTTTTATTTTTTTGGTATTTTTCACATTTAATATTCGTATAGGGATGAGCTCCTGTGTATTTTCCCTCCCGCCATCCCATAATATAATAACATTTTTCAAGCTAGCACAAAGTTTGAAAACGTTCTCATATTATGGAAACAGAGGGAGCATGACACAATTTAAAAGATCCATCCAACGGTTATGATCTACTTGGGTCAATTCGAAAAGAGTTATAGGATCTTATATGTATAGTTTTTTGAATCCTAGTATGTAACAAATAATGATTTGAGCAACCTATTTTCCACTCTAATAATATGTATTGCTTTGAAGACATATCTTTTTATTTTACCACTCTAATAATGTTAATAAAATATTTTATAACTATTACATAGTAATCAACTTGAACAATTCATATGTATTTTTCACCTTTTCAGCAATGCGTGTGAAGCGGTAATAAATAGGGTCCATTAAATAAAGGCAAAATATTTCATGTTCATGTAAGATTTTCTAGCATATCTCTATTTGGAGTGCAATATTGCGCTTTTAGTATGGTGTATATATAATATTGCATTTATTTCATATCTCAATTTTGTTGCTTTCCGTTCTTACCAAGTTTAAGCACCCCAAACATGATATTCTTTTTTTCCCGCAAAAAAAACATGATATTCTTTTGGAGTAAAACAAAAGGCAAGTATAGATAAACATGATGTGCCCATATCTCTTTTGGATATATCTGTAGTAATAACTCCCATTGATCCACCACTAAGTCCCATTTCGATACGCCCCCATTAGAAGGCATTCAAAGGGCTTCACCACCGGGGCGTTTCCAAGTGAATCAAAGCCTCTCAATGCCTGAGGCACTAATGGCAGGAGATTAACACCCCTTTTTGCATGGATCATCTTAAAAAGCATTAGTGGAACGGGATAATATCTCCGGACCCAAAAGGCATGCTACAAAACGTAGGAAGAAGTGGTCCATCCCACCCGAAAGCAACGCCCCACATTTCTCGGCGAGAAGAGAACGGAATGGCCATCTTGTAGGGCCGTTCCCGTACCCCCCCCCCCCCCATCCCCCGAAGTATATACCTACGTCCACCGTACTAGTATACGCTACGCCACCGCGCTAGCTAAAATACAAATAAATAAGGGTAGTACCACCACCGGCGGCCACTCCCCTTCAGTTACCTACCCCAAGGAGCAAACCGAGCCGAGAGAGGTGGGAGAGAGACAGAGGCAGCAGAGCTCCACCCGAGGGGAGAAGGAAAAGAAAGCTCCGGCCTCGCTCCCGCCTGCCTGCTGTCCCAAGCCCCAAGCCAAGATTCTCTCGTTGCATCGCCGTAAATGTATGCATCTCCCCCGTTCCTTCCGTCCCTCACCCATCAGAAATCTGGAGTCCTAAGCCTCTTCTTCTTCTTCTTCTTCCTCCGTGCGCGTCGTTTCCTTTGGTTTCTTGGATCTGCCTCGGCGAGGGGACAAGGTGGTTTGGGTCTCATTTTCTTTGTTTATCTTCTTGTTCTTGCGCCTTTTTTTGGGTAGGGATTCGCGGGCTGTCATGTCAGGTTCGATCTCCGCCTTTTTTTTCCTTCTTCTGTTCGGGAGGGTTCCTAGGATTGAAATAAATGAGATGCTGTTTCTCTGCGCGGAATTTATTGCGGCGCTCGCTTGCTTGCTTTTAGTGGCCAATGCAGGTTCCCCTCCTGGCCCTGCGAACTGCAAATCGTTTCTCTCCGCCATTTGCTCCGCTGCCCCCTTCCGTTTCTCTGCTCAGATCTGTGGCGCAGGGCAGGGTTTACTCCTGCCTGCCACAACAAATGTGTGTTCTTTTTTAAGCCCTCCTTTTTCTGAGCAGTTGCAGCTGACTGGTAATCCTTTGGGGTTTCTTCTCCCGCAGAGCGCCATTCGAACGCGGGTTCCGAGCTGGTGTCCAAGAAGTTGAATTTGGAGGAGAAAATGTCGGGTAAGAACGAGCTCTGCCGTTGCGGTGTCCGCGTCATCCTTCTTGCGTGTTCTTTTTTCTTGGGGGAAGTGTGTTTGAGGCGCCGCTCTCTCTCGTGCAGTGATCCATGCCGACGACATCGAGATATCGCTGTGCGACGGCAACTCGGAGGACGAGCGCCGCCGCCGGAAGATAGGGTCGCTGCGCCGCAAGGCCATCCACGCGCTCAAGAAGCGCGGCAGGCGTCGCGTCGACTTCCGCTTCCCTCCGGCCATCTCCATCGAGGACGTTCGCGACGCCGAGGAGGAGCGCGCCGTCTCCGCCTTCCGTGAGCGCCTGGCCGCGCACGGCCTCCTCCCCGACAAGCACGACGACTACCACATGATGCTAAGGTCCTGTCTGTCAGCCAACCATCTCCCCTTATCCTTTTGTTTTTGCTCTGTGATATTTGGGTAGCTCTTTGAAATGCCAGGATCTGAGACACGCCATGTGAATGTATGATGCAGGTTCTTGAAGGCGAGGAAGTTCGACGCCGAGAAGGCAATGCAGATGTGGGCGGACATGCTGCGATGGAGGAAAGAGTTTGGGGCTGACACAATCCTTGAGGTGATCACACTGACCTGCAACATATATGCAGAACAAGGAGTCTCTGCTTTATGCCTAACATTCGACTCGTTCATGTGGTCAGGATTTTGAGTTTGATGAGCTGGATGAGGTGCTGTGCTACTACCCTCAGGGCTATCATGGCGTCGACCGTGAAGGCCGGCCCGTGTACATCGAGAGGCTCGGCAAGGTCGATCCTAACAAGCTCATGCAGATCACCTCTGTGGACAGGTACATCAAGTACCATGTGCAGGAGTTTGAGAGGGCCTTCAGAGTGAAGTTCCCTGCTTGCACATTGGCTGCCAAGAGGCACATTGACTCCACCACCACCATCTTGGATGTCCAGGGCGTGGTATGTGAACGATCCTTCTTGTTCTATGCTTGTATATCTTTGTCTGTTTTTGTAATGTTCTGTTGAATGTGTTTTCATCAATGTTTTTTGTCATGTTCAGGGTTTTAAGAATTTCTCCAAGACTGCAAGGGAGCTGGTGCATCGCATGCAGAAGATAGACAGCGACTATTATCCTGAGGTAATTTCGCGCCGCAATGCTTCATGCTAGTATTTAGTCATGGTGGAGCGATGGTTCTAAAGTAATAAAACTGCAGACGTTGCATCAAATGTTTGTTGTAAATGCGGGCAGTGGATTCAAGTTGATCTGGAACAGCGTGAAGGGCTTCCTTGACCCAAAAACTTCATCCAAGATTCATGTAAGCCCTATGGAGTATTTGTCAGGATCATGCTAGTCCATTTTACGAGCATCAATTAATTTTTTGACCTTTATTAATGCAGGTTCTTGGTTCGAATTACCTGAGTCGACTTCTTGAAGTAATTGACCCAAGGTCAGTGTAAATTCATGCTGAGTAACAAGTTTTAATCTTAACCCTTACCAATTTCATTTTCTTGTGATACATGCTTTGGCCTGTTCTCTGCATTCTGCAACATTTTTACAATTGTTGTGTGCTCCTCTCAGTGAGTTGCCAGAGTTTCTTGGTGGTTCATGCACCTGTATTGACAAGGGCGGTTGTCTTGGGTCTAACAAGGGGCCATGGAATGATCCTTATATCTTAAAGGTATTTTTGATACTGTAATTATGTGAATGTCTTTGTCTATGTACTGCTTATGTTTTTTTAACATTCTGATTGCTTATATTTTGTACAACTACTTATACATGTTCCCTTTGTAGCTGATACACAATCTCGAGGCTGGTTCTGTGAGGGATATCAAGCCAGTTTCTGAAGGCGAAGAAAGAAGCGATTCTTCTCTTCGATTCGAACAGTTGAAGGCAAGATTCTGAAATAATACTTCGCGTTCAAGCTATAATCTAACTGATTGCTGCTGCTAACTTTGCATGTGTTACTTACAGTGGCAAGGCATGATGAGTGACACATCAAATGCTGAATCAGGCTCAGATGTTGATGACTTTGGATCCTCATTTATTCCGAAAGGCGCTGAGTATGGCTGCCTCACTCCAGTCCACGAGGAAGTGAGTTCAATGCTTTATTCTCGTTTCGTACGAGTGTGATTACCTTTGTTCTATTTGGCTTTCTATAGCATTAAAAGCCATGCTATTGCCACCACAACTTATTTTTGTTTATGTGAAATCTTCTATGAGTTGTTTTCAGTATTTATACTTGCTGTAGGTAAAGGGCATAGATTCAACTTACTATGTCTGTTACGAACAGAGTTCCCTGGAAACGTCTCTTGAAACTGGTAGGAGGCTGCGGCGAACTACTGAAACTGTGCCAAAACAACTAGCTGATAACCGGCAATTTTCCAATGGAAGCCCTCGTGATTTAGGTACCGTCTGTTCTCTTGCATTTTTCTTATTTATCTCTATCCCATTAATTGTTACCTAGTTTGCTATTATTGTTATATGTTTAGTTGCCTACATATGCTGTCTATTTGGTTAGTTGCTCTAGCCTAAGATTCAAGATAATTGTATGTTCGTCTATTTGACCAAAATAGTCTGTGTTGCTTGTAAACTCCAAGAGCTGCATTGTTTGTTTCTCAGTTGCATGAACAATGCATCCATAGAACAATAGATAGAAGTAAAAATGGCATTGCAATGCTAGATGCCTAGGTTGTGCGTGCTAGATTCCTAGATGGAAGATTGGACGGCATTGGCATAAAACACTTCAAATTCTGACCGGACAGAATGAAGTACAGGTCATGTGGTATACCTGCCAGGAACATTGCCCTGTGTATTGTACTCCCAGAGGACTGTTTCATTTAATGTACCACATACAGTACATTGTTTGTTGATATTTACTGATGAATCTATTTGCCTCCTTGGTGATAGTATACTTGCACGAAGTTACTGCTTTTATCTATCCTTGGTGATATTTTTGAAACCATTAATTGATCCAGCCGGCAAGTGTTATCTTCCTCATTGTTGATCTTGTTTGTTCTACTAATGGCAGGGAGCAATGCTGGCAAACTGGATGGTTCAATCGTCCGATGGGGCTTTGAAAATCTTGTCAAAGTTGTGACAGCCTTGATCAAGCTATTCTCCTTCTTCCGGCTTCTCATCTCTAGTAGAACACTGAGGAGGCTTGAAAACGCCCGGCCTTCCACGGTGGCAGTCCCAGCTGCAGAGAAGCCGCAGCCCCGAACCATCAGTGCTGATGAGATGAGTGCTTGCTTACAGCGCATTGAAAATCTTGAATCTGTGTGCAACCATCTTGCAAGCAAGCCACCAGAGATGCCTGAGGACAAGGAGCAACAGTTACTGAACTCGTTCGAGCGCATCAGATCCATCGAGGCCGACCTGGAGAGGACCAAAAGAGTAAGTTTTACACTGCACTGTTGTTTTTATCGAATCGCAGACTTGAGAGTTGTGGGTGCTGCATGCATTGTGGTTTATGCGAAGTTTTGGTTGATTGATCAGGCACTGCATGCGACGGTGGCGAAGCAGAATTCGTTGGCGGAGACTCTGGAAGCTGTACAGGAATCGTCGAGAGTCAAGGTACGCCGTCGACAGTTAGACTTGCTCAGCCTATTGTATTCCAAAATGAACCAGTGCTTACCCCAATGCTTGCTTGTGCAGAGGAGGTTGTTCTGCTCATAGGATGACCTGATCCGATCCGAGGCACCGACCATGTCGACATTAACAGTGAAGTTGCCAGCGCCATTTTTGACCACCCCGGCTCGAGAGAAGAACGAAAGAGAAGATAAGATAGCATACGACATGCTCGTGGCTTCCTTTCGGAACATCAGCTCTCCTTTTATTTTTTGGTTATTAGTTCATATTTTGAGCCCGGTAGCCCCTCCCTCTATCGTTCCCCTTCCCTGGTGAACGCAGTGCAGCGCAACGTGCTATGTTTTTTGTTGGCCAAAAGTGTACTGAGTCTGCTGCGGCTGCCTTTGCGTTCCACTGGGGTGGGGGCGGGAGTGGAATCCGTCGAGGTTTGACTGACCCGAAAGAACAGCGATTGACAGGCTTTAGCGCTGAACTGATCATGTCTGTGTAAATGGTAGGGGCACTGCCACCTCTGATCTGATGTGAACTGAACTGATGATAGGTTATTGTGATGGGAATGCAGAGGCTCGGCTGTCCAGAAATCTCGTGATCACTCCCGACATGGCAACGTGGGTTGATGCTGTTGGCCCGTACGAATCTTGCACGGTCTTTTAGTACAGGGCAGTGTGCTGGGCAGGGCACGGCACCCCCTAGTGCGTGACCCGGATTCCACGGCCTCCGCTTTGTTGCGCACTCGCCAAGTTGCCGGCTGCACTGGGCGAGCCAGCTGTCATACCGTGGTCTTTGATGCGGTTAGAGCATCTCCACTTGCGGCTCCAAATGGCTCCCTAGGGCAGTTTTTTTGGCTGGTGCCGAAAAAACTCCCTAGTCGGCCGAAAAAACTCCCTAGTCGCCCTCACACGACGTCGAATTCTGCCGGTTCGGCTCATTTTTTGGCCCGGCGATCCCAGGCCGAACCCATCGCACTGGGGAGCTTCTATAGGGCGCAGCACGTGCTGCGAAGGAAGCGAGCGCGCACCTCCCGCTCCCCTTCTGGGCCGGCCCATGTGTTGCAAGACCCCGCTGCCTGTTTTTTTGGGGGGATGTTTCCTTTTATTTTTTTTCTTTTTTCCAATAATTCAGGTTATCAAAAGGTCCTAAATTTCAGAAAAGATGCTAATTTTGAATAAAACAATCACGATTTCAAAAAAAAAAATTCATGATTTCCAAAAAGATGGTCGGTAATTCAAAAATTGTTCATGAATTTGGCAAAAAATGTTCACAAATTTAAAAAATGTTCCTGAACTTAAAACAATGTTCATGATTTCAAAAAAATGTTCGTCAAATTGAAAAATCTTCACAAAATAAGTAAATCATGATTACAAAAGGTGCTTTGGAATTCAAAAACTGGTTACGAATTTGTAAAAAAATGTTCACAAACTTAAAAAATGTTCATAATTTAAAAAATTCAACGCTAATTTGAAAAATGTTCACGAATTTGGAAAAACGTGTTCACAATTCAAAAAAATGTTCACGAATTTGGAAAAAAATATTCATGATTCTGAAAAAGTAGTCTTTAATTTTAAAATGTTCATTATTTTAAAAAAATGTCCATGATTTGAAAAACATGTTCATGACTTACAGAATGTTCACAAATTTCAAAAAAACAATGTTCATGATTTCAAAAAAAAAATGTTCGCGAGTTTTTAAAAAATGTTCACAGTTTCAACAAAAATGTTCATTATTTAAGAGTAACGATTTAGTAAAAATAAGACCACGATTTTGGAAAAAATGCTCATCATTAAAAAAAAATACGAATTTAGAAACAAATCGCGAATTAATAGATATTCGGAAATTGAAAAACAAGAATAAAAATGAAACATAAAAAGTAAAGAAAAAATGAAAAGAAAACAGAAAAAGGAAAAGAAAAAACAGAAAAAGAAAAACATAAAAACCCGGTTCAGGGAAGGCTCTAGAACCTTCCCAAAACTGGTTGGGGTTAAACCCCGAAATGGGTCGGCCCATAGAAACAACAGCCGGCGAGGGGGGGGGGGGGTACGTGCCACGGCGCTCGCGAGCGCGGTTCGCGCCATATAGGATCCCCGATCGCACTTGGGGCGCTTGGGGGCTCTAGCGGAAGGAAAAGGCGCACGTGGGCCATCACTTGAAGGAAATATGCCCTAGAGGCAATAATAAAGTTGTTATTTATATTTCCTTATATCATGATAAATATTTATTATTCATGCTAGAATTGTATTAACAGGAAACTTAGTACATCTGTGAATACATAGACAAAACAGAATGTCCCTAGTATGCCTCTACTTGACTAGCTCGTTAATCAAAGATGGTTAAGTTTCCTGCCCATGGACATGTGTTGTCATTTGATGAACGAGATCACATCATTAAGAGAATGATGTGATGGATGATACGTCCATTTTGCATCATGCTTTTATATCGATATTTATTGCATTATGGGCTGTTATTACACGTTATGTCACAATACTTATGCCTATTCTCTCTTATTTTACAAGGTTTACATAAGGAGGGAGATTGTAATTTGGAATTACGAAATTTGGAAAAGGAGCAAATATTAGAGACCTATTACGCACAACTTCAAAAGTCACGAAACTCCACGAAAGTCATTTTGGAAAATAATAAAAAATATCCGGTGGAAGAAGTTCACGGAGGGCCCACACAGCCACGAGGGTGGGTGCGCCCTACCCCTAAGTCGCCCCCTACCTCGTGGGCCCCTGATGGCCCTCCGATGCCCATCTTACGCTATATGAGGTCTTTAAATCGAGAAAAAAATCATAAGCAACCTTTCGGGAATGAATCTCCGCCGCCACAAGGCGGAACCTAGCGGAACCAATCTAGGGCTCACGTGAGGCTATTCTGCCAGGGGACACTTCCCTCCGGGAGGGGGAAATCATCGCCACCGTCATCACCAACGCTCCTCTCATCGGGAGAGGGCAATGTCCATCAACATCTTCACCAACACCATCTCCTCTCAAAACCCTAGTTCATCTCTTGTATTCAATTCTTGTCTCCAAGTCCGGGATTGGTACTAGTAGGTTGCTAGTAGTGTTGATTACTCCTTTGGATGCTAGTTGGTTTATTTGGTGGAAGATCATATGTTCAGATCCTTTATGCATATTAATACCCCTCTGATTATGAACATGAATATGTTTTGTGAGTAGTTACGTTTGTTCCCGAGGACATGAGAGAAGTCTTGCTATTAGTAGTCATGTGAATTTGGTATTCGTTCGATATTTTGATGAGATGTATGTTGTCTAGCCTCTAGTGGTGTTATGTGAACGTCGACTACATAACACTTCACCATTATTTGTGCCTAAGAAAGGAATTGAGAAGTAATAAGTAGATGATGGGTTGCTAGAGTGACAGAAGCTTAAACCCTAGTTTATGATTTGCTTCGTAAGGGGCTGATTTGGATTCATATGTTTCATGCTATGGTTAGGTTTACCTTAATACTTTTGTTGTAGTTGCGGATGCTTGCAATAGAGGTTAATCATAAGTGGGATGTTTGTTCAATTAAGAACAGCACCCAAGCACCGGTCCACCCACATATCAAATTATCAAAGTACGAAACGCGAATCATATGAACGTGATGAAAACTAGCTTGACGATATTCCCATGTGTCCTCGGAGCGCTTTTCCTATTATAAGAGTTTGTCGGGCTTGTCCTTTCCTACAAAAAGGATTGGGCCACCTTGCTGCACTTTATTTACTTTTTTACTTGTTGCTCGTTACAAATTATCCTATCACAAAACTATCTCGTTACCACTTATTTCAAAGATTACTGCAGAAAATACCTTGCTGAAAACCGCTTATCATTTCATACGCTCCCGTTGGGTTCGACACTCTTACTTATCAAAAGGACTACGATAGATCCCCTATACTTGTGGGTCATCAAGACTCTTTTACGGCGCCGTTGCGGGGTGAAGCGCCTTTGGTAGGTGGAATTTGGTAAGGAAAAATTTATATAGTGTGCCGAAATTTACTGTCACTTGTTAATATGGAAAGTAATCCTCTTAGGGGCTTGTTGGGGTATCTTCACCCCGACCAGTAGAGCAAAGAGTTGCTCCTCAACCTAATGAACCTACTGAAAATGAATATGAAAATGTTCCCTTTAAATTCCCTTCGGGTATGATGGAAAAACTGTTAGCTAATCCTTTTGTAGGAGATGGAATAAAGCATCCTGATGAGCACCTAATATATGTGGATGAAGTTTGTGGACTATTTAAGCTTGTAGGTATACCCGATGATGTTGTTAAGAAGAAGGTCTTCCCTTTATCTTTGAAGGGAGATGTATTGACATGGTATAGGCTATGTGATGATACGAGATCATGGAACTACAGAAGATTAAAATTGGAATTTCATCAAAAGTATTATCCTATGCATCTTGTTCATCGTGATCGCAATTATATATATAATTTTTGGCCTCGCGAAGGAGAAAGCATCGCTCAAGCTTGGGGAGGCTTAAATCAATGTTGTATTCATGCCCCAATCATGAGCTCCCAAGAGAAACAATTATTCAAAATCTTTATGCTCGGCTTTTTGAAAACAATCGCACCATGCTCGATACTTCTTGTGCTGGCTCTTTTATGATGAAGATTATTGAATTCAGATGGAATTTATTGGATAGAATTAAACGCAACTCTGAAGATTGGGACCTCGACGAAGGTAAGGAGTCAGGTATGACACCTAAGTTTGATTGTTTTAAATCTTTTATGGATACCGATATTTTCCGTAAGTTTAGCACTAAATATGGACTTGACTCTGAGATAGTAGCTTCTTTCTCTGAATCTTTTGCTACTTATGTTGATCTCCCCAAGAAGAAGTGGTTTAAATATCATCCTCCCATAGAAGTAAAAGTAGCTGCACCTATTAAAGTTGAAGAAAAGATTGTCACTTATAATGATCACATTGTTCCTACTTCTTATGTTGAGAAACCACCTTTCCTGTTAGAATAAAGGATCATGCTAAAGCTTCAACTGTTGTTCGTAAAAGTAATATTAGAACTTATACACCTCTGAGCAAGTTAAAGTTGAACCTAATATTGCTATTGTTAAAGATCTCTTGGCCGATAATATTGATGGGCATGTTATTCAATTCTGGTGAAACTACGGAATTGCCAAACCTAGTGCTAAAGATAAACATAGAACTGTGGTAGGCGTGCTCTGTTATTTACTGTTAAAATAGGAGATCATTGTTATCATGGCTTATGTGATATGGGTGCTAGTGCTAGTGTTATACCTTATGACTTATATAAAGAAATTAAGCATGAAATTGCACCTTTGAGTTAGAAGATATTGATGTTACAATTAAACTTGCCAATAGAGATACTATATACGCAATGGGAATTGTTAGAGATGTTGAAGTCTTGTGTGGGAAAACTAAATATCCTGCTGATTTTCTTGTTCTTAGCTCCCCACAAGATAGCTTTTGTCCCATTATATTTGGTAGACCCTTCTTGAATACTATCAATGCTAAGATAGACTGCGAAAAGAATATTGTTACTATTGGCTTGGATGATATGATTCATGAGTTTAATTTCTCTAAATTTAGTAAACAACACCGTGAAGAAGAATTGCCTAGTAAGGATGATATTATTGGTCTTGCTTCAATTGCCGTACCTCCTAATGATCCTTTAGAACAATATTTACTAGACCATGAAAATGATATGTTTATGAATGAAAGAAGGGAAATAGATGAAGTATTCTTTAAATGGGAACCTATTCTGAAACATAATTTGCTTGTTGAAATCCTAGGGGATCCTCCTCCACCCAAGGGTGATCCCGTGTTTGAGCTTAAACCGTTGCCTGATAATCTTAAATATGCTTATCTTGATGAAAAGAAAATATATCCTGTTATTATTAGTGCTAACCTTTCAGAGCATGAAGAAGAGAGATTATTGAAAACTACGAAGAAGCACCGTCTTTGCTATTGGATATACTCTTGATGATCTTAAGGGCATTAGTCCCACTCTATGTCAACACAAAATAAATTTGGAAGAAGATGCCAAACCGGTTCGTGATCATCAACGAAGGTTGAATCCTAAGATGAAACAAGTGGTAAGAAAAGAAATACTAAAGCTTTTGGAGGCAGATATAATTTATCCCGTTGCTGATAGTCAGTGGGTAAGTCCTGTTCATTGTGTCCCTAAGAAGGGAGGTGTTACTGTTGTTCCTAATGATAAAGATGAATTGATTCCGCAAAGAATTATTACAGGTTATATGATGGTAATTGATTTCCGCAAATTAAATAAGGCTACTAAGAAATATCATTACCCCTTACCTTTTATCGATCAAATGCTAGAAAGATTATGCAAACATACACATTATTGCTTTCTAGATGGTTATTTTGGTTTCTCTCAAATACCTGTGTCGGCTAAAGATCAACCAAAGACTACTTTTACATGCCCTTTTGGTACTTTTGCTTATAGACGTATGCCCTTTGGTTTATGTAATGCACCTGCTACCTTTCAAAGATGCATGATGGCTATATTCTCTGACTTTTGTGAAAAGATTTGTGAGGTTTTCATGGACAACTTTTCCGTCTATGGATCCTCTTTTGATGATTGTTTGAGCAATCTTGATCGAGTTCTGTAGAGATGTGAAGAAACTAATCTTGTCTTGAATTGGGAAAAGTGCCACTTTATGGTTAATGAAGGTATTGTCTTGGGGTATAAAGTTTCTGAAAGAGGTATTGAAGTTGATAAAGCCAAGGTTGATGCTATTGAAAAGATGCCATGTCCCAAGGACATTAAAGGTATAAGAAGTTTCCTTGGTCACGCCGGATTTTATAGGAGGTTCATTAAGGACTCAAAAATTTCTCGACCTCTGACTAATTTATTACAAAAGGATATACCATTTGTCTTTGATGATAATTGTGTAGAAGCATTTGAAATACTTAAGAAAGCATTGATCTCTGCACCTATTGTTCAGCCACCTGATTGAATTTACCCTTTGAAATTATGTGTGATGCTAGTGATTATGCTGTAGGTGTTGTTCTAGGGCAAAGAGTTGATAAGAAATTAAATGTTATCCATTATGCTAGTAAAACTTTAGACAATGCTCAAAGAAACTATGCTACTAATGAAAAAGAATTCTTAGAAGTTGTATTTGCATGTGATAAGTTCGGACCTTATATTGTTGATTCTAAAGTAACTATTCACAATCGATCATGCCGCTATTAAATATCGATGGAAAAGAAAGATGCTAAACCTAGACTTATTAGATGGGTTCTCTTGCTACAAGAATTTGATTTGCATATTGTTGATAGAAAGGGAGCTGAGAACCCCGTTCTGGAACAACTTGTCTAGGTTAGAAAATGTTCTTGATGACCCACTACCTATTGATGATAACTTTCCTGATGAGCAATTAAATGTCATAAGTACTTCTCGTAGTACTCCATGGTATGCAAATTATGCTAATTACATTGTTGCTAAATTTATACCCCTTAGTTTCACATACCAGCAAAAGAAAAAGTTTTTCTATGATTTGAGACATTACTTTTGGGATGACCCACATCTTTATAAAGAATGAGTAGATGGTGTTATTAGACGTTGTGTACCTGAGCATGAACAGGAACAGATCCTACGCAAGTGTCACTCCGGAGCTTACGGAGGACTGTTGGGGAACGTAGTAATTTCAAAAATTTTCCTACGATCACGCAAGATCACGGTGATGGCATAGCAACGAGAGGGAAGAGTGTCCGTCCACGTACCCTCGTAGACCGAAAGCGGAAGCGTTATAACAACGCGGTTGATGTAGTCGACGCGTCTTCACGATCCGACCGATCCAAGCACCGAACGTCACGGCACCTCCGAAGTTACGCACACGTTCAAATTTCGATGGCGATCCCGGACTCCGATCCGGCAAAGTGTCGGGGATGAGTTCCGTCAAGACGACGGGCGTGATGGCGATGTTGATGCTCCACCGGCAGGGGCTTCGCCTAAGCAACTGCGACGATATGACTTCTCCGGCGGGGCTTCGCCTAAGCTCTCTGACGATATGACCGAAGTGGAATATGGTGGAAGGGGCACCGCACACGGCTAAGGAAAGATCCGTAGATCAACTTGTGTCTCTTGGGGTGCCCCCCGCCCGATATATAAAGGAGCCAAGGGGAGGTGGCGGCCCAAGGGGAGGCGCACAAGGAGTCCTACTCCCTCCGGAGTAGGACTCCCCTCCAATCCTAGTTGGATTAGGATTCGGAGGAGGAAAGAGAGAGAGGGGCGGCCCACCTTTCCTAGTCCTAATAGGACTAGGGGAAGGGGGGCCTTGTGACCACCTAGGGCTTCCCTTCTCCTTTCCTCCAAGGCCCACTATGGGCCCATGTAGTTCCCGGGGGTTCGGTAACCTCCGGTACTCAGATAAATTCCGATTTCACTCGGAACCTTTCCGATGTCCAAATGTAGGCTTCAATATATCAATCTTTATGTCTCGACCATTTCGAGACTCCTCGTCATGTCCGTGATCACATCTGGGACTCGAACAAACTTCGGTGCATCAATACTTATAAACTCATAATGAGCATCATCGAAGCGTTAAGCGTGCGGACCCTACGGGTTCGAGAACTATGTAGACATGACCTAGAACCATTCTCGGTCAATAACCAATAGCGGAACCTGGATGCCCATATTGGTTCCTACATATTCTACTGAAGATCTTTATCGGTCAAACCGCATAACGACATACGTTGTTCCCTTTGTCATCGGTATGTTACTTACCCGAGATTCGATCGTTGGTATCCAATACCTAGTTCAATCTCGCTACCGGTAAGTCTCTTTACTCGTTCCGTAATACATCATCTCACAACTAACTCATTAGTTGTAATGCTTGCAAGGCTTAAGTGATGTGTATTACCGAGAAGGCCTAGAGATACCTCTCCGACAATCGGAGTGACAAAACCTAATCTCGAAATACGCCAACCCAACAAGTACCTTTGGAGACACCTGTAGTACTCCTTTATAATCACCCGATTCGTTGTGACGTTTGGTAGCACCAAAGTGTTCCTCCGGTGGCGGAGTTGCATAATCTCATAGTTACAGGAACATGTATGGGTCATGAAGAAAACATTAACATACTAAACGATCAAGTGTTAAGCTAACGGAATGGGTCATGTCAATCAGATCATTCTACTAATGATGTGACCTTGTTAATCAAATAACAACTCCTTGTTCATGGTTAGGAAACATAACCATCTTTGATTAACAAGCTAGTCAAGTAGAGGCATACTAGTGACATCTTGTTTGTCTATATATTCACACATGTATTATGTTTCCGGTTAATACAATTCTAGCATGAATAATAAACCTTTATCATGATATAAGGAAATAAATAATAACTTTATTATTGCCTCTAGGGCATATTTCCTTGATCTCCCACTTGCACTAGAGTCAATAATCTAGATTACAAAGTAATGATCCTAACACCCATGGAGTCTTGGTGCTGATCATGTTTTGCTCGTGGAAGAGGCTTAGTCAACGGGTCCGCAACATTCAGATCCGTATGTATTTTGCAAATCTCTATGTCTCCCACTTGGACTTGGTCCCGAATGGAATTGAAGCGTCTCTTGATATGCTTGGTCCTCTTGTGAAATCTGGATTCCTTTGCCAAGGCAATTGCACGATATTGTCACGAGAAGATCTTCATCGGTCCCGATGCACTAGGTATGACACCTAGATCGGAAATGAACTCTTTCATCCAGACTCCTTCATTCGCTGCTTCGAAGCAGCTATGTACTCCGCTTCACATGTAGATCCCGCCACGACGCTTTGTTTAGAACTGCACCAACCGACAGCTCCACCGTTTAATAAAAACACGTATCCGGTTTGCGATTTAGAATCGTCGGGATCGATGTCAAAGCTTACATCGGCGTAACCATTTACGACTAGCTCTTTGTCACCTCCATATATGAGAAACATATCCTTAGTCCTTTTCAAGTATTTCAGGATGTTTTTGACCGCTGTCCGATGATCCATTCTGGATTACTTTGGTACCTACCTGCTGTGCTTCTGACTAAGCATACGTCAGTCTGGTACCTGACATTGCATACATGATAGAGCCTATGGCTGAAGCATAGGGAACATCTTTCATTTTCTCTCTATCTTCTGCTGTGGTCGGGCATTGAGTCTTACTCAATCTTACACCTTGCAACACAGGCAAAAAACCTTTTTTTTTGCTTGATCCATTTTGAACTTTTTCAAAATTTTATCAAGGTATGTGCTTTGTGAAAGTCCAATTAAGCGTCTTGATCTATCTCTATAGATCTTGATGCCCAATATGTAAGCAGCTTCACCGAGGTCTTTCATTGAAAAACTTTTATTCAAGTATCCTTTTATGCCATCCAGAAATTCTATATCATTTCCAATTAATAATATGTCGTCCACATATAATATCGGAAATGCTCTGAGCTCCCACTCACTTTCTTGTAAATCTGAGGCTTCTCCAAAAGTGCATATAAACCCATATGCTTTGATCACACTATCAAAGCGTTTATTCCAACTCCGAGAGGCTTGCACGGCACCATAAATTGATTGTTGGAGCTTGCACACTTTGTTAGCACCTTTTGGATCGACAAAACCTTACGGTTGCATCATATACAACTCTTCTTCTAGAAATCCATTCAAGAATGCAGTTTTACATCCATTTGCCAAATTTCATAATCATAAAATGCGGCAATTGCTAACATGATTCAGACAGACTTAAGCATCGCTACGGGTGAGAAAGTCTCATCGTAGTCAACCCCTTGAACTTGTCGAAAACCTTTCGCAACAAGTCGAGCTTTGTAGACGGTTACATTACCATCGGCGTCAGTCTTCTTCTTAAAGATCCATTTATTTTCAATGGCTTGCCGATCATCGAGCAAGTCAACCAAAGTCCATACTTTGTTCTCATACATGGATCCCATCTCAGATTTCATGGCTTCCGGCCATTTCGCGGAATCTGGGCTCACCATCGCTTCTTCATAGTTTGTAGGTTCGCCATGGTCAAGTAACATGACTTCGAATAGGATTACCGTACCACTCTGGTGCGTATTTTATTCTGGTTGACCTCTGAGGTTGAGTAGTAACTTGATCTCAAGCTTCATGATCATCATCATTAGTTTCTTCACTAATTGGTGTAGTTGTCCACAGGAACCATTTCTTGTGATGAACTACTTTCGATGAAGGGAGCGGAATCTGATTATCTCATCAAGTTCTACTTTCCTCCCACTCACTTCTTTCGAGAGAAACTCTTTCTCTAGAAAGGATCCGAATTAAGCAGCGAAAATCTTGCCTTCAGATCTGTGATAGAAGGTGTACCCATGATCTCCTTTGGGTATCCTATGAAGACACATTTTTCCGATTTGGGTTCGAGCTTATCTGGTTGAAGTTTCTTTACATAAGCATCGCAGCCCCAAACTTTAAGAAACGCGACAACTTTGGTTTCTTGCCAAACCACAGTTCATAAGGCGTCGTCTCAACGGATTTTGACGGTGTCCTATTTAACGCGTGAATGCGGCCGTCTCTAAAGCATAACCCCAAAGCGATAGCGGTAAATCGGAAATAGACATCATTGATCGCACCATATCTAGTAAAAATACGATTACGACGTTCGGACACACCATTTCTCCGTGGTGTTCGGGTGGCGTGAGTTGAAAACTATTCCACATTGTTTCAAATGTAAACCAAACTCGTAACTCAAATATTCTCCTCCACGATCAGATCGTAGGAATTTTATTTTCTTGTTACGATGATTTTCCACTTCACTCTGAAATTCTTTGAACTTTTCAAATGTTTCAGATTTGTGTTTCATTAAGTAGATATACCCATATCTGCTCAAATCATCTGTGAAGGTGAGAAAATAACTTGATACCCTTGGCGTGCCTCAACATTCATTGGACCACAAACATCGGTATGTATGATTTCCAATAAATCTGTTGCTCGCTCCATAGTTCGGAGAACGGCGTTTTGGTCATCTTGCCCATGAGGCACGGTTACATAAGTACCAAGTGATTCATAATCAAGTGATTCCGAAGCCCATCGGTATGGAGTTTCTTCATGCGTTTTACACCGATATGACCTAAACGGCGGTGCCACAAATAAGTTGCACTATCATTATCAACTCTGCATCTTTTGGCTTCGACATTATGAATATGTGTATCACTACTGTCGAGATTCAACAAGAATAGACCATTCTTCAAGGGTGCATGACCATAAAAGATATTATTCATATAAATAGAACAACCATTATTCTCTGATTTAAATGAATAACCGTCTACGCATTAAACAAGATCCAGATATAATGTTCATGCTCAACGGCGGCACCAAATAACAATTATTTAGGTCTAAAACTAATCCCGAAGGTAGATGTAGAGGTAGCGTGCCGACCGCGATCACATTGACCTTGGAACCATTTCCCAGCGCCGTCACCTCGTCCTTTGCGGTGCTCGTCTATTCCGTAGTCCCCTGTTTGAGTTGCAAATATTAGCAATGTAACCCGATATCAAATACCAGTGCTACTACGAGCTCTAGTAAGGTACACATCAATGACATGTATATCATATATACCTTTGTTCACCTTGCCATCCTTTTTATCCGCCAAATACTTGGGGCAGTTCCGCTTCCGATGTCGATGCGCTTGCGGTAAAACACTCAGTTTGAGCTTAGGTCCAGACTTGGGTTTCTTCTCTTGATCAGCAACTTTCTTGCTGTTCTTTTGAAGTTTCCTTTTCTTCCCTTTGCCCTTTTTCTTGAAACTAGTGGTCTTGTTGACCATCAACACTTGATGCTCTTTCTTGATTTCTACCTCCGCAGCTTTTCGGCATCGCGAAGAGCTCGTGAATTGTCTTAGTCATCCCTTGCATATTATAGTTCATCACAAAGCTCTTGTAGCTTGGTGGCGATGATTGGAGAATTACATCAATGACACTATCATCCGGAAGATTAACTCCCAGCTGAATTAAGTGATTGTTATACCCGGACATTTTGAGTATGTGTTCCTTGTGAACTATTCTCCTCCATCTTGCAGCTATAGAACTTATTGGAGACTTCATATCTCTCAATCCGGGCATTTGCTTGAAATATTAACTTCAACTCCTGGAACATCTCATATGCTCCATGACGTTCAAAAGCGTCGTTGAAGACCAGTTCTAAGCCGTAAAGCATGGCACACTGAACTATAGAGTAGTCATCAGCTCTGCTTTGCCGTTCATAACTTCGGCTCAACATCTGCAGCAGAACTGTCACCCGGCGGTGCTTCCGGGGCGTAATTTTTACGTGCAGCAATGAGGATAATCCTCAAATTCACGGACCCGGTCCGTGTAATTGCTACCATCATCTTTCAACTTTGCTTTCTCAAGGAGCATTAAAATTCAACGGAACAACATACGAGCCATCTATCTACGATGAAACATAGACAAGCAAAATACTATCGGTACTAAGTTCATGATAAATTTAAGTTCAATTAATCATATTAAAAAACTCCCACTTAGGCAGACATCTCTCTAGTCATCTAAGTGATCACGTGATCCATATCAACTAAACCGTGTCCGATCATCACGTGAGGCGGAGTAGTTTCAACGGTGAACATCACTATGTTGATCATATCTACTATATGATTCACGTTCGACCTTCGGTCTCCGTGTTCGAGGCCATATACATTATATGCTAGGCTCGTCAAGTTTAACTTTGAGTATTCTGCGTGTGCAACTGTTTTGCACCGTTGTAGATGGACGTAGAACTTATCACACCCGATCATCACGTGGTGTGCGGGTACTACGAACTTTGGCAGCGGTGCATACTCGAGGAGAACACTTCTTGATAATTTTTAGTGAGAGATCATCTTATAATGCTACCGTCAATCAAAGCAAGATAAGATGCATAAAGGATAAACATCACATGCAATCAATATAAGTGATATGATATGGTCATCATCATCTTGTGCTTGTGATCTCCATCGCCGGCACCGTCATGATCACCATCGTCACCGGTAGCGACACCTTGATCTCCATCGTAGCATCGTTGTCGTCTCGCCAATCTTATGCTTCCACGACTATCACTACCGCTTAGTAATAAAGTAAAGCATTACATCGCGATTGCATTGCATACAATAAAGCGACAACCATATGGCTCTCGCCGATTGCCGATAACTTCGGTTTACAAAACATGATCATCTCATACAATAAAATATAGCATCACGTCTTGACCATATCACATCACAACATGCCTTGCAAAAACAAGTTAGGCGTCCTCTACTTTGTTGTTGCAAGTTTTACGTGGCTGCTACGGGCTGAGCAAGAACCGTTCTTACCTACGCATCAAAACCACAGCGATAGTTTGTCAAATAGACTCCGTTTTAACCTTCTCAAGGACCGGGCGTAGCACTTTTCAGTTCAACTAAAGTTGGAGAGACAGTCTTCCGCAAGCCATCTATGTGCAAAGCACGTCGAGGAACCGGTCTCGCGTAAGCGTCTGGCGTAAGGTTGGTCCGGATCGTCTCGTCCAACAATACCGCTGAACCAAAGTATGACATCTTTGGTAGGCAGTATGACTTGTATCGTCCACAACTCACTTGTGTTCTACTCGTGCATATGACATTAACGCATAAAACCTGGCTCGGATGCCACTGTTGGGGAACGTAGTAATTTCAAAAATTTTCCTACGATCACGCAAGATCACGGTGATGGCATAGCAACGAGAGGGAAGAGTGTCCGTCCACGTACCCTCGTAGACCGAAAGCGGAAGCGTTATAACAACGCGGTTGATGTAGTAAATGCGTCTTCACGATCCGACCGATCCAAGCACCGAACGTCACGACACCTCCGAGTTACGCTGCGTTCAGCTCGATGGCGATCCCGGACTCCGATCCGGCAAAGTGTCGAGGATGAGTTCCGTCGGCACGACGGCGTGATAGCGATGTTGATGCTCCACCGACGCAGGGCTTCGCCTAAGCAACTGCTGACGATATGACTTCTCCGGCGCGAGGCTTCGCCTAAGCTCTCTGACGATATGACGAAGTGGAATATGGTGGAAGGGGCACCGCACACGGCTAAGGAAAGATCCGTAGATCAACTTGTGTCTCTTGGGTGCCCCTGCCACCGTATATAAGGAGCCAAGGGGAGGTGGCGGCCCAAGGGGGAGGCGCGCAAGGGAGTCCTACTCCTCCCGGGAGTAGGACTCCCCTCCAATCCTAGTTGGATTAGGATTCCCGGAGGGGAAAGAGAGAGAGGGGGCGGCCCACCTTTCCTAGTCCTAATAGGACTAGGGAAGGGGGGCGCGTGACCACCTAGGGCTGCCCTTCTCCTTTCCTCCAAGGCCCACTATGGGCCCATGTAGTTCCGGGGGGTTCGGTAACCTCCGGTACTCCGGTAAATTCGATTTCACTCGGAACCTTTCCGATGTCCAAATGTAGGCTTCCAATATATCAATCTTTATGTCTCGACCATTTCGAGACTCCTCGTCATGTCCGTGATCACATCCGGGACTCGAACAAACTTCGGTGCATCAATACTTATAAACTCATAATGAGCTGTCATCGAAGCGTTAAGCGTCGCGGACCCTACGGGTTCGAGAACTATGTAGACATGACCTAGAACCATTCTCGGTCAATAACCAATAGCGGAACACGGATGCCCATATTGGTTCCTACATATTCTACGAAGATCTTTATCGGTCAAACCGCATAACGACATACGTTGTTCCCTTTGTCATCGGTATGTTACTTACCCGAGATTCGATCGTTGGTATCCAATACCTAGTTCAATCTCGTTACATTAAAGTCTCTTTACTCGTTCCGTAATACATCATCTCACAACTAACTCATTAGTTGTAATGCTTGCAAGGCTTAAGTGATGTGTATTACCGAGAAGGCCTAGAGATACCTCTCCGACAATCGGAGTGACAAAACCTAATCTCGAAATCGCCAACCCAACAAGTACCTTTGGAGACACTGTAGTACTCCTTTATAATCACCCAGTTATGTTGTGACGTTTGGTAGCACCCAAAGTGTTCCTCCGGTAAGCAGGAGTTGCATAATCTCATAGTTACAGGAACATGTATGGGTCATGAAGAAAGCATTAACATACTAAGCGATCAAGTGTTAAGCTAACGGAATGGGTCATGTCAATCAGATCATTCTACTAATGATGTGACCTTGTTAATCAAATAACAACTCCTTGTTCATGGTTAGGAAACATAACCATCTTTGATTAACAAGCTAGTCAAGTAGAGGCATACTAGTGACATACTTGTTTGTCTATATATTCACACATGTATTATGTTTCCGGTTAATACAATTCTAGCATGAATAATAAACCTTTATCATGATATAAGGAAATAAATAATAACTTTATTATTGCCTCTAGGGCATATTTCCTTCAAGGACACCACGCAGGAGATAGAACTGCACATAAGATATTGCAATCCAGTTTTTATTGGCCTACTCTCTTCAAGGATGCCCGTAAGTTTGTCTTGTCTTGTGATGAATGTCAAAGAATTGGTAATATTAGCAGACGTCAAGAAATGCCTATGAACTATTCACTTGTTATTGAACCATTTGACGTTTGGGGCTTTGATTATATAGGACCTTTTCCTGCCTCTAATGGATATACACATATTTTAGTTCTTTGTTGATTACGTTACTAAGTGGGTAGAAGCTATTCCAACTAGTAGTCTTGATCATAACACTTCTATTAAAATGCTTAAAGAAGTTATTTTTCCGAGGTTTGGAGTCCCTAGATATTTAATGACTAATGGTGGTTCACATTTTATTCATGGTGCTTTCCGTAAAATGCTTGCTAAATATGATGTTAATCATAGAATTGCATCTCCATATCACCCACAGTCTAGTGGTCAAGTAGAATTGAGTAATAGAGAGCTCAAATTAATGTTGCAAAAGACTGTCAATAGGTCTAGGAAGAATTGGTCCAAGAAACTTGATGATGCATTATGGGCATATAGAACTGCATATAAAAATCCTATGGGTATGTCTCCGTATAAAATGGTTTATGGAAAAGCATGTCACTTACCTCTCGAACTAGAGCATAAGGCTTATTGGGCCATTAAAGAGCTCAACTATGATTTCAAAATTGCGGTGAGAAGAGGTTATTTGATATTAGCTCACTTGATGAATGGAGAACCCAAGCTTATGAAAATGCCAAGTTGTTTAAAGAAAAAGTTAAAAAGATGGCATGACAAAAGGATACAAAAGCGTGAGTTTAATATAGGTGATTATGTATTGCTATACAACTCTCGTTTAAGATTTTTTGCAGGAAAACTTCTCTCTAAATGGGAAGGCCCCTACGTCATCGAGGAGGTCTATCGTTCCGGTGCCATAAAAATCAATAATTTGGAAGGCACAAATACGAAGGTGGTAAACGGTCAAAGAATCAAACACTATATCTCAGGTAATCCTATAAATGTTGAAACCGTAACCCCGGAGGAATACATAAGGGACACTTTCTGGAACGTTTCAGACTCCGAAAAGGAATAGGTATGTGGTACGGTAAGTAAATCGACTCCAAAACAATTTTAAGGCAATATTTCTCCGTTTTGGAATATTTAGAAAAATAGAAAAATAAGTAGCAGTCCGGGAAGGACACGAGGGCCCCACGAGGGTGGAGGGCGCGCCCCCTACCTCGTGGGCACCTCGTGTGCCTTCGAACTCCGTTTTCTTGCGATACGTATTTTGGTCGGTAAAAATTCATTATATATTCTCCGGGGTTTCGACTCCATTATCCATAAATATCCTCTGTTTTTGTTTCGAGCTGTTCTTGCTGCAGATTAGAGCAAGATGTCTTCTCAAGAGTCAGTCGGGGAGAGCCGGGTATCTAATTCGGCACCGGAACCAAGGGCAAACAGCGAAGCTGACCTCTTTGGGCCAGCAACGGAGGAGGAGATGGAGGCTGACTTGATGAGAGTAGATGCCATGGAGGATCAAGAAGTCACTTCTCACTTCCGAGCTGGGTTCGCGATGAGGGAACTACAGAGTTCGGCTATTCCAAACTCGGTTATCCCTTCCAATGTTAGATTTCTTTCTTATGAAAATATGAAGAGGAGTGTCACTTGTTCTCCCGCAGCTATGCAACACCCTTGGGGTGCAAGGAGCCTTAGCGATTCTGTGAAAGCTTGAAGGAAATAATGGACCTCAAGCAGCAAGTCAACAAGCTTGAGGAGGAGAATCACATCCTAAAGGGCATCATCGCCAAGAATGTTTCACCAACCCCGAAAGAGGAGACATAATCACCTGGGTATGGGCACTCCCCTTGGCAACTGCCAAGCTCGGGAGAGGTGCCCTGGTATCGTATCACAATCACATCTCCTACCTTTACCGTTTTTATGAGTTTGATCCTATTAGTAGTATCTTGATCTAGTAGAATAAAGTTTATGGCATGATCTAGTTTTGAATTTTGCTTTATGATCTCTCTATGTAATCGAGTCTGTGAGCTATATAATAAAGATTAGTGTTGAGTCAAGGGGTTGATTATTTTGCCATGATCTTGAGTGAATAAAAGAAAAGAGAAAAGAATAAAAAGAAACAAAGAGTTTATATTGATCTTATTGAGAGTAATGACTTCACATAGAAAGGGTATGATGATTGAAAGTTGTTGGCAGTTGGCAAACATAGTTTTGGTCATCGTTGCAATTAATAGGAAGTAATAAGGAAAGAGAGGTTTCACATATAGATATACTATTATTGACATCTTTTATGATTGTGAGCCTCATTAAAATATGACATGCTAAAGAGTTGATGTTGGATAAGGAAGACAACGTAATGGGTTATGTTTTCTTATATCTGAGATAAATTATATTGTCATGGATCTTCCAACATGTTGAGCTTGCCTTTCCCCCTCGTGCTAGCCAAATTCTCAGCACCAAGTAGAGATACTACTTGTGCTTCCAAAAAACCTTAAACTAGTTTTTTCATGAGAGTCCACCATATTTACCTATGGATTGAGTAAGATCCTTCAAGTAAGTTATCATCGGTGCAAAGCAATAAAAATTGCTCTCTAAATATGTATGACTTATTAGTGTGGGAGAAAAATAAGCTTTATACGATCTTGTGATGTGGAAGAAATAAAAGCGACAGACTGCATAATAAAGGTTCATATCACAAGTGGCAATATAAAGTGACGTTCTTTCGCATTAAGATTTTGTGCATCCAACCATAAAAGCGCATGGCAACCTCTTATTCCCTCTGCGAAGGGCCTATCTTTTATTATTATCCTCTACCTTATTCAAGAGTCATGGTGATCTTCTCCTTTCCTTTTTCATTTTATCCTTTGGCAAGCACAGTGTGTTGGAAAGATCCTGATTGATATATCTAATTGGATGTAGGGGGCATGAGTTATTATTGTTGACATTACCCTTGAGGTAAAAGGTTGGGAGGCGAAGCTATAAGCTGTCGGCGTTCTGGGAACGGGGGTCCCCAGACTTGCCTGCCTGCGGCCTGCGGCGTGGCTCAAAGGAGGCCCAGGACAGCCCATCTTCATCAACACAAGCTCAAGACCCTCGCGAGGGGCCAAGCCTCATGGGGCGGATCGACCAGAGCTTCCTCGTGCACGGCCTCGTCAGGTTGGCTCATGAGGAGGCGGAGAGTTCAAGGCAGGTACCTCGCAAGGTGCCCATGGCGCAAGCCATGACGACCAAGGCGCCCGGTCGAGGCGCCCGGCTGGCGCGGCGTCCTCCTTCCTCTTTGGTGCAAAGGGAGCAAGCGCAGTGAGAGCATCAAGCAAAGGCATCCGTTTGATTGCAACAAGACCAAGACCAGCCCCAACGGTGGAAGGAGTCATCGTGGAGCCCAAGCGGGCGTCATCACGAGCCTTTGGCAGGCGAGGACCAACTTTAGTCAGGATAAGTGTACCCGCTGTTCCCCTTCAAAATGGCCAACTGTTGGTGCCCTTACCGCTCAATATTTGGGAAGAGGCCCAGGGCCTTCGCCTATAAATAGGAGTAGCCACACTCAGAGTAGGGGGACGATCGATCAGGAAGAGGAGCATCCAGAGAGAGAGATAGAGACCCGATCCTCAAGCTAGAGCGACGGGACACCACCTAGCAGTTCATCACACCCATCAAGAACAGGCCCTCGCGAGGCTGTTCTTCCCTGTACTATTCTTCATCAGCCCAAGAGGCAATCCACCACACCACAAACTAGAGTAGGGTATTACACTACAACGGTGGCCCGAACTAGTATAAATCTCGTGTCTCTTGTGCTGTTCTTCTTAATAGTTTAGGTCCTTGCGATTCGGCGAGGTACGAGACGGTGGAGGGTCGGATCTCCGCGCGCACCCCAGAGTTCAAACCTTAAGGGTCTGCCGGAACCCGAAATCCGACATTTGGCGCGCCCGGTAAAGTGCGCGGAATCTGCTTCGTCGCCTCGTTCTTCCCCGACCGCCGCAACCATGTCGACGCTTTCGTCGAGCCCAGCGCCGAAAACCGCCCTCGCCTCCCATGTCGCCCGAACGGCTCCCGTCGGCGGGCGTCCTCGTTATTCCCGTCACTTGCCGTCAACGCCGCCACCGGCCCGGCGGGAACGAAAAGCAAGCGTCGTCCAGCACCCGTCCATGAGGCGGGACGGCCGCACCGCCACGCCGCTCACCCGCTGGTTCTTCGTCACACGCGCGCGCCCCTCGAGGCCCGAGCTGCACTCATCGCGCTAACGAAGCTCCTGCGCTATCGCCCGTCGGCGATGTTCACGAAGAATGGCTCGACCGAAGTCGCTGAGCTCGTCTGCGTAGCGGAGGCGATCGCGCCCGTCCGTCTTCTTTGCCGCACCCGCCCGCTGGCGATAAACTCGAAGGCGCCTCAACCGCCTCCTCCTCCAGACGGCGCCCTGGCCCCAAGGCACGCGGACCCTGGGCGGAACCCGTTTCGCCAGGCGCCGGCGCGGCAAGAGCAGAGCTGCTAAGAAGTTCCTCGCCCGCAAGAAGCTGCCCGAGCACTCCCCGCTCCATCGCGTCAAGACCCTGCGCTGCCCCCAGCCGCGGCGCAGGGAGGCCTGCAAGACCAAGCTCTCTGCCGTCCGAGGCCCCCCGTGGCCATGGCGGTCTGCCGCGCCTTCACCTCTGAGCTGCGCAGCGTCGCGTGGCCCGCCAAGTTCAAGCCAGACCTGCGTCCTCGCTACGACGGCACAGCTGACCCTACGGAGTTCCTCCAGCTCTACGAGCTGCGCATCGAGGCTGCCAACGGGGATGAAAAGGTCATAGCAAACTGGTTTCCCATGGCGCTCAAGGACGGGGCCCGCACCTGGCTCCTGAATCGGCCCCGAGCACGATCTCTTCTGGGCCGAGATGCGTACGCTTCATCGCCAACTTCCAAGGTACTCGCGACGGCCACTGCCGTGGCGACATGCGTCCAAATCAAGCAGCAACCAGGGAAACCCCGCAAAAGTACATCGGCGCTTCAACAACGCAGCGCCTCAAGATCCCGAGGGTAGCGGAGGAGGCCATCATCTACGCCTTCTCCGACGGCGTCTGTGACGTCAAGATGAAGGAGGAGCTGGCGATGCATGAAGATCTGTACACCTCCACGAGCTGTTCAACTTGGCGACCAAGTGCACCAGGGCTGAGGAGGGCGCCTCTCCTCCTCGAGCTGCTGCCGCGGATCCCAAGAGAAGAAGTCCAAGGCCAGGGCGTGAAAGCGCCAAAGGGGCTGCCGTGCTTTCGGCCGAACCCGGACACCAAGCGAGGCGAGAGATCAGCCCGAGTCCTCCAAGGGCAGCCAGATGCTGCGTGTACCACGACCTCCACACCCACAACACCAATGAATGTCAAGAGCTCCGGGCGTGCTGAAGGAAGGGTCGTGAGACGCCCAGCGCAGCAGCAGGGCTACGACCGAGGAGGAGGAAGGAATGCAGGGGCTTTGGGAAGACGCGGCCCAGCGCCAAAGTGGCGCTGACCAACCTCGCGAGGACCGTGGCAAGACCCACCTCGCGAGGGGGCTGGAGGGATCGAGCCTCATGAGGATCGCCCGCAAACGCATGAGCCTCCCTCACGCTGCCGCCGCCAAGGAGAATCGAAGACCGTCATCGGGGACGAGGGGCTGGGGGCTTCCGAGGGAAGCGCGTCGATCGCTGCATCTGGCTGGAGCTCAAGCCCCACCTCTCGGCGCATCTTCAAGCGATCCGCCCATGAAGTGAATGCAGTCCTCCCCAAGCTCGAGTCCACGCGCCCTCTCAGGTGGTCGGCGTGCGCCATAACATTCAGCTCAGCGGATCATCTCAAGTGCGCAGCCACAGCCGGAGTTCTCCCGATGCTTTGCTCCCCAATCATCAACAATGTGCTAGTCACCAAGACCCTCATCGACGGTGGAGCAGGGCTCAACGTCCTGTCCGTGGAGACATTCAACAATCTTCAAGTGCCTTCTGATCGGCTTCACCAACCAAGCCTTTCTCCAGAGTCACCGACGGCTCCACGGTCCCGATCGGGCAGGTCCGCCTTCCTGTCACCTTTGGGGCCCATGACAACTACCACACCGAGCTCATCGACTTCGACGTCGCCCACATTCGCCTGCCATACAATGCCATCCTCGGGTACCCAGCGTTGGCCAAATTCATGGCCGTAACCCACCATGGCTACAACATCCTCAAGATGCCAGGAAGCGGCGGAGTCATCACGGTGCCCTGTGAAGAGAGAGATGCAGTGTGCTCCTGAGCGAAGCTTTTGAGCTGCATCATTTGGAAGACCAGACCATAGCAGCGGAGGCCTCGAGGCCGCACCCAAGAAGAAGAAGACATCGACCGGCCCGGCTCTTCAAGAGACAGGCCCCTCGTGGTCCACATCGCCGGGCGGGAGCCTCCTTCCATCGCATAGGAAGCGGCGGCGCCCTCCTCGGCGAGGCTCGGAGGCTCTCCCTGGAGGGCCGCCGACCTCGCCAAGGTATGTCGAGGAGGCGCTTGGGCACCACGTGGGCGTGTTTGAAGCACGTTTCCCGCAAGGAGGAGCAAGACGGGAGGACAGAACCCTCAAGAGTTCATCGGCAAGGCCATTCAGGAGCTCTGAGTCAAGGGTCATGAGGGGCAGCCGCCGCCTACCATTTGTGGCCCCCATCCGAGCGAGGATGGTGGGCTGCAGCGTCTGCATCGACATACCAGGCTCAACCGAGCCGCATCTCAAGCGCCTCTGGCCCTCGCGAGTGGGGCGTTACGAGGTCCGCCCCTGACTACGTCACGCATGCCTTATGGCACATAAAGCGAGCTGCTGCGTGCCAGGCGTCTCATGAGGACCATCACGAGGCTCAAGAGGTCGACGCCGCAGCCTGGCGGAGATGGAGATGGCCCATGAGGAGCCATAGCGCCTCCGGAGCCTCCCGAGGCCCCGGGCTGGGGGCTCGTGAGGATCGGCTCCGCAGCCTACTGAGTCTGCTACATCAACAACCCTTCATCCCCAACATCACCGGGTGACATCTTTAAGTTTTATTTCCGGTGGGAGCACCTTGAGGCGCATTATTCCCGGGCAGCGGGTCCGTCCTGCGGCATGTATCCCTTTTATTTCATGTCTTTAGCTTATCCTGCTGGGCGCCCTCGGCTGCATCATCCCCAAGCCGCCGGGCGATCCCGGTGGCATGTATCCTTCATGCGTTTTCCATATGATTATGCTCTCGTTCCACCATGCTTGTTATTTGGTGCCTTTTCCTGGGTGGCGAAATCTTGCACGTTAAAGGGGTGGTGCCTGAGCATCGCGACTCAGGGCTCCTACCGGCTCTCCGTCCCTCACCCTCTGGTCTTGTCCATGGCATCGCGACCTGGCTTGCCCGGCTGACGCTGAGACCAGCCCGAGCAGGACCCGAGGCGTAGAGTTTAAATCATCTAACCCGACTTATGCGTTAAAGGGGTGCACGAGCATCACGACTCGGGGCTCCTACCGGCTCTCCGGCCCTCACCCTCTGGTCTTGTCCATGGCATCGCGACTGGCTTGCCGGTGACGGTGAGACCAGCCGAGAGCCGGGACCCAAGGACGAGAGTTTTGCATCCGACCCAGCTTGCACGTTAAAGGGGGGTGCACGAGCATCGCGACTCGAGGCTCCTACGGCTCTCCGGCCCTCACCCTCTGGTCTTGTCCATGGCATCGCGACACAGCTTGCCCGGCTGACGATCGAGACCAGCCCGAGAGCCGGACCCGAGGGCGTGAGTTGCATCATCTAACCCGGCTTGCTAGCGTTAAAGGGGGTGCACGAGCATCGCGACTCGGGGCTCCTACCGGCTCTACAGCCCTCACCCTCTGGTCTTGTCCATGGCATCGCGACTGGCTTGCCGGTGACGGCTAAGACCAGCCCGAGCCGGACCGAAGACGTGAGCACCGGCATTTGGCCAAATTTGCAGGAACACACTCGAAGATAAGGCCCGAGCCAGCGCAACCTGCCTTGAGGTAGGGCCTCGTGAGTCCGTCTTTGGCTCACGGGTGCCAGATACACCTCGTCCAGCCCTACCGTGCGGCAGCGTGTCGGGGTGGGGCTGTATGCTCGCCAGGGGCTCCTCGGGGAGCCCCCCCTCACGTTCCAGTGGAAGCACCATGCTCCTTGGTGGCGACAACCTTGAGGAGGCGGCTATGCCCGTCGCATGCTTGAGCGCTATGCTCATGGCTGGTGATAAACAAGCGAGGGTGGCCTCCGGGTCACATCAACCTCGAGGGAGCCCAGGCTCGGTCTGGTCTCGTCGCATAGCGCCTCCCTCGGGAGCGCCCGGCGAGGCTGAGCGCAGGGGCTGCGCTGAGTCACGCCAGACGCCGCCACCAGCCGAGCCCCTCGGGCCTGGTTCGTCGCCGTTACTCCCCGAGCGAGCCAAGGTGCGCATGACAGCGTTTGGCGTCAAGGGGACTCTGAGCATCGCGACTCGAGAGCCTAAGCGGTCACGTAGCCCCTCACCCCTTAGTTCCGAAAGGCTAACGGCGGTTGAGGTATCTTGTGAGGCCGGGCTCTGCTGAGGCGTAGAACGGTGGATCCGCTCGCGCCTCACCTCCCTACTTGCTGTTAAATGCGCCAAGGGGACTCTGAGCATCGCGACTCGGAGCCCTAACTTGTCACGTAGCCCCTCACTCCTTGGTCCCGTCCTGGTTTCGGTCGGGGCTAACTTGGCTGAGGTATCTTGAGGCGGAGCTGCGCGGTGTAGAACATAAGCAAGTAGGAAGCACGAATTTCAAGGAAATCAAAAGCAAATATTACAGTCCACACTGTTATCACAATACCAAACACAAGTTTAAACGCCTCCCCGAGGCATGATACACGTGCAGGAATTAAAAGCAAGACAGGAGCACAACGGAGTCACTTGTCGGCGGTGGAACAGCAGGTGGGCTCGCCTCGTGAAGCAGCGGGGGCGGGCGCCTTCGCCCGGCTTGGTGCTAAAGGCCGGAACTTCCACAGCAGAGCCTCCAGCGCGACCCTTCACAGCCTCGGCGGCGGCGGCTACATGCTCGCCGCTTGCCCGGCTCCAGTGAGCTGTCCATGTCGATCTTTGGGATCGCAAAGATAGATGTGGGTGAGGATCCGCGTCGGTGCCGCGAGAAGAAGACAAGACACGCGCCTCGGCCTCGACCATGGGGCCAAGACCGAGGAGACATCTTCAAGAGCGAATCGGGAAGGGAAGCAGCTTGGCGGGGCCGTCCTCTGCGCCGGCCAGTGGGCTCTCCAGGCCGCTATCATAAAGCTCCCTCAGCAAGGCGCGGGCCTTCACCTCCATATCCATGAAGGCCACGCGATCTTCGGCAAGGACCCGAGCCTTGGCGTCTAGCTCGACCTTCCTCGCCTCCAGTTCCTGCTCCAGCGCGCCTAGGCGGTCACGATGCTTCTTCAGCTTGGCCCCCTGGTCCTTGATGGCCGCCTCGCGAGCCTTCATGCTTTCCTCCTACTCCTGGCGGAGGCGGGCCTCCTCGGCAAGCTGGTTCTGCAGGCCCTTCAGCTCGCCCTCCAGCGTCTCACAGCGACCTTGGATGCTGGCTGCCTCCCCGAGGCAGCATCGCGGGCTACCGCCGCCTCACGAACAGCCTGCTTCTCCTCATCCTGGTATCGAGGCACGGACCAGCGCCCGCTGAATCAAAGCGTCGGCGCTGAATCCAACCAGAGGCTGGCTCAAGCGCCTGCCACCAAGCGAGGGCTCGGCCAGAAGATCTCGCCGCAGCGGGTCTGGCCAGCCAGCAAGGCGATCCAGGACTGCGGGAGGAGTCGGAGAGACAGCAGTTGGCGGAGTAGGAGGAGATGGCGGCGGCGTAGCCACTGCGCCTTGAGGCGGAACCGGTGGCGCCACGGCAACGGTGGAGGCAGCGCCCAGAAAGGCCACCTCGGGAGCCGCCTGGGTCAAGGGGGCTGAGCTCGCCCGAGCGGGCTCAGCCAGGCCTCACGAGGACGCCCGGGCAGGAGAGGCCTGGGCGTCGGGATCATCTTCTTTTTTGGGCAGAGGCACCGCCCGCGGATGGGGCTGAGGAGCCCCTTCACTTCTTCGCGCGGGCGCCCGGCTGGCGAAGAACATGGACATCAGATCTCGTTGTGAGCAATAATCAAGGCAGGAAGCAGGCACTTACAGGTCATCGCTGGTGGACTCGAGCAGCCTCGGCCATACTTGAAGCCCGAGAGCCGTTGCGGGATCAACTTCAAGGGGCCAGGAGCAGGAGGCATCTGCGGATCGCCCGGGCGGGCGGACCTGCTGGGACCAGCCAGTCCGGTCCTTCTTAGGGATCGAGGCAGGGCTCTGCCTCCCGCTCACCCTCATCCTCGTCGTCGTCACTCTCGGGGAGGCGGAGAACGGGGCCTGCGCCACGGTGGGAGGAGCCATTGACTCCGCTCCCGAATCAACCCCCTCTCCTGGCTCTCTTTCCTCCACCTCTTCGCCGGAGTCAGAAGAGGACACGTCCACCAGGTCCTCCGGAGCCTCCGCGGGCACGAGCCCGTCCCCATTGAAGGCGGGCATGGGCCCCACAACCTGCTCCCAATCCTCGTGAAGGAACAGGCGGCAGGCGCCCTCGGTCTCGCCACATCGCCCCAACCAAGGGAGGAGGACGTCGCGAGATCCTCGCTGGCGGGGCCACGGGCTTGGGTGAGGCCTCCACATCAGGCGAAATCTTTGGAGAAGCGGAGCCGGTTGGTGCTCAGGGAACTCCCTCGGCAGCGACCCGGCCAGCCACGCCGCGCCCGCGTGGCCCGGCTTCGAATCTGCATCCATCTTCTCCGGCAAAGACTTAGCGTGGGGATCGAAGCTTCGCTCGGGACCCGGTCGTCGGAACTCTCGGCGGGTTCCGTGGGCGAGGATCGGCCGAGGTGGATTCTCGGCATCCACCAAGACCCACTTGCTCCTGAAGCCCTCAATCCGCTTCGGTGGTTTGAAATGGCGATGGCTCCAGCCGTATCTTTAAGCTCACAAGACGCGAAGCGGAACCACGGGAGGTTCGGAGGAAAAAGTAGTGGCGTAGCAAGGCCACGAGGGCTTCACCCCAACGTGGGCCTCACAATAGTAGGTAATCGCTGTAAGAAGGACGGAGTTGGGATGGAGGTGCAGAGCTTGGATGTTGTAGTGACGGAGGACGGAGAAGAAGAATTCAGAGAAGGGAGGCACCAGACCAGCAATGGTGGCGCTCGCGAAGAACTGGTAGAAGGTACTCCCCCGACCCTCAGGGGCGGAGGAGCCGGCCTTGAGCACCTCCGTTCCATTGACGCCCTGCGCCTCCACCAACCGGCGATTGTCGGGCAAGGCTTTGACACATCTGGCGGGTCCAAGGCAGGAGAGTACCGAGCTCCGGCCGGGGGTTTGGCGAGCCATGGCAGCTAGGGCACGAAGGCGGAGTGGATATGAAGGTCTTGGAAGCAGGGAGGAGAGGCGCAAGAAAGGGGATCTGAGCAGCAACTGGAGAAAGTAAAGGAGGCAAGGATGATGCCGCTCTATTATCAACCCGCGCGGTTGCAGAGGCTCCCATGTCCAATCAACCGCCACGCGGCGCCCAAGGCCATGAGCTGTTAGGGCCCACGATGCCAAGACTTGCCCTTTCGCCTCTCTGCGGCGGCCAAGTTCGGGTGCGCCCGTGGGCCCAGGGCTACTGTCGGCGTTCGGGCAGGGGTCCCCAGACTTGCACACTGCGGCTGCGGGCGTGGCTCAAAGGAGGCCCAGGACAACCCATCTTCATCAACACAAGCTCAAGACCCTCGCGAGGCCAAGCCTCATGAGGCGGGGCGACCAGAGCTTCCTCGAGGCACGGCCTCGTCGGGTTGGCTCATGAGGAGGCGGAGAGTTCAAGGCAGGGTACCTCGCGAGGTGCCCATGGCATAACCATGGCGACCAAGAGGCGCGATCGGGCGCCGGCCAGCATGGCGTCCTCCTTTCCTCTTTGGTGCAAAGGGAGCAAGCGCAGGCGAGAGCATCAAGAAAAGGCATCCGTTTCGGTGCAACAAGACCAAGACCAGCCCCAATGGCTGGAAGGGAGTCATCGTGGAGCCCAAGCATGCGTCATCACCAGAGCCTTTGGCAGGCGAGGACCAACTTTAGTCAGGATAAGTGTACCCGCTGTTCCCCTTCAAAATGGCCAACTGTTGGCGCCCTTCCCGCTCAATATTTGGGAAGAGGCCCAGGGCCTTCGCCTATAAATAGGAGTAGCCACACTCAGAGTAGGGGGACAATCGATCAGGAAGAGGAGCATCCAGAGAGAGAGATAGAGACCCGATCCTCAAGCTAGAGCGACGGGACACCACCTAGCAGTTCATCACACCCATCAAGAACAGGCCCTCATGAGGCTGTTCTTCCTCAGATCGTATTCTTCATCAGCCCAAGAGGCAATCCACCACACCACAAACTAGAGTAGGGTATTACACCACAATGGTGGCCCGAACTAGTATAAATCTCGTGTCTCTTGTGCTGTTCTTCTTAGTAGTTTAGGTCCTTGTGATTCGGCGAGGTACGAGACGGTGGAGGGTCGGATCTTCGCGCGCACCCCAGAGTTCGAACCTTAAGGGTCTGCCGGAACCCGAAATCCGACATAAGCCCCTATCTTTCTCTGTGTCCGATTAAAACTCTGTAACCACAAGTATCGCGTGAGTGTTAGCAATTATGAAAGACTAAATGATAGTTGAGTATGTGGACTTGCTATTAAGCTCTGACATAGACTCTTTCCGATGTTATGATAAATTGCAATTGCTTCAATGACTGAGATTATATTTTGTTGGTTCTCAATAAAGTTTATGATTCGTACTCTGCATTGTGAATGGATAATTACTTGAACATAAGTAATCATATGATAATATTTATCTATGTTGATGTTATGAGAATAATCATGATGCCTTCATGTCCGTATTATATTTTTATCGATGCCTCTACCTCTAAACATGGGGACATATTTATCGTTATCGGCTTGGGGGAGTTGATACGTCCATTTTGCATCATGCTTTTATATCGATATTTATTGCATTATGGGCTGTTATTACACGTTATGTCACAATACTTATGCCTATTCTCTCTTATTTTACAAGGTTTCCATAAGGGGAGAATGCCGAAGCAATTTGGAATTACGAAATTTGGAAAAGGAGCAAATATTAGAGACCTATTCTGCACAACTCCAAAAGTCCTGAAACTCCACGAAAGTCATTTTGGGAAATAATAAAAAATATCTAGCGGAAGAAGTTCACCAGAGGGGGCCCCACCTGGACACGAGGGTGGGGGGCGCGCCACCTACCTCGTGGGCCCCCTGGTGGCCCTCAGATGCCCATCTTCTGCTATATGAGGTCTTTCATCGAGAAAAAAAAATCATAAGCAACCTTTCGGGACGAAACTCCGCCGCCACGAGGCGGAACCTTGGCGGAACCAATCTAGGGCTCCGTGAGCTATTCTCAGGGGACACTTCCCTCCAGGAGGGGGAAATCATCGCCACCGTCATCATCAACGCTCCTCTCATCGGGAGAGGGAAATCTCCATCAACATCTTCGCCAGCACCATCTCCTCTCAAAACCCTAGTTCATCTATTGTATTCAATTCTTGTCTCCAAGTCCGGGATTGGTACTAGTAGGTTGCTAGTAGTGTTGATTACTCCTAGTAGTTGATGCTAGTTGGTTTATTTGGTGGAAGATCATATGTTCAGATCCTTTATGCATATTAATACCCCTCGATTATGAACATGAATATGTTTTGTGAGTAGTTACGTTTGTTCCGAGGACATGGGAGAAGTCTTGCTATTAGTAGTCATGTGAATTTGGTATTCGATTCGATATTTTGATGAGATGTATGTTGTCTAGCCTCTAGTGGTGTTATGTGAACGTCGACTACATAACACTTCACCATTATTTGGGCCTAGAGGAAGGCATTGGGAAGTAATAAGTAGATGATGGGTTGCTAGAGTGATGTAAGCTTAAACCCTAGTTTATGTGTTGGTTCGTAAGGGGCTGATTTGGATCCATATGTTTCATGCTATGGTTAGGTTTACCTTAATACTTTTGTTGTAGTTGCGGATGCTTGCAATAGAGGTTAATCATAAGTGGGATGTTTGTTCAAGTAAGAACAACACCCAAGCTCCGTTCCACCCACATTTCTAATTATCAAAGTACGAACACGAATCATATGAACGTGATGAAAACTAGCTTGACGATATTCCCATGTGTCCTCGGGAGCGCTTTTCCTATTATAAGAGTTTGTCCAGGCTTGTCCTTTGCTACAAAAAGTTTTGGGCCACCTTGCTGCACTTTATTTACTTTTGTTACTTGTTGCTTGTTACAAATTATCCTATCACAAAACTATCTCGTTACCACTTATTTGATACTTGCAGAAAATACCTTGCTGAAAACCGCTTATCATTTCCTTCTGCTCCTTGTTGGGTTCGACACTCTTACTTATCGAAAGGACTACGATAGATCCCCTATACTTGTGGGTCATCAATGGACAAGACCCATCCGTTAGCTTAGCATAATGATCGTTTAGATTTATTGCTATTGCTTTCTTCACGACTTAAACATGTTCCTCTGACTATGAGATTATGCAACTCCCGAATACCGGAGGAACACCTTGTGTGCTATCAAACGTCACAACGTAACTGGGTGATTATAAAGATGCTCTACAGTTGTCTCCGAAGGTGTTTGTTAGGTTGGCATAGATCAAGATTAGGATTTGTCACTCTGTATATCGGAGAGGTATCTCTGGGCCCTCTCGGTAATGCACATCACTATAAGCCTTGCAAGCAATGTGACTAATGAGTTAGTTACGGGATGATGCATTATGGAACGAGTAAAGAGACTTGCCGGTAACGAAATTGAACTAGGTATGAAGATACCGGCGATCGAATATCGGGCAAGTAACATACCGATGACAAAGGGAACAACATATGTTGTTATGCGGTTTGACCGATAAAGATCTTCATAGAATATGTAGGAGCCAATATGAGCATCCAGGTTCTGCTATTGGTTATTGACCGGAGATGTGTCTCGGCCATGTCTACATAGTTCTCGAACCCGTAGGGTCCGCACGCTTAACGTTCAATGACAGTTTGTATTAAGAGTTATGTGATTTGATGACCGAAGTTTGTTCGGAGTCCCGGATGAGATCACGGACATGACGAGGAGTCTCGAAATGGTCGAGAGGTAAAGACTGGTATATTGAAAGGTTATATCCGGACACCAGAAGAGTTCAAAAGTGATTCGGGTATTTTTCGGAGTACCGGGAGGTTACCGGAACCCACCCCCCCGAGGAAGTAGTGGGCCTTCATGGGCCTTAGTGTAAAGGAGAGGAGGGTCGCAAGAGAGGCCACGCGCCCCCCTATGGCAAGTCCGAATTGGACTAGGGAGGGGGCGGTGCCCCCCTCTTTCCTTCTCCCTCTCCCACTCCTTCCCCCTCTCCCTCTCTTGGAAAAGGAAGGGGACTCCAACTAGGATTGGGAATTCTAGTTGGACCCCCCTATAGGCGCGCTCCTCCTAGGCCGGCCTCTTCCTCCCCCTCCTTTATATACGTGGGCAGGGGGGCACCCCAAAGTACAACAGACAATCTTCTAGCCGTGTGCGGTGCCCCCTTCACAGTTTAACACCTCAGTCATATCGTCGTAGTGCTTAGGTGAAGCCCTGCGCCGGTAACATCATCATCACCATCGCCACGCTGTCGTGCTGACGGAACTCTCCCTCGTCCTCAACTGGATGAAGAGTTCGAGGGACGTCATCATGCTGAACTTGTGCTGAACACGGAGGTGCCGTACATTCGGTACTTGGATCGGTTGGATCGTGAAGACGTTCGACTACATCAACCGCGTTACTAAACGCTTCCGCTTTCGGTCTACGAGGGTACGTGGACACACTCTCCCGTCTTTTTTCTATGCATCTCCTAGATATATCTTGCGTGATCGTAGGAAAACTTTTGAAATACTGTGTTCCCCAACAGTGGAATCAGAACCAGTTTTATGCGTAGATGTTATATGCACAAGTAAAACACAAAGAGTTGTGGGCAATAATAGTCATACTGCTTACCACCAACGTCTTACTTTGGTTCGGCGGTATTCTTGGATGAAGCGGCCCGGACCGATATTACATGACCGCGTTCATGAGACTGGTTCTACCGAGGTGCTTCACACACAGGTGGCTAGCGGGTGTCTGTTTCTCCAACTTTAGTTGAATCGAGTTTGACTATGGCCAGTCCTTGTTGAAGGTTAAAGCATCACACTTGACGAAAAATCATTGTGGTTTTGATGCGTACATAAGAATGGTTCTTGCTAGAAGCCCGTAGCAGCCACGTAAAACTTGCAACAACAAAGTAGAGGACGTCTAACTTGTTTCTGCAGGGCATGTTGTGATGTGATATGGTCAAATTGTCATGAGATATAAATTGTTGTATGAGATGATCATGTTTTGTAGAAGTTATCGGCAACTGGTAGGAGCCTTATGGTTGTCACTTTATTGTATGAAATGCAATCGCCATGTAATTGCTTTACTTTATCACTAAGTGGTAGCGATAGTCGTAGAAGCAATAGTTGGAGAGACGACAACGAGGCTACGATGGAGATCAAGGTGTCAAGCCGGTGACGATGGAGATCATGACGGTGTTTTGGAGATGGAGATCAAAGGCACGAGATGATGATGGCCATATCATGTCACATATTTTGATTGCATGTGATGTTTATCCTTTATGCATCTTATTTTGCTTAGAACGGCGGTAGCATTATAAGATGATCCCTCACTAAATTTCAAGGTATAAGTGTTCTCCCTGAGTATGCACCGTTGCTACAGTTCATCGTGCCGAGACACCATGTGATGATCGGGTATCATAAGCTCTACGTTCACATACAACGGGTGCAAGCCAGTTTTGCACACGCAGAATACTCGGGTTAAACTTGACGAGTCTAGCATATGCATATATGGCCTCGGAACACTGAGACCGAAAGGTCGAACGTGAATCATATAGTAGATATGATCAACATAGTGATGTTCACCATTGAAAACTACTCCATCTCACATGATGATCGGACATGGTTTAGTTGATATGGATCACGTGATCATTTAGATGACTAGAGGGATATCTATCTAAGTGGGAGTTCTTAAGTAATATGATTAATTGAACTTTAATTTATCATGAACTTAGTCCTGATAGTATTTGCATATCTATGTTGTAGATCAATAGCTTACGATGTAGCTCCCCGTTTATTTTTTGATATGTTCCTAGGGAAATATAAGTTGAAAGATGATAGTAGCAATGATGCGGACTGGGTCCATGATCTGAGGACTATCCTCATTGCTGCACAAAAGAATTATGTCCTTGATGCACCGCTAGGTGACAGACCTATCGCAGGAGCAGATGCAGACGTTATGAACGTTTGGAAAGCTCGGTATAATGACTACTTGATAGTTTAGTGCACCATGCTTTATTCGTTAGAACCGGGACTTCAAAAACGTTTTGAACGCCACGGAGCATATAAGATGTTCCAAGAGCTGAAATTGGTATTTCAGACTCATGCCCGAGTCGAGAGGTATGAGACCTCTGACAAGTATTTTGCCTACAAGATGGAGGAGAATAGCTCAACTAGTGAGCATGTGCTCAGAATGTCTGAGTACTAGTATCACTTGAATCAAGTGGGAGTTAATCTTCCAGATAAGATAGTGATTGACAGAGTTCTCTAGTCACTATCACCAAGTTAGACTACCCACAATCGGAGTAACATAGGTAGTAACATCACACATATCTAGATAAAATAGATGATGTGGCAAGCAATAAATGAAGAAAGAGAGGCATGTGGTAACATAGCTAGTTACTACTAGTATGAGTAACATCACATATATCAAAGCAAGATGAGTCTATATAGCCTAATAAATGAAGCGTTGCATGTTACCACACATATATTACTCCCCACTATAGAGGTAGTAACATAGAGTAGTAATATGGGCTATGTTACTACTCTATGTTACTACCCATTGTGGCTAGTCTTACTGGAACTTCATGATGAACTATAATATGCAAGGATGATGTAAACGATTCCCGAGCTCTTCGTGATGCTGAAATCAGCGAAGGTAGAAATCAAGAAAAGCATCAAATGTTGATGGTTGACAAGACCACTAGTTTCAAGTAAAAGGGCAAGGGAAAGAAAGGGAACTTCAAGAAGAATGGAAAGCAAGTTGCCACTCCCATGAAGAAGCCCAACGCTAGACCCAAGCGTGAAACTAAGTGCTTCTACTGCAAAGGAAATGGTCACTGGAAGCGGAACTGCCCCAAATACTTGGCAGATAAGAAGGATGACAAAGTGAACAAAAGTACATATAATATACATATTATTGATGTGTACTTTACTAGTGTTCATAGTAGCCCCTCGGTATTTGATACCGGTTCAGTTGCTGTGATTAGTAACTCGAAACATGAGTTAAAAAATGAACAAAGACTAGTTGAGGGCGAGGTGACGATGTGTGTTGGAAATGATTCCAAGATTGATAAGATCACCATCGCATACTCCCTCTACCTTCGGGATTAGTATTGGAACTAAATAAATGTTATTTGGTGTTTGCGTTGAGAATAAATATGATTGAATCATGTTTATTGCGATACAGTTATTCATTTAAGTCAGAGAATAATTGTTTTTCTGTTTACATGAATAAAACCGTCTATGGTCTTACATCCAATGTAAATGGTTTACTGAATCTCGATCACAGTGATACACATAATATTGATGCCAAAAGATGCAAAGTTAATAATGATAGTGCAACTTATTTGTGGCAGTGCCGTTTAGGTCATATTGGTGTAAAGCGCATGAAGAAACTCCATGCTGTTGGGCTTTTGGAATCACTTGATTATGAATCACTTGATGCTTGCGAACCACTGGCTTATTGGAAATAATACATACTGATGTATGCGGTCCGATGAGTGTTGAGGCTCGTGGCGGGTATCGTTATTTTCTAACCTTCACAGATGATTTAAGCAGATATGGGTATATCTACTTAATGAAACGCAAGTCTGAAACATTTAAAAAGTTCAAAGAAATTCAGAGTGAAGTTAAGAATCATGGTAAGAAGAAAATAAATTTTCTACGATCTCATCGCGGAGGCAAATATTTGAGTTACGAGTTTGGCCTTCATTAAAAAAACAATGTGGAATAGTTTCACAACTCATGCCACCTGGAAAACCATGGAGTAATGGTGTGTCCGAACGTCGTAACCGTACTTTATTAGATATGGTGCGATCTATCATGTCTTTTACCGATTTACCACTATCATTTTGGTATTATGCATTAGAGATAGATGCATTCATGTTAAATAGGGCACCGTCTAATCCGTTGAGATGACACCGTATGAACTATGGTTTAGCAAGAAACCTAAGCTGTCGTTGGGTTGCGATGCTTATGTGAAAAAAGCTTCAGCCTGATAAGCTCGAACCCAAATCGGAGAAGTGCGTCTTCATAGGATACCCAAAAGAAACTGTTGGGTACACCTTCTATCATAGATCCGAATGCAAGATCTTTGTTGCTAAGAATAGATCCTTTCTAGAGAAGGAGTTTCTCTCGAAAGAAGTGAGTGGGAGGAAAGTAGAACTTGATGAGATAGTTGTACCTTCTCCCAAATTGGAAAGTAGTTCATCAGAGAAATCAGTTCCAGTGATTCCTACACCAATTAGTGAGGAAGTTAATGATGATGATCATGAAACTTGAGATCAAGTTACTACCGAACCTCGTAGGTCAACCAGAGTATGTTCCGCACCAAAGTGGTACGGAAATCCTATTCTGGAAGTCATGTTACTAGACCATGACGAACCTACGAACTATGAGGAAGCGATGATGAGCCCAGATTCTGCAAAATGGCTTGAGGCCATGAAATCCGAGATGGGATCCATGTATGAGAACAAAGTATGGACTTTGGTTGACTTGCTCGATGATCAGCAAGCCATTGAGAATAAATGGATCTTCAAGAGGAAGAGGGACACTAATAGTAGTGTTACTATCTACAAAGCTTGAATTGTCGTAGAAGGTTTTTCGACAAGTTCAAAGTGTTGTCTACGATGATATTTTCTCACTGGTATCGATGCTTAAGTTTGTCTGAATCATGTTAGCAATTGCCACGTTTTATGAAATCTGGCAAATGGAAGTCAAAACTGCATTCCTTAATGGATTTCTTAAAGAAGAGTTGTATATTGCAACCAGAAGGTTTTGTCAATCCTAAAGGTGCTAACAAAGTGTGCAAGCTCCAGCGATCCATCTATGGACTGGTGCAAGCATCTCGGAGTTGGAATATACCCTTTGATAAGGTGATCAAAGCATATGGTTTTATACAGACTTTTGGTGAAGCCTGTATTTACAAGAAAGTGAGTGGGAGCACTACAGCCTTTCTGATAAGTATATGTGAATGACATATTGTTGTTCAGTAATGATGTAGAATTTTCCGGAAAGCATGAAGGAGTGTTTGAAAGGAGTTTTTCAAAGAAAGACCTCGGTGAAGCTGCTTACATATTGGGCACCAGAAGGGGACACAGTCATTGCCCTAAGTGCCGACCCATCAGAGACGCAATTGATGATGGCGCAGCGGAGAAGACGATAGTAGCACAAGACTTTAAATTCAGTCATAATCGTCTGCTTCACTCCCGCTGCGACCGAGGGGGGATGTTAGAAGTATATTGTGTTTAAGATAGACAGGAGTTAGAGCAACTCCAACGGGGCGACCCATTTCGTCCGCTGGCGTCTGTTTGGGTCAGCGTGGACACAAAAGTCGGACCAACGCACCGACCCAAACGGACGCACGTCCGCTTGGCGTCCGCATGCTGACCCATTCCCGACCCATTTTTGAGCTGGATTTGCGTCTGCGCGGATAAGAGACGAACACGCACGCGCCTACTCCTCCCCACGGGCCCGCCGGTCGGTGGCAGCCACCACCATTTTCCCCCATTTTCCACAAAACCCTCTCGCCCGCGCGCGCTCCTGCCCCACACCCGCCATGGACGACGACCTTGACATCGACGCCGCCGCCGGCGTCGCCTCCCTCGCCTTGTCCGAAATGACGACTGCCCCCTCCAGCAAAGGCAAGCCTCGTGCCCCACGCAAGACAGCCGCCGCGCCCAAGCCAAAGAAGGCTCTTAGGCACAAACAACAGGCAAGGGAGTCGGCCAAGAGGAAGGGCCAGAGGCACGCCGCAGACGCGAGGGATGAAGCCGTCGCGGCTGCCGCCATCACGGCTGTCGCCGTCGTTGCCGCTGCGTGATACGTCTCCGTCGTATCTATAATTTTTGATTGTTCCATGCCAATATTATTCACTTTCATATAATTTTTGGCAACTTTTTATATTATTTTTGGGACTAACATATTGATCCAAAGGCCCAGTGCAGTTCCATCATTTGCATGTTTTATGTTTCGCAAAAATATCCATATCAAACGGAGTCCAAACGGGATAAAAACGACGGAGCTTATTTTTGGAAAATATGGAAAATTCGGAAGAAAAATCCACGCGAGGCGGTGCCCGAGGTGGTCACGAGGTAGGGGGCGCGCTGACCCCTCGGCGCCGCCCCTACCCTCATGAGCCCACCGTAAAGGCGGTTGACGCTCTTCTTTTGCCGCAAGAAAGCTAATATTCGGAAAAAAATCACGGCGAAGGTTTCAGCCAATCGGAGTTACGGATCTCCATATATCACGAAAGCGGTGAAACAGAGCCGAGAGAGAACGCAGAACAGAGAGATAGATCCAATCTCGGAGGGGCTCTCGCCTCCCAAGCCATGGGAGCCAAGGACCGAGGGGGAAACCCTTCTCCCATCTAGGGAGGAGGTCAAGGAAGAAGAAGAAGAAGGGGCCTCTCTCCCTTGCTTCCGGTGGCGCCAGAGCTGCCGGGGCCATCATCATCACCGCGATCTTCACCAACACCACCGTCATCTTCACCAACATCTCCATCACCTTCCCCCCTCTATCTACAGCAGTCCACTCTCCCGCAACCTGTTGTACCCTCTACTTGAACATGGTGCTTTATGCTTCATATTATTTTCCGATGATGTGTTGCCATCCTATGATGTCTGAGTAGATTTTCGTTGTCCTATCGATGATTGATGAATTGCTATGATTGGTTTGAATTGCATGTTTTATTATTGGTGCTGTCCTATTGTGCCCTCCGTGTCACGCAAGCGTGAGGGATTCCTGTAGGGTTTGCAATATGTTTATGATTTGCTTATGGTGGGTGGCGTGAGTGATGTAAGCCTGAGACCAGTAAGTAGGTTGTTTGCGTATGGGATAAAGGGGACTTGATACTTTAATGCTATGGTTGGGTTTTACCTTAATGAATCTTTAGTAGTTGCGGATGCTTGCTAGAGTTCCAATCATAAGTGCATATGATCCAAGTAGAGAAAGTATGTTAGCTTATGCCTCTCCCTCAAATAGAATTGCAATAGTGATTACTGGTCTAGTAACATAGTCAGTTGCCTAGGGACAATTCCACAACTCCTACCACCACTTTTCCACACTCGCCATATTTACTTTAGTTGTGTTTTTATCTAAGCAGCCCCTAGTTTTATTTTCGTGCTCTTTACTTTCTTGCAAGCTGTAACACCTTCAGTGTCATGCTACAGTAATCCCCTGTTAATGGTGCCAGATAACCATGCTTACTGAGCTAATTATCACTTGATGAAAAATCAAAGTCAAATTCAAATTCAAATTATGAGGGAAATTCAAAATTTCTCAAACATGAAAACAAAAATGTTCATCATGTGCCAAATATTCCACAACTTATATTGGTGGTGAACCAATATTTTTGCAAAGGGTTTAAGTGGCCTAGTGCGCGGATCACGGTTGCTCATTTGTCACATGCCCCTAGCATGCTGAACATGGAACATTCCCCCTCCGGTCATCTGTCTGACACAGGTCCGGGACCGGGAAAATATTCCCGGTTGAATTCCCCCTTCACCTTATCGTGTAGCCATACGTTAGGTCACACCCGGCACAGCATATTGCCACGTTATGCCTTGTGATGCATTGTTTGCTCTGTATTTACTGTTTCTTCCCCCTCTTCTCTTCAGTAGACCCCGAGACTGATGCTGCCCCTGTGATCGACTACGTCGACGACGATCCCTCCTTCTTGCCAAAGCAACCAGGCAAGCCCCCCCTTGATCACCAGATATCGCCTATTCTTCTCTATACTGCTTGCATTAGAGTAGTGTAGGATGTTACTACTTTCCGTTAATCCTATCACGATGCATAGCCTTTGTCCTTGCTACTACTCTTGTTACCTTTACCGCAATCCTACATGCTTAGAATAGAATGCTAGTATTCCATCAGTGGCCCTACATTCTTGTCCGTCTGCCATGCTATACTATTGGGCCGTGATCTCTCCGGAGGTGATCACGGGTATATGCTATATACTTTATACATGATACATGTGGTGACTAAAGTCGGGTCGGCTCGTGGAGCACCCGCGAGTGATTCACGGATTGGGGGCTGAAAGGACCTTTGTCCCAACGGCCCTCTGTGTGGATCTTTATGGCGGAGCGTCAGGGCAGGTTGAGACTACCTGGGTGAGAGGTGGGCCTGGCCCTGGTCGGGATTCGCGGATACTTAACACGCTTAACGAGATCTTGGTATTTGATCTGAGTCTGGCCATTTGGTCTATACGCACTGACCAACTACGTGGGAAAGATATGGGCACTCGGCGTCGTGGTATCAGCCGAAGCCTTCGTGACGTCAGCGACTAAGCGGCGCGCGCCCGATTGGACCGCGTAACGTGACTTCTTTGTAATGGAGGTTGCTAGGTCTGCTTCCGGCCGCCCACGCAACATGCAGGTGTGCTAAGGGCGATGGGCCTGCACTGGCGCTTAGGTTTAGACCGGCGTCGACCTCTCTGTTGTGCTTAGGTGGGGCTGCGACGTGTTGATCTTCATGCCGGGCATGACCCGAGAAAAGTGTGTTCGCCAAATGGGATCGAGCGTGTTGGGTTATGTGGTGCACCCTGCAGTGAAGGTAATCTATTCGAATAGCCGTGATCTTGATAATGTGACGACTTGGAGTTGTACCTTGACCTTATGACAACTAGAACCGGATACTTAATAAAACACACCCTTCCAAGTGCCAGATACAACTCGGTGGTCTCTCTCTAACAGGGCTACAAGTAGAGGATCGCCGGGTAGGAGTATGCTATATGATGCTACTTGGAGGAATTCAGTCTAGTCTCTTCTACATGCTGCAAGACGGAGGCTGCCAGAAGTGTAGTCTTCGACAGGATTAGTTATCCCCCTCTTATTCTGGCATTCTGCAGTTCAGTCCACCGATATGGCCCTTTACACATATACCCATGCATATGTAGTGTAGCTCCTTGCTTGCGAGTACTTTGGATGAGTACTCACGGTTGCTTTTCTCCCTCTTTTCCCCTTTCCCTTATACGTGGTTGCCGCAACCAGATGCTGGAGCCCAGGAACCAGACGCCACCTTCGATGATGACTCCTACTACACTGGAGGTGCCTACTACTACGTGCAGGCCGCTGTCGACGACCAGGAGTAGTTTAGGAGGATCGTGCGGAGGCACTGCGCCTCTTTCGATCTTTATCCCGGTTTGTGCTAGCCTTCTTAAGGCAAACTTGTTTAACTTATATACGTACTCAGATATTGTTGCTTCCGCTGACTTCGTGTATGATCGAAAGCACTTGTATTCGAGCCCTCGAGGCCCTGGCTTGTATTATGATGCTTGTATGACTTACTTTATTTTAGAGTTGTGTTGTGATATCTTCCCGTGAGTCCTCGATCTTGATCGTACCGCGTTTGCGTGTATGATTAGTGTATGATTGAATCAGGCGTCACAAGTTAGTATCGAGCCGATGACTGTAGGAATCCCCTTTCCAACTCCTTGGCGAAGTTGAGTCTAGTCGATGAAAACTGTTTTACTAACATGGTACATGCGGCCCATGGGCCCACGTCGCCATTTGGGTGGTATTAGGATCTTTTACTCCTCGATCTCTGCTCTGGGACTCTGATCTGTTTTCTATTCGGGTTAAATGAATTTTCTAAATCTGACTCTAGGTTCTCGTAACTACTTTCTCCCGGAGAGCCCATTATTACAGATGTTCGCCTGCTACACCAGGAGATTCTGAAGATACTCTACGATGTTCTCTTGAGACTTTGTGCCATCGTTTTAGCAATTCCTTTCCATCGGTAAACCCCGATGGATAACCACGTACACTTGTCATTCATACAATCATTATCCATTGATCTTGTTATTACAAGATACCCCGAAATTCTCTCTATTGCTCCGAGAATCCCTTGTGCCTACTGCCTTGCAGTTTCTTCTCGCTTTGAATACACCTACAAATTAATCCTCACACATACCGAGGATTTGTTTCTCCCGATTGTTCTTCATTTCACAAAAGTCTTCAAAATACTATTCGATCCAATCGAAAATCCTTAGCAGCTTATTGCTCGCAAATACTTGTCTGCTTGCATTATGGATGCTTCCCATATGTCTGGCTATATTCATTAGTCTCCTTTTGACGCCGCCTGTTGATCCTATTGATTCAACATGAGTGCGAATGCCCGCAATCATCGGTTGATCCTTTTAAATTATCTTTCCAGCTCAGATGTCATTTTGAACCTGAGCTGGTTATCGACCAATCAATTTTCCGTCGATTGTACCCCTAAGCCTACTCAACTTATCCATGATTAATCAGAGCATTTGCTTCTGATCCTTTGATTTGGAATCATAATTCCTTTGCATTTAAGCTTCAAATTATTCAGATGATTCCGTAACCTGTTGCATTTGCATTCTTTTCCCTTCTGGTTGAGTACCGATACTCACATCAGGTTCCTTGTGGTCCGCGAGACCATTTGCTTGGTTATTATCCGAACGTGTCCTTCATTTCCAATATCCTTGAGAGTTCCTCCCCTGATACATAATGCCTTTGGTAAATTATGTCTTCTTCCTTTGGCAAGTTATATCCTATGCCTTGTCAACCATGCTCTGCTTCGAGCACGTGTTAATTGACCCTAAAGTTCATGGTATATGTTCTAAGATGCCCCGATGGGTTGAACCTATGCTTTCCATAATCTGTGTGAACCCGAAAGTTTTCACGGGTCATACTCCTCTGGTAACGCACCATGTAGGTTTTGACACTAAAATCATTTTTATTTTGAGGAGTGAATGAAAGGTTATGCATTGGAGAAGTGGGAGTCGACCTTGAACTTTGCGTTCATGCCCATGGACACGATGTAGAACTTATCATGGAAGCTGCTCGTGAAAATAATTACCCCCTTGTTATGAGTTCATCTTGTATCTGTGGTTTGATCATTTATGATTGTGGTTCCGACCATAATTTCTTCCTTTGATTCCATTTCTCATACAAGTTTAAGCACTTGTCTTCTGCAGAGAAATACCCCAGTCCAACCTCTACTTTGATCTGTCGTCGAGTATTACCCCCGGTATCTCAAGAATATCAAAGAACTGTGTTGCTCCCTATGGGTCTTCATCTAGTATTGCTTCTCACCGATTTCGGATTTCCCCGGGATCTGGGTTGTCATCAACCGAGAACACCGATATGTGAACCGATTCCGCATTCCGATTCAATAACTCTAAGTAATTTTCATTGCTTATGAATTTAATGATCTTTCAACTTATTCCTAGCCTGATCGGCTACATCCTTATTGTGCCAATTTTAACTGTGCTACCTGGTCCTTATTCCCGGGGCACAATTTTCGATGATGAGCTAAGCTTACGTCGATCTTCCTCATCATATCATTTCAACTTGAACAACAAGCTTGATTTCGCGTTTGTGTCGTACCCATGGTTCCAATAACCTTTTGCTTCATAATTCCTTCAACTTGATGTCATCGCCGATAGATTACATCTTCATGGAGCCTCTCAACAAAATTTGTCGTGATCATCATCAAAATCTTGACTCCTTCCTGGATATCAATTGAATTCATGATGAGAAATACCATCCTTGCCCTCGATGAATTTTATTATCATCGACCACTTTATTGCCTTCCCACCAACACAGCTTGTTCGTGTTTGGTGTTATACCTTGAGTTCCCTGCCATCCAGCAATTGTTCTTCTTTACTCGGAACATTACCATCTCTTATGTCATCAATGTTGTGAGAATTACACCACCTCTTTAAGAATTTGTGATACAGTGATGCTTCTCACCATCACCATTCTTTTTCTTGGTCCTCGTGTTGAGTGAACTCTGTTGTGCAAATTTAATATCTCTAGCAACCCTATTGCTTCAGAGTTATTGGACCATAATTCCAATTTGGTGTGTTGGTTGCTCAATCGCCATTCCGACGTTGGGTGTGCAACCCAGCCCATATTTGGTGCACCTTTCAACCCATGTTTAATTGTGTATGTTTTCCTCCAGCATACATCATTAAGTCATTTGATCTGGCTAATGTTATCTCCTTGTTTACATAGTTGTGGAAATCCATCCTTTTTGGAAATGTCAATGGATTCTCGCTGAGTCAATTAGTCACCTCCTCACCTCTCCTTGATTTAATGATGAACTCTTGTCTCGAAACTCGCTTCCATGGTTTAATTCCCGAGAATCTTACAATGTCACCTCGACAATTTGTGTTGCACCTTTCTTCTCAGGCATCCTGAGCCTGAGGTATCCTGACGCCCATCGGATCTGAACCTCGGTCAGATGTGATGGTTTGAACATATTTCCAAGGGTTATAACATTGGTCTTTAACCCTATAAGGTGATGTCATCCTAACACACCTGCCCGGAGGGCCTATTGTTATAGTTCTTCCTTTTAGCAATGTTAGTCATTCTTCCGTGAGGAAATTGTAAGACTTATTCTATAAGTTGTTCCTGATGGATCCTTTGTGTTTCCAAAGTCTGATCTTCACCTGATGACCAGGTCAATGCTATCTCGAAGGATGTCGGTTGTACTCTGATTTTCAACAAGAACATTTGAAGCCCAATGCTAAATGTTTCCCGCTCAATTATCCAAACACCGTTGTATGGGTAATGTCATGAAATCCATATCCCCTTTCCTAAAGGAATTTCTACTTTGTATCCTGCCATGAATATCATGCTCTGCTTGTCCTTGGGAAGGGTATACCCCTGGTATATGTGTCAAACATATTTTCCTTTCCATTGTTCTATTTGATCCGATGATCACATTTTCCTTTCCATTGAATTGTTTAACCTTCCTGGTGATCCGTATGATCTAAGCAGTAATACTCTTCTGCTTATGTAAACACCTTGGTGTACATCGTGTCAGTAAGACCCTGTTGCATTTGTCGATAGCATTCCGGTAACCACTGATGGACGAGAACTTTGCCTATTGGCCCGCCTCGTTCAACGAGCAGGAAAAGGGTTCTCTTTGTCCCTCGCACTTGGTATCGATGTTGTTGCCAACATAACTGACAGGCTACCCTTTGACATGCCTTGCTATCGTGACCGTGCAAGATGTCAGCCCCCTTTCTACTTTAAACCACATGGTGGGCCAATAACCCACAGTTCCACAGGATCGAAACCCGACTCTCCTGTACACCCTGTTGCCAAAGTTATTCCTAGAGCTTGACTTCGTATGTAGTTCACGGACCACCTGCCTATTGATCTATTCTGGTATCAGACGCAATACTTATTCCCATTGCTCTGAACCCCTTTCACATTTCATATCAGGCAACAAATGATTGCCTATCCCCTTGAAAGTTCTTATTGTACCTTCATATTTTGCTCTCGACGTTATTCTTAAATTTCAACTCGAGAGATACTTCTGTCACATTACCTACATTGTTCACCAGACAATTAAACCTATAAGGGTCAGTTCTCCCGAAGTTACTCTTTTCTTCCCCACTTAAATCTCGGGACCAGATTTCTTGTAGTGGAGGAGATTTGTAACACCCTCAGTGTCATGCTACAGTAATCCCCTGTTAATGGTGCCAGGTCACCATGCTTACTGAGCTAATTATCACTTGATGAAAAATCAAAGTCAAATTCAAATTCAAATTATGAGGGAAATTCAAAATTTCTCAAACATGAAAACAAAAATGTTCATCATGTGCCAAATATTCCACAACTAATATTGGTGGTGAACCAACATTTTTGCAAAGGGTTTAAGTGGCCTAAACTACTTAAAATAGTGACCTAAGCAATAAATTAAATGTCCTTTTTAAATTTATAAAATTGGCAACTATTCCAAAAGCCTCCCAACCTTTTTGAGGCAGTGCACTTTAATTCTTTGAAATTGTTTTGGCCAGTGGCATAATTTTGCAAAGTCATTATTGGCTAAAAGGAAAAGGAAAAATCTGCTGGAAAAAGAAAAAAAGAAAAAGAAAAGAAAAGAAAGAGAAGCCCCTGCCTACCTCGGCCCTAGCCCATTGCACAGGCCGGCCCAGCTACCTCCCCGGTCGCTATCCCCTCCTTTTCCTTCTGTTCGACCGACCGAGGCACCCCCCACCCTCGCTCGTTCACGCCGGACCCGGCACGGCGCCCCGTGCTGCCACGTCGCCGATGAGGGGATAAGAGCAGCCTCGACGCCTCGGGCTCCCTCCCCACTAGCCCACTCCCCCTTGCGCTCCTTTTCCACCTCCCCACCTAGATCCCGTTCCCCCACGGGTTGCTACTTCTCCTCTCCGCCATGGCCTCGCCACCATGAAGCTCGCGGCCACCGTCGCCCGTCCGCAGCTCCGACAAGTCCGGGAGCTCCGTCGTGGTCCGCCTCTTCTTCCTCTTCACTGGATCGGGACCGGGAGCGCCACCGTCGTCGCTTTCTTCCTCTTCCTCATCTACGGCCACCGCGTGACCCCGCCGTCGATCTGCTCCACCGGTCCTCCCCGAGCCCGCTGCATAGACCCCACGCTCCCGTTGTGAGCTCCTGCGCCGAACGCGCCCTTCCCTACCCCCCTTTATTCGCCCGTAGCCCGTGCTCCAGTGTTAGGCCGGACCTACACCGCCTGGCCTCGTCGCTGGTGTAGCCACGACGACCATAGGGTCCCGTGCGTGCTGCCATCGCGCTCACTGCACCGCGTAGGCCTTGTCTAGCTGCTTGGGTTGCCCGCAAACGCCCCCCAACCCCGATCCCGACGACGGCCGAAGTCCGGCGTCCGCCTCGCCGCTCGCGGTCGACGTTCCCGACCACCGCAACCTCTGCCACCCCCAGATCGCCTCGCCGTCGTGTTCTCGTTCGAACGAGCCCGACCGAGCTGGAAACAGCGCCCTGTGCGCAACCCGACCACCTCCCGAACGCCACCGTCGCCTCCACTCGCCGCCGGCGAAGATTCCGGCCGTTACGGCCCGCGCCACCATCACGGTTGGATGCGGCCCAGCCTCACCATTCGAACGCGCCCGACCACGGCTCAAATGATGCGCTGTAGCGCGATTCCGGCCGTCTCCGGCGTTCGGCCGCCACGGATGGCCTCGCCGGCGTTGCTCTGGCGCCGGTGTTGCTCTGGCGCCGGCGAGGCCCGCCTCTGGGTCGCTGCCCGTGGGCCCCCTGGACTCAGTTGACCATGTTGACCGTGGTCAACAATGCTGACTAGGCACTCAGTGCCACTGACACACGGGCCCCACCGCATAATTAACCTAATTAAAGTTTTTTTAATTAAAAGTAATTAACTAAACTAGCGAGTCACTGACATGTGGGGCCCAGCTGCTAATGAACCACGTTTAATTAAAATAACCCACTGTTAGTCCACTGTCCATGACAGGTGGGACCCACTGGTCAGTTTGACCAGTCAGCGGGTCTGTTGACCTGCTGATGTCATGCTAACACTCTGCTGACGTCATATTTTCCTTTTTTGATAATTTATTTAATTCCAGAATATGTTTTAAACTTGCAAAAATCATAGTAATTAAACCGTAACTCCGATGAAGATGTTTTCTATATGAAAGTTGCTCAGAAAAATCCAACGAATCCGATTACGTGGTCTGTTCATCTATCACATGCCCCTAGCATGCTGAACATGGAACATTCCCCCTCCGGTCATCTGTTTGACACAGGTCCGGAACCGGGAAAACATTCCCGGTTGAATTCCCCTTCACCTTATCGTGTAGCCATATGTTAGGTCACACCCAACACAACATATTGCCACGTTATGCCTTGTGATGCATTGTTTGCTCTGTGTTTACTGTTTCTTCCCCCCTCTTCTCTCCGGTAGACCCCGAGACTGATGCTGCCCCTTTGATCGACTACGTCGACGACGATCCCTCCTTCTTGCCAAAGCAACCAAGCAAGCCCCCCCCTTGATCACCAGATATCGCCTATTCTTCTCTATACTGCTTGCATTAGAGTAGTGTAGCATGTTACTGCTTTCCGTTAATCCTATCCTGACGCATAGCCTGTCCTTGCTACTACTGTTGTTACCTTTACCTGCAGTCCTACATGCTTAGTATAGAATGCTAGTATTCCATCAGTGGCCCTACATTCTTGTCCGTCTGCCATGCTATACTATTGGGCCGTGATCTCTCCGGAGGTGATCACGGGTATATGCTATATACTTTATACATGATACATGTGGTGACTAAAGTCGAATTCGGCTCGTGGAGCACCCATGAGTGATTCACGGATTGGGGGCTGAAAGGACCTTTGTCCCAACGGCCCTCTGTGTGGATCTTTGTGGCGGAGCGTCAGGGCAGGTTGAGACTACCTGGGTGAGAGGTGGGCCTGGCCCTGGTCGGCATTCGCGGATACTTAACACGCTTAGCGAGATCTTGGTATTTGATGCGAGTGCGGCCATTTGGTCTATACGCACTAACCAACTACGTGGGAAAGATATGGGCACTCGGCGTCGTGGTATCAGCCGAAGCCTTCGTGACGTCAGCGACTGAGCGGCGCGCGCCCGATTGGACCGCGTAACGTGACTTCCTTTGTAATGGAGGTTGCTAGGTCTGCTTCCGGCCGCCCACGCAACATGCAGGTGTGCTAAGGGCGATGGGCCCAGACCCCTGTGCGCTTAGGTTTAGACCGGCGTACTGACCTCTCTGTTGTGCTTAGGTGGGGCTGCGACGTGTTGATCTTCCGCGGTCGGGCATGACCCAGAAAAGTGTGTCCGACCAAATGGGATGGAGCGTGTTGGGTTATGTGGTGCACCCCTGCAGGGAAGTTAATCTATTCGAATAGCCGTTATCTTCGGTAACAGGACGACTTGGAGTTGTACCTTGACCTTATGACAACTAGAACCGGATACTTAATAAAACACACCCTTCCAAGTGCGGATACAACTCGGTGGTCGCTCTCTAACAGGGCTATGAGGAGAGGATTGCGGGTAGGAGTATGCTATCTGATGCTACATGGAGGACTTGAGTCTACTCTCTTCTACATGTCAAGAAGCGGAGGCTGCCGGAAGCGTAATCTTGACGGGATTAGTTATCCCCTCTTATTACGGCATTCTACAGTTCAGTCCACCGATATGGCCCTTTACACATATACCCATGCATATGTGGTGTAGCTCCTTGCTTGCGAGTACTTTGGATGAGTACTCACGGTTGCTTTTCTCCCTCTTTTCCCCTTTCCCTTCTATCTGGTTGCCGCAACCAGATGCTGGAGCCCAGGAGCCAGACGCCACCTTCGACGACGACTCCTACTACACTGGAGGTGCCTACTACTACGTGCATGCCGCTGTTGACGACCAGGAGTAGTTTAGGAGGATCCCAGGCAGGAGGCCTGCGCCTCTTTCGATCTGTATCCCAGTTTGTGCTAGCCTTCTTAAGGCAAACTTGTTTAACTTATGTACATTTCAGATATTGTTGCTTCCGGCTGACTCGACTATGATCGAGCACTTGTATTCGAGCCCTCGAGGCCCTGGCTTGTATTATGATGCTTGTATGACTTATTTTATTTTAGAGTTGTGTTGTGATATCTTCCCGTGAGTCCCTGATCTTGATCGTACACGTTTGCGTGTATGATTAGTGTATGATTGAATCGGGGGCGTCACACAAGCCTATCCGAAAACACCTAGAAAGTACTTCTAGTTTCATACTTGTTCTAGGTAAAGCGAACGTCAAGCATGCGTAGAGTTGTATCGGTGGTCGATAGAACTTTAGGGAATATTTGTTCTACCTTTAGCTCCTCGTTGAGTTCGACACTCTTACTTATCGAAAACTGTTGCGATCCCCTATACTTGTGGGTTATCAAGACCTTTTTCCGGCGCTGCTTGGGAGTCATAGCGATGGGGTGAATATTCTCGTGTGTGCTTGTTTGCTTTATCACTAAGTAATTTTATTTGCTGTTCTTAGTTGTTCTCTATCTTTAGTTATGGATATGGAACGCAAAATACCAAAAAAATTAGCTGTACTTGCTACTCATGAGGATGGGGTAACTCCTAAAACCCTCGATTCTCATTATGCGAAAGATATTGTGTACTACTTTGATAATCTGGAGAAAACCCCATTCAACTTTATAATGGGAGACACGTTGGATCAACGTGAATACTTTAGGGATTATCGCCGACAAAAAGGGAAACTATAATGGGATCAATTTATTATTTTGCGTTGGTATGCTCGTCAATTATGTGTGATGCATGATTATACTTGTTGCTCTAGGGTGGAGAATCCACACCTTCCCTTTTCATGCAAATTCAATGATAATGAAACCTTGGCTTCTTATGCTAATGGTAGATATGATTACTATGATGTGGAACAAATAGAAGATTTTGTTGCTTTTATGGGTGCTTATGAGATTGAATCTATGTTTAAAGCGTTTGATGATTTTGATGATGCAGTTTATAGGCCTAAAAATCTTGCTATACTTAGATATTGCTATGAAAATTATGAATACAATTACTATATTAATGCTTTTATGAAGGAAGTCCCCGCTGTCCAAGAAGAGACTAATATTTTGCAGGAAGCTATGGAAGAAGAAATTGATGAAACTGTGAGCTCATTGGATGAAAAAGATGATGAGGAGAGCGAAGAACAAAAGGAGGAAGAGCGGATTAGCTATCCGTGCCCACCTTCTAATGAGAGTAACCCTCCAACTCATACATTGTTTAATTCCCCTTCGTGCTTACCAAAGGATGATTGCTATTATGATTGCTATGATCCCCTTATTCTCTTGAAATATCCCTTTTTGATGATGCTTGCTATGCTTGTGGCCAAGATGCCAATATGAATTATGCTTATGGAGATGAACTTGCTATAGTTCCTTATGTTAAACATGAAATTGTTGCTATTGCACCCACGCATGATAGTCCTATTATCTTTTGAATTCTCCCGATTATACTATATCGGAGAAGTTTGCACTTATTAAGGATTATATTGATGGGTTACCTTTTACCGTTGCACATGATGATTTTGATAGATATAATATGCATGTGCTTGCTGCTCCTACTTGCAATTATTATGAGAGAGGAACTATATCTCCACCTCTCTATGTTTCCAATACAATAAAATTGCAAGAAACTGTTTATACTATGCATTGGCCTTTACTATGTGTGCATGAATTGTTCTTTTATGACATGCCGATGCATAGGAAGAGAGTTAGACTTCGTCATTACATGATATATGTTACTTTGTGCTCACTACTAAATGCCAAATCATTGTTAATTAAAATTGGCTTTGATATACCTTGGGATCCTGGTGGATTCATTACTTGAGCACTATATGCCTAGCTTAATGGCTTTAAAGAAAGCGCTGCCAGGGAGACAACCCAGAAGTTTTAGAGAGTCATTTATTTCTGTTGAGTGCTTTTATATAGTTTAAAAACACAAAAATAAAGAGGGGAACCTAAAACTTTTAAAAAAGGAAAGTGAAAGTGAGAAAGACAAGCATTGTTGAAGTGGGAGAGCTCCTTGAACTTTGCTCATGCTCACGGCAACTTTGTGAATCTTAATTACAGAAACTTTTCAATAAAAATAATTATCCCTTTGTACAATTCCATTGTATTATAAAAATAATGTGCCAAGGTTTGCCTTTAGGATGTTAACAATGCTTGTTGGTTTGTGCGGTGCAGGACAGAAACTTTCGCTGTAGTGCGCGAATTTTAATTTTTTACTGGAACGTAAAATGGTTCTGATTCTTTTTGCACTGTCTTTCTGTACAAATTGTTTATTTTTCCTAATTTTTGTAGAAGTTTTCAAGCATCATAAGTATGGTTAGTGTTCCGATTACTACAGACTGTTCTGTTTTAGACAGATTCTGTTTTTGATGCATAGTTTGCTTGTTTTAATGAAACTATCAATTTATATCAGTGGATTAAGACATGAAAAAGTTATATTACAGTAGACACAATGCAAAAAAAAATATGAATTGGTTTTCTACAGCACTTAGAGTAGTGATTAGCTTTATTATACTAACGGATCTTACCGAGTTTTCTGTTGAAGTTTTGTGTGGATGAAGTGTTTGATTGAGAAGGTTTCGATGTGAGAAGAAGGAAGAGAGGCAAGAGCTCAAGATTGGGGATGCCCGAGGCACCCCAAGTAAATATTCAAGGAGACTCAAGCGTCTAAGCTTGGGGATGCTGGGAAGGCATCCCCTCTTTCTTCAACAAGTATCGGTATGTTTTCGGATTCGTTTCATTCATGTGATATGTGCAAGTCTTGGAGCGTCTTTTGCATTTAGATTTTTATTTTTCTGTTATGCACCATGCTGGTATGAGATGGTCCTTGGTTGATTTATAGAATGCTCTATGCACTTCACTTATATCTTTTGAGTATGGCTTTATAGAATGCTTCATGAGCTTCACTTATATCATTTGAAGTTTGGACTGCATGTTTCTCTTTACATAGGCAACCGCCATTTATAGAATGCTCTTTTGCTTCACTTATATTTGTTAGGGCACGGGCATATCTTTTGTAGAAAGAATTAAACTCTCTTGCTTCACTTATATCTATTTAGAGAGATGACAGGAACTGGTCATTCACATGGTTAGTCATAAAATCCTACATAAACTTGTAGATCGCTGAATATGATATGTTTGATTCCTTGCAATAGTTTTGCGATATAAAGATGGTGATATTAGAGTCATGCTAGTTGAGTAATTGTGAAATTGAGAAATACTTGTGTTAAGGTTTGCAAGTCCCGTAGCATGCACGTATGGTGAACCGTTATGTAACGAAGTCGGAGCATGAGGTGTTTATTGATTGCCTTCCTTATGAGTGGCGGTCGGGGACGGCGATGGTTTTTTTCCTACCAATCTATCCCCCTAGGAGCATGCGCGTAGTACTTTGTTTCGATGACTAATAGATTTTTGCAATAAGTATGTGAGTTCTTTATGACTAATGTTGAGTCCATGGATTATACGCACTCTCACCTTTCCATCATTGCTAGCCTCTTGATTGCCGTGCATTGCCCTTTCTCACCTCGAGAGTTGGTGCAAACCGGTGCATCCAAACCCCGTGATACGATACACTCTGTCACACATAAGCCTCATTATATCTTCCTCAAAACAGCCACCATACCTACCTATCATGGCATTTTCATAGCCATTCCGAGATATATTGCCATTGCAACTTCCATCATCATCACATACATGACTTGAGCATTCATTATCATATTGCTTTGCATGATCATAAGATAGCTAGCATGATGTTTTCATGGCTTGTCCATTTTTTGATGTCATTGCTACGCTAGATCATTGCACATCGGTACATCACGGAGGCATTCGTATAGAGTCATATCTTTGTTCTAGTATCGAGTTGTAATATTGAGTTGTAAGTAAATAAAAGTGTGATGATCATCATTATTAGAGCATTACCCCAGTGAGGAAAGGATGATGGAGACGATGATTCCCCCACAAGTCGGGACGAGACTCCGGACTTTACAAAAAAATAAAAGAGGCCAAAGAAGCCCAAATAAAAAAAAGAGGCCAAAGAAGCCCACCAAAAAAATAAAAAAAATGAGAGAAAAAGAGAGAAGGGGCAATGTTACTATCCTTTTACCACACTTGTGCTTCAAAGTAGCACCATGTTCTTCATATAGAGAGTCTCTTGAGTTATCACTTTCATATACTAGTGGGAATTTTCATTATAGAACTTGGCTTGTATATTCCGATGATGGGCTTCCTCAAATGCCCGAGGTCTTCATGAGCAAGCAAGTTGGATGCACACCCACTTTGTTTCCAGTTTGAGCTTTCATACACTTATATCTCTTAGTGCATCCGTTGCATGGCAATCCCTACTCCTCACATTGATATCTATTAATGGGAATCTCCATAGCCCGTTGATACGCCTAGTTGATGTGATACTTTCTCCTCTTTGTCTTCTCCACATAACCCCCATCATCATATTCTATTCCACCTGTAGTGCTATGTCCATGGCTCACGCTCATGTATTGCATGAAAGTTAAAAAGGTTTGAGAACATCAAAAGTATGAAACAATTGCTTGGCTTGTCATCGGGGTTGTGCATGATGTGAATATTTTGTGTGGTGAAGATGGAGTATAGCCAGACTATATGATTTTGTAGGGGTGAGTTTTCTTTGGCTATGTTATTTCAATAAGACATAATTGCTTGGTTGGTATGCTTGAAATATTATTATTTTTATGTCAAAGGATAGACTATTGCTTTGAATCACTCGTGTCTTAATATTCATGCCATGATTAGACATATGATCAAGATTATGCTAGGTAGCATTCCACATCAAAAATAATTCTTTTTTATCATTTACATACTCGAGGACGGGCAGGAATTAAGCTTGGGGATGCTGATACGTCTCCGTCGTATCTATAATATTTGATTGTTCCATGCTAGTATTATTCACTTTCATATACTTTTTGGCAACTTTTTATATTATTTTTGGGACTAACATATTGATCCAGTGCCCAATGCCAGTTCCTGTCTGTTGCATGTTTTATGTTTCCCAGAATATCCATATCAAACGGAGTCCAAACGGGATAAAACGGACGGAGCTTATTTTTGGAAAATATGGAAAATTCCGGAAGAAAAATCCACGCGAGACGGTGCCCGAGGTGGTCACGAGGTAGGGGGCGCGCCTGACCCCCCTGGGCGCGCCCCCTACCCTCGTGAGCCCATCGTAAGGCGGTTGACGCTCTTCTTTTGCCGCAAGAAAGCTAATATTCGGAAAAAAAATCATGGCCAAGGTTTCAAGCCAATCGGAGTTACGGATCTCCATATATACGGGGAACGGTGAAATAGAGCCAGGAGAGAACGCAGAAATAGAGAGATACATCCAATCTCGGAGGGGCTCTCGCCCCTCCCAAGCCATGGGAGCCAAGGACCAGAGGGGAAACCCTTCTCCTATCTAGGGAGGAGGTCAAGGAAGAAGAAGAAGAAGAAGGGAGCCTCTCTCCCCTTGCTTCGGTGGCCGGAGGGCTGACTGCGGGGAGCCATCATCATCACCGCGATCTTCACCAACACCACCGTCATCTTCACCAACATCTCCATCACCTTCCCCCCTCTATCTACAGTGGTCCACTCTCCCGCAACCTGCTGTACCCTCTACTTGAACATGGTGCTTTATGCTTCATATTATTTTCCGATGATGTGTTGCCATCCTATGATGTCTGAGTAGATTTTCGTTGTCCTATCGGTGATTGATGAATTGCTATGATTGGTTTGAATTGCATGTTTTATTATTGGTGTTGTCCTATTGTTCCCTCCGTGTCGGCATAGCGTGAGGGATTCAGCTGTAGGGTTTGCAATATGTTTATGATTTGCTTATGGTGGGTGGCGTGAGTGTGAAGCACGCACCGAGTAAGTAGGTTGTTTGCTTATGGGATAAAGGGGACTTGATACTTTAATGCTATTGTTGGGTTTTACCTTAATGAATCTTTAGTAGTTGCGGATGCTTGTTAGAGTTCTAATCATAAGTGCAAATGATCCAAGTAGAGAAAGTATGTTTGCTTATGCCTCTCCCTCAAATATAATTGCAATAGTGATTACCGGTCTAGTAACATAGTCAGTTGCCTAGGGACAATTCCACAACTCCTACCACCACTTTTCCACACTCGCCATATTTACTTTAGTTGTGTTTTTATCTAAGCATCCCCTAGTTTTATTTTCGTGCTCTTTACTTTCTTGCAAGCCTATCCGAAAACACCTACAAAGTACTTCTAGTTTCATACTTGTTGTAGGATCTTGAGAAGAGGTGTCTAGAGGGGGGGGGGTGATTAGACACTAAGTACCAAAGTTGCAGTTTTTAACTTCTTTAGGTTTAAGTGGATTTTAGGCACAAGTTTAACATTCACAATACATAAAAAGCAAGCATGCAAAGAGTATATGAGCAGCGGAAAGTAAAGCATGCGACTTGCAAGAATGTAAAGGGAAGGGTTTGGAGGATTCAAACGCAATTGGAGACACGGATGTTTTTGTCGTGGTTACGATAGGTGGTGCTATCGTACATCCACGTTGATGGAGACTTCAACCCACGAAGGGTAGCAGTTCTTGTGAGTCCACGGAGGGCTCCACCCATGAAGGGTCCACGAAGAAGCAACCTTGTCTATCCCACCATGGCCGCCGCCCACGAAGGACTTGCCTCACTAGCGGTAGATCTTCACGAAGTAGGCGATCTCCTTGCCCTTACAAACTCCTTGGTTCAACTCCACAATCTTGTCGGAGGCTCCCAAGTGACACCTAGCCAATCTAGGAGACACCACTCTCCAAGAAGTAACAAATGGTGTGTTGATGATGAACTCCTTGCTCTTGTGCTTCAAATGATAGTCTCCCCAACACTCAACTCTCTCTCACAGGATTTGGATTTGGTGGAAAGAGGATTTGAGTGGAAAGCAACTTGGGGCAGGCTAGAGATCAAGATTCATATGGTAGGAATGGAATATCTTGGCCTCAACACATGAGTAGGTGGTTCTCTCTCAGAACTGGTAAGTTGGAAGTGTAGGTTTGTTCTGATGCTCTCTCTGTGAATGGAGAGGAGGTGGAGGGGTATATATAGCCTCCACACAAAATCTAACCATTACACACAATTTACCAAACTCGGTGGGACCGAATCAACAAACTCGGTCGGACCGATTCAGTAAACCTAGTGACCGTTAGGGTTTTCGGTGGGACCGATATGCAACTCGGTAGGATCGATATGGTTAGGGTTAGGGCATAACGTAATCTCGGTGAGACCGATTACACAAACTCGGTGAGACCAATTTTGGTAATTAGCTAACCAGAGAGTTGGTCAGGCAAACTTGGTGAGACCGATTACTCAAACTCGGTGGGACCGATTTTGGTAATAAGTTAACCAGAGAGTTTGCATTGTAATCTCGGTAGTACCGATTGCACAAACTCGGTGAGACCGATTTTAGTAATGGACATACGGAGAGATTGCAATCCCATCTCGGTGAGACCGAGATCCCTATCGGTGAAACCGATTTGCCTAGGGTTTGTGGCAGTGGCTATGACATCTGAACTCGGTGGCGCCGGATAGAAAGAATCGGTATGGCCGAGTTTGACTTTGGGTTTAGGTCATATGTGTGGAAGTGGGCAAGTAGTTGAGGGTTTTGGAGCATATCACTAAGCACATGAAGCAATAGGCTCATTAAGCAACACCTCATCCCTCCTTGATAGTATTGGCTTTTCCTATAGACTCAATGTGATCTTGGATCACTAAAATGTAAAATGAAGAGTCTTGAGCTTGAAGCTTGAGCCAATCCTTTGTCCTTAGCATCTTGAAGGGGTTCCCACATCCTTTAGTCCCTGCCACCCCATTGTTGAACTTATCTGAAACATACTAGATAAAAGTGTTAGTCCAACAAGAGATATGTTGACATTAATTACCAAAACCACCTAGGGAGCACTTGTGCTTTCAATCTCCCCCTTTTTGGTAATTGATGGCAACATACATCAAAGCTTTAGATAAAGATATAAAGAGTAGAAAGTAAAGCTTCGGAAAGTCATGTAACAAGCATAGGCTCCCCCTACATGTATGCAATCATGTGAATATGGAATATAGAAGCATGTGAGAGCAATAACCATGATAGAGTAGGCAATGTGTTACATGTATCTTGGGCATATGCATCAGAGCGAAGAATATTAAAGAAAATACCTTCATGCTCATGAGTCCTTCTTACAAACAGTATGTACATCAGCAAGAATTCCTCATACACATGAGTGTGATGCATATACTTACCTTGTAGTCTTGAGTTGGCTTAGGATGGAATGAACCTGCGTAAACAAGGTTAGATAACACAGTACATCTGCTAGCGAGCAAGCAGAAGAAACCACAAGAATACCAAGACTGGGATGATCAGAGAGAGTGAGTACTAAGTACCACATTGGATTAGACATGTCCCCAAGAGTAAAGATATGCAATGAATTTAAATGATCCTTTCCCTTAGATGTCTTGCTCCCCCTGAATCTAGCATGGGATACTGTGAGAAGATAGGGAACAGAAAATCAGGGTTGGAAGATATAAAGAATAGAGCAAATGCAACTAAGCACATATAAACATGTCTTCCCCCCAAGAAGACATGTGGCATCTCTCCTCTTGAACATCAAGCATCTGGGATCTGTCGGCGTTCTGGGAACGGGGGTCCCCAGACTTGCCTGCCTGCGGCCTGCGGCGTGGCTCAAAGGGGGGCCCATCACGGCCCATCTTCATCAACACAAGCTCAAGACCCTCGCGAGGGGCCAAGCCTCGCGGGGCGGACGACAGGGAGCTTCCTCAGGCACGGCCTCATCAGGCTGGCTCGCGAGGAGGCGAAGAGATCAAGGCGGGGTACCTCACGAGGTGCCTGTGACGCAAGCCATGATGACCAAGGGTGCCAGGCGGGCGCCAGCCCGCGCAGTGTCCTCCTTTCCTCTTTGGTGCAAAGGGAGCAAGCGCAGGCGAAAGCATCAAGCAAAGGCGTCCATTTCGGTGCAACAAGACCAAGACTAGTCCAACGGCAGGAAGGAAGTCATTATGGAGCCCAAGCCGGCGCCACCACCAGAGCCTTTGACAGGCGAGGACCAACTTTAGTCAGGATAAGTGTACCAGATGTTCCCCTTCAAAATGGCCAATTGTTGGCGCCCTTCTCGCTCAATATTTGGGAAGAGGCCCAGGGCCTCTGCCTATATAAGTAGAGCTAGCCACCATAGTAGGAGGAGATCTGGAATCGGCAGAGAGATAGAGAGAAGCGACTGAACTCCCCCTAGCAGTTCATCGCACCAGCCAAGAACAGACCCTCGCGAGGCTGTTCTTCTTTGTATTGTTCATCACCATCAGCCCAAGAGGCAATCCACCACACCACAAACTAGAGTAGGGTATTACACCACAATGGTGGCCCAAACTAGTATAAACTCTGTGTCTCTTGTGCTGTTCCTTTCGTAGTTTAGATCCTAGCGAGGCGGCGTGGTGCAGGTAGGTAGAGGGCGAGATTCCGCGCGCACCCCAGTGTTCGAACCTCAAGGGTCTGCCGGAACCCGAAATCCGACATTTGGTGCGCCAGGTAGGGGTGCGCCGTAATTCGTCTTCCGCCGCCCTATTCTCCGTCGACCGCCGCATCCATGTCTGACGCTCGTCGGGCCCGTGCCGAGCGACGAGCCGCTCTCGCTTCCCGCGTCGCCCAGACGGCTCCCGTCGGCGGGCGCCCTCATCGTTCCCCGTCGCCTGCCGTCAACGCCGCCACCGGCCCGGCGGGGAACGAGCAGCAAGCATCGTCCCAGCATCCCTCCGTGAGGCAAGACGGCCGCACCGCTACCCCTTCGCTTCGCCCGGCTGGTTCTTCGTCTCACGCGTTCCAGCGGCGCCCATGGAGGCTCGTCTGCGCTCATCGCGGCAAGCGAGCTCTGCGCTACCGCCCGTCGGCAGCGTCTATGAAGAGTGGCTCGACCACGTCGCCGAGCTCGTCCGCGCCGCAGGGGGCTCCCCCGCGCCGTCTGTCCCGCTGCACCGAACCCCGTCCTGCGCGGGCGACGAAGCTCCGGGGGCGCCTCGGCCGCCTCCCCCTCAAGAAGGCGCCCTGGCCCCAAGGCGCGTGGTCCCTGGGCGGAACCCGCTCCGTCCGGCGCCAGCGCGGCAAGAGCAGAGCTGTCAGGAGGTCCCTCGCCCGCAAGAAGCTGCCCGAGTGCTCCCTGCTCCAAATTGCCGCGACCACGCTCCTGCCCGCAGACATCAAGACTTCGCTGCTCCCAGCTGCAGCAAGACGGGGACCTGCAAGACCAAGCTCTTCGTCATCCAAGGCATCCTGTGGCTACAACAGTTGCCGTGCCTTCACCTCGAGCTGTATGCAGCGTCGTGGCCCGGCAAGTTCAAGCCGGACCTGCCTCCTCGCTACTGACGGCACGGGCCGACCTCAAGAGTTCCTCCAGCTCTAAGAGCTGGGCATCAAGCCGCCAACGGAGACGAGAAGGTCATGGCAAATCGGTTTCCCATGGCGCTCAAAGACGGGCCCTTTTGGCTCTGAACCTGGCCCTGTGCACGATCTCCTCCTCGGGATGAGATGCGTACCGCTTCATCGCCAACTTCCAAGGTACTTCGCGACCGCCACCCGCCGTGAGCGACATGCGCCAGATCAAGCAGCAACCAGAGAGACCTGCGAAGTACATCCAGCGCTTCAACAACGCACGCCTCAAGATTCCCAAGGTGACCGAGGAGGCCATCATCTCCGCCTTCTCCGACGGTGTGCGCGACATCAAGATGAAGAGGAGCTGGCGATGCATGAAGATCTGTGCAGTTCCTTGGAGCTGTTCAACTTGGCGACTAAGTGCGCCAGGGCCGAGGAAGGGCGTCTCTCCCTCCTCGAGCTGCCTGCCGCAGACCCAGAAGAGAAGAAACCCAAGGCCAAGGACGTGAAGCGCAAGGGGGCTGCCGTGCTCGCGGCAGAACCGGACACCAAGCGGGGCAGAGATCAGCCCGAGTCTTCCAAGGGCGGCCGGTACTCCGTGTACCACGACCTCCACACCCACAACACCAGCGGATGTCAAGAACTTCGAGCCGTGCGAGAAGGGAGGATCGGCCGACGTCCCGACCGCAGTGACCGGGGCTACGGCCGAGGAGGAGGAAGGAACGCAGGACGCTGGGAAGACCGCGGCCCTCGCCAAGGATGGCGCGACCAACCTCGCGAGGATCGCTGGCAAGACCCGCCTCGCGAGGGAGGCTGGAGGGATCAGCCTCGCGAGGATCGCCCGCAAGGCAACGCAGGCCTCCCTCCTCTGCCACCGCAGCCATGGAGAAATTTAGACCATCATCAGGACGAGGGGTCTGGGGGCTTCAAGGAGCCGCGCGCGATCGCCTGCATCCTGGGCGGAGCTCAAGCCCCAGCCTCTCAACGCATCTTCAAGCAGTTCGCCCGTGAAGTGAATGTAGTCCTCCCCAAGCTCGAAGCCACACGCCCCCTCAGGTGGTCGGCGTGCACCATCACGTTCAGCTCAGCGGATTAGCTCAAGTGTGCGGCCACAGCCATAGTCCTCCCGATGCTCTGTTCCCCAATCATCAGCAACGTGCTAGTCACCAAGACCCTCATCGATGGCGGGGCGGGGCTCAACGTCCTGTCCGTGGAAACGTTCAACAATCTCCAAGTGCCTTACAATCAGCTCCAGCCGACCAAGCCTTTCTCTGGGGTCACCGACGGCTCCATAGTCCCAATCGGGCAGGTTCGCCTCCCTATCACCTTCGGCGCACGCGACAACTACCGCACCGAGCTCATCAACTTCGACGTCGCCCACATTCGCCTGCCATACAACGCCATCCTCGGGTACCCAGCGCTGGCCAAGTTCATGGCCGTAACCCACCACGGCTACAACGTCCTCAAGATGCCAGGAAGTGGCGGAGTCATCACGGTGCCCTGCGAAGAGAAAGACGCAGTGTGCTCCCTGGAGCGAGCCTTTCAGGCCGCATCACTGGAGGACCGGATCGCGGAAGCGTGGAGGCTTCGAGACCGCTCCCAAGAAGAAGAAGACATCGTCGGCCCGGCCCCTCGGAGGCAGGCCCCTCGTGGTGCGCCTTTGCTCAAGGGGAACCTCCTTCTATCGCATAGGAAAGCGCGCGCCCTCCTCAGGCAGGGCTCGGGGGCTCCCTGGAGGGCCACCAACCTTGCTGGGGTCACGAGGGAGGCGCTTGGGCACCACTTGGAGGCGTGTTTCGAAGCACGTTTCCCTCAAGAAGGAGCAAGGCAAGGAGGGCCAAACCCTCAGGAGTTCGTCAGCAAGATCGTTCAGGAGCTGCAAGAGTCAAGAGTCATGAGTGGCAGCCGCCGCTCACCTGCCGTGGCTCCCCATCCAGGCGAGGATGGTGGGCTGCGCGTCTGCATCGACATACCAGCGCTCAACGGAGCCGCCACTCAGGAGCGCCTCTGGCCCTCTCGCGTGGGGCGCTGCGAAGGTCCACCCCACAACTACGTTCGCATGCCTTACGGCCTGCCGAACGCAGCCGCCACGTACCAGTGCCTCATGAGGGACATCCTGGAGGCTCAAGAGGCCAGGCGTTCCGCAGCCCTGGCGGAGATGGAGATAGTCCACGAGGAGCCACCAGCGCCTCCGGAGCCTCCCGAGGCCCCTGAGCCTGGGGGCTCGTGAGGATCGGCTCCCGCAGCCCACCAAGTCTGCTGCATCAACACCCTTTTCGTCTTCAACGCTACCAGGTGACATCGTTCAAGTTTCATTTCGGTGGAGCGCCTGTGGCTGTATTATTCCCAGGCTGCGTGGGTCCGTCCCTGCGGCGTGTATCCCTTTTACTTCCTGTTCCTAGCTTAACTTATTGGGGGCACCCCTCGGGCTGCGTCATCCCCAAGTCGCTCGGGTCCAACCGAGCGATGTTCGTATTCTTTGCGCTTATCTAAATGGACTTGCTCCTTCGTGATTAACATGCTTGACCTAGTTGCCCGCTCGACTGACACCAACTGATGGAGCTGCTCCCTAACGGCACGGCGCTTGCGCGTGGGTCCGTCCCCGCAACACCGACAAACCTGAATGGCTGAGCTCTGGCCGCGGCAGCCCCGCATAGTGCTACCTCGTCAAGCCTCCAGTGCATCGTCACCCTTCCGGGGCAACTAACGGCTGGCTGACGGTCGTGACAGTGAACTTTCGTTCTTTCTGTGATGAGCCCACAGGATCTCTTCAAGGAGCAGCGTCAGGCGAGGCCCCCACGGTGTCTCCTTCACTCTCACCCGCGCGAACAACTTGCATGTTAAAGGGGGGGGGGGTGCCTGAGCATCGCGACTCAGGGCTCCTACTGGCTCTCCAGCCCTCACCCTCTGGCCTTGCCCACGACATCGCGACCTGGCATACCAGCGACGGCTGAGACTCGCTCGAGGGCCGGGACCGAGGACGAGAGCGTAAAGGGAGCAAAGGCGAGAGGGGAGGGACACGTGAGGACCTCGCCAAGCGACCCCTCGCCTGCCGATGCAAGGACCCGGCAACGCACCAGGAAGCGACCCCTGATTCTCAGATAAGTCACCCTTCGGAAGCATTAACTAACACGGCACCGTCCCCTCACCAAACGCAATCCCGAGTTAGCAACATCGCTCTCCTTTCTCACCGAACGATGGCTGCTTGGGCGCTAAGGGGGACCTCCTGAGCATCGCGACTAAGAGGCTCTTACCGGACCCCGGGCTGCTCAACTCCTGGCCTTGACCACGGTATCGCGACCTGGCATACCAGCGATGGCTGAAGCTTGCCTTGGGACTGGGACCTGTCGGCGCAGAGCATCAAGCCCTTGTGAGGTTCGAAAGGGAGAACTGAGCTAAGGCGGGATGAGCAACTCGCGCTGATTCACAACAAGGATCATATTAACAAACAGGGCCACAGGCACCTTACAAGCCCCCACGGGGCGCGCTTTTGATTCCTCGCAGGGAGTAGATCCTAAAGGACGCTAACTACACGCACTCCTGCAAAAGACGCCATCATCAACAGCGGGCCGTCGGGCACCGGCGCCAACCCCATCCAGATCAGGGGCAGCGACGGCCTGCCGAGCCCGCCCTGCTCCGAGAACGGCGCAGGCTCGGGGGCTCGTAGCTGTCATCACTCGTCTCCGGAGTCGCGAAGAGCTCGATGGAGTCGCTGGATCCTCCGATGCCTCCACCGCCTGAGGAGCTGCCGAGAGCGCCAGCGGCCTAGCCTCGCCACGCGGTGGCCTCAATCACCTCTCCCGGCAGCACTCCAGCCGACTCCCTTCCGTGATCAAGACCTTGAAGAGCATGACCAAAGCGCCGTCAGACTCAGGTGGATCGCGAGATCGCCCCTTGTCCTGCAGACCGGGCAATCTCGCCCCACCTCGAAGTCATGAAGACCTCGCCTGGGCAACGACCTCAACCTCTGCCCGGTTGCGAGGGTGCCAACCGGCGTCTTTGCAGCCTAAGCTCCAGGGGTCCTCCCCGCGGAATCGCGGAGGCGAAGAAGGGAGGAAGGAGAATCCAAGACCGAGGAGGCATAGCGGCATGGAGTACGAACTCCCGGGAGGAACCCTCGGCGTGGACTCCAGGAGGAACGGCGCGCACCTTCGTGACCCGCCGGCACCGACGGCAGCGTCGCCCGTGGTGTTCGGCATCAACCCCTTCAGAGCCTTCGATCTGGGCATACAAGGGAAGCGGGAACCCCGGTGGTGGCCGCTCGCACCAGGGCCTCGGCACCACCTGGTGGGCACCCTCATCCCGATGGCAAAGGGTTAGCCGTTTCTTCGGCGGGAGCAGGTCAGGACCCTCTCGAGGAGCCTTTCCCTTCTCTGCCACGGAGAACCGGCGGATCGGAGCCATTGTAGCAAGACGGAGCAAGAACCGGGAAGAAGAAGCAAGCAGAAGCGGACCAGAGGAGCGCTCATCGTTCCGTACTTAAAGCCATAGGAGGCCAACCGCCGACCTCCACGATCGCAGGTAATCCTGACCCGCTTTGCATGCAGGGACTTGTCAATTCGTGCAGTTGCCGAGGCGTCATGGGGAAGTGGAGGCACCCACATCCAATCAACCGCCACGTGGCGCCCAAGGTCGCAGTTGTTAGGGCCGCAGCGCCAGACTTGCCCTTCGCCTCTGCTCGGCCAAGTCCGGGCGCGCTTTGGGCCGGGGAGCTCTGTCGGCGTTCGGGAACGGGGTCCCAGACTTGCTCGCCTATGGCCTGCGGCGTGGCTCAAAGGGGGCCCATCACGGCCCATCTTCATCAACACGAAGCTCAAGACCTCGCGAGGGGGCCAAGCCTCATGGCGGACGATGTGGAGCTTCCTCAGTGCACGGCCTCATTAGGGCCGGCTCATGAGAAGGCGGAGAGATCAAGGCGGGGTACCTCACGAGGTGCCCGTGGACGCAAGCCATGACGACCAAGGGCGCCAAAGTGGCGCTTAGCCCGCCAGCAGTGTCCTCCTTTCCTATTTGGTGCAAAGGGAGCAAGCGCGAGAGCATCAAGCAAAGGCATCCATTTCGTGCAACGAGACCAAGACAGTCGCAACGGCAGGAAGGAAGTCATTGTGGAGCCCAAGCAGGCGTCACCACCAGAGCCTTTGACAGGCGAGGACCAACTTTAGTCAGGATAAGCGTACCAGATGTTCCCCTTCAAAATGGCCAATTGTTGGCGCCCTTCCCGCTCAATATTTGGGAAGAGACCCAGGGCCTCTGCCTATATAAGTAGAGCTAGCCACCATAGTAGGAGGAGATCTGGAATCGGCAGAGAGATAGAGAGAAGCGACTGAACTCCCCCTAGCAGTTCATCGCACCAGCCAAGAACAGACCCTCGCGAGGCTGTTCTTCTTTGTATTGTTCATCACCATCAGCCCAAGAGACCATCCACCACACCACAAACTAGAGTAGGGTATTACACCACAAAGGTGGCCCGAACTAGTATAAAACCTGTGTCTCTTGTGCTATTTCTTTCGTAGTTTAGATCCTAGTGAGGCGGCGGGGTGCAGGTAGGTAGAGGGCGAGATTCCATGCGCACCCCAGTGTTCGAACCTCAAGGGTCTGCCGAAACCCGTGTAAGTGCATCTAGTGCCCCTTGGTGATTTTGGTGTATTGAAGACTTATAGGTTAAGGGACTAATGTGTTTATGAGTGTACACAGTTCTATAAGTCTATGAGGAGTTTGATATTTACAGTGAAAGTCGACCCCTAAAAATGAAGTTCTTCGACTGAAGACTTTGATATTCTGAAGACTTTCTGAAGACTTTGATATTCTGAAGACTTTCTGAAGACTTTTTAAAGTGAAGAAATTGGTGTGACCTTGAAGACTTGGTATTCATTTGAGGAACATGAAGCGTGAAGACTTTTGTTTTCGTAGTTTCATTTTCTCTTTCTTGAGTCATAGGAAACACCGTGCATCGTTAAAGGGGTCGAGGAAATACTAAGGAAATTTTTCCATGTGATGCTCAACTCAAAATCCTACACCTACCAATCCCTTCGAGTGAAGCCATTGAAATCTCATACAGCTCACCAATTTCTTCAAAGGATGAGATGAAGTTCTTACGGTCACGAGAATTTTTTCCGACCGAGGAGTTAGGAATTCGCCAAAGGCGGATTGCCTACACAAAGGAGGAACATGATAGCCCTGAGTGATTTGGGAGTCAAATTTCCGACCGTTCTTTGTCGTAGCGCGCCAGCTGTCCCAAAATATCTTATCCACCTAACGGTCATATCATTGAAGGGCATTTATGTCTTATCATGTCGGGCTGCTCCTAGGCTATAAATAGCCGCCTACAACCAAGAGCTGGTTGGCTGCCCGAGAGAACTTGACACTTGTCATTTGAGAGCAACCCATCCTCCGAGGACTTTGAGTGAAAATCATCGAGTGAGGAAAACCCAAAACCAAACCCCTACAAACCCAAAGTGATTGAGCATCATCAAGAAATTGATCCTGTGGATCCGACGCTTGTTACCTTTGAAGATCGTGCTTCTTCCAGACGGTTAGGCGTCATGGTCTAGAGCATCCAAGAGGAATTGTGGATCACCGAGTGACCAAGTCTGTGAAGGTTTGGAAGTCGCTCAAGACTTATCACGAGTGATTGGACGAGGTCTGTGTGACCTTAGTTCAAGGAGAATACGGTGAGGACTTGGTGTCTGAGCTGCGTGCTTTCGGCTGGGTGTCCGGAAGTGTGTGTCCTCGAGTTTAAATACTCGGCCGCTCCAACCAGACGCATAACCGAGACAACAGTTGGAACTGGTCTACCAAATAATTGTCTTCACCAACCTAATCGGTTCTATTTCCTCAACCCTTTCATTTCCTCATTCTTTGTGTTGAGTGTTTGTTCATATCTGTGTTTGAAGACTTTGTTGAAGACTTTCTCAATTTCCTCAGTTCAATTTCTTGATCGGTTTGTCTTCATCTTGTGTTATCCTGTGATTACACTTTACGTACTCTGTGTTTGTCTTCATTTCATCATGATGACCATGCGTGTGATTCTGTTATGCTTACTCGAGTACTTATTCCGCAAGTAGTTCTTCTCTAAGGAATTTCCTCACCGCAAATTCCTCGGTGAAGAATTCATAAAAATTGCCTATTCACCCCCTCTAGTCGATATAACGCACTTTCAATTGGTATCAGAGCAAGGTACTCCCTTGTTCTATGTGATTTTGGTTTAACCACCTGGAGTTTTAGTTATGTCGACCGCAGGTATGATCAAGGTCTCAGCAGGGTGTCCTACCTTTGATGGGACGGACTACCCCTACTGGAAGAACAAGATGCGAATGCATCTTGAAGCAATTGACAACGATCTCTGGTATGTTGTGGAAAATGGTGTTCTCGAGTCACACCTTCTCACGAATGCTGCCGACGTGAAGAGATTCAAGCAACTCGATTCTCAAGCGAAGAATATCATATGTGGCCATCCGAGCAAAGGTCAATATGGAAGAGTGAGTGCTCGGAATCTGCCAAGCTCATCTGGGACAAAGCTGTCCAAAGTGAATGAAGGAGTCTCAACTCAGCGTGACTCTCGAGTTGATGTTCTTGAATCTCTTCAACCGCTTCAAAAGACTCGACAACGAAAATGTTCAACAAACCTTCGATCGCCTCACCGACATCTCAAATGAGCTTCAAGCACTTGGCGCCATCGACATCACCGACCACGAGGTGGTGAAGAAATTGTTAAGATCGCTTGATTCCTCATTTGATACTCGCACCGATGATACAAGAGCGTACGACTACAAGTCACTTGATCCTCGCCGATATCCTCGAGAGGCTAAATACTCATGAGTTCCAAATTTGTCAAAAGAGAGATCTCTATGGTTCTAGCTATGGAAAAACACGTGCCTCAAGGCCAAGGCGTCTGCGAATCGAGTGTGAAGACTACGGTAGTAGCCTTGGAGATCCTGAAGAATTAGGCCAGGAGCTAGCACTGCTCGTGAAGAAATTCCAGAAGTTCACGAGACGTGGTCGCTTTGGAAAATCCTCAAGAAGCAATGATTCCTCATCCAGTGACTATAAGAGAAGACTTTGTCACAAATGCAAGAAACCTGGTCACTACATCCAAGATTGTCCTCAGTGGGAAAAGGAATTAAAGAAGAAGAAACACAAGGATTACAGTTCTGATGACGCCAAGAAGAAGAAGAAATCATCGAAATCTTCATCATCAAAATCCTCAAAGCCTTCTTCTCACAAGAAGGGCAGCTCCAAAAAGGCTCGGGCATTCATTGGCAAGGAAATGGACTCTGAAGCTGAATCGAGGAACATGAGGAAGAGGAGGCATCGGAAGAATCCGAGTCACGGTGTGGCGAGTCTAGCTCTCGCCATCGCTTTCATCGACAAGTCCATCTTCAACTCTGAATAAAATGACCTCACCAACAATCTTGATGAAGATAGTGATGACTACACTCCCACCTATTGCTTCATGGCAAAGGGTGCCAAGGTACTCAAATATACCTCCTCTGAATCTAGTGAAAATGAATCTGATGAAGAACTAAAGCCCAGTTACTCAAAACTTGCTAAAATTTCTATACAACAACAAAGGGCTTTGGAAAAGGTTCAAAATATGCTAGATAAGAGTGATGATATGTTAGGTGAAGAAATGGATCACACTAAAGCCCTGACTGAAAATCTTCAGAGACTTCAGTCTAGGTTTGACAGCCTTCAAGGTCATCATAACACTCTCTTATCTGATCATGAGAAACTTTCTTATGAATTTCTTCAAATAAAGCAAGATCTTGAGAAGCTAAGAGTGAGTTATTAAGATCTTCAGAAGGAGCGCGATTCATTACTTGCTCAACAAATCAGCACTTCTCAGGAAGAATTTGTTCCTCCATGCTTAAAGTGCATTGAACGTGAATCTGCTAATTCTTCACCTAAATGTTCAAATGCTTCAACTGTTACAAATTCTTCACTTGCCTCTGCTATCACTAATTCCTCATCTGAGGACATTGCTAGTATCACCGACGATGCAGGGCTGAAGGAATTGTATATGATAGGCATGTACAAAAGCCTCAAAGGGCATCAGACTCTTTGTGATGTGCTTAAAAAGCAGATCCTGAATAGGAACCCTAGGAAAGAGGGTATTGCCTTTGAGAGGAAACTCAATGCTGATGGAACATATTGGAAGCCTGAGCAGTATCCCAAAACCTCATGGGTTGCTGCAAAGGGACCTCCAGTTGATCCATCTAACTTATTTGGCTTTACATGAATCTCCTCATTCTTCCGATGAGTCATTTGACTCAACTATAAACTGTTCAAAAATCAGAATGGTGAAGTATTTGCTAGATATGTTGGCACTAACTGCAGGAACGGTTCCCCTATGAAGAAAATCTGGGTTCCCAAGAAGTGCCTTGAAAGTCTTCAGGTGAATGTCCTCATGACACCACCTGTGAAGAATAGGAACCCCGGGTCAAATTCTTCATATGGAACAAATTCTTCATATGGATCCAAGTCCTCATACGGACCAAATTCCTCACGTGGATCAAATTCCTCAAAAGGATCAAAGTCCTCATATGATTATCATCGTGCTAACAACTCTGTTTCGCAGGGTAGGCCTAAGGGCTATGAATATGTGCATTATTCTTCAAACCAATATGTTCATAAGTCCTCGAAGAATTTCTCTGCTTATTCATATGCTTACCCTAACCCCTCTTATGTAAAACGAAATGGATTGGCCTCTATGCCACCATTCTCATATGGTGCTCGCAGAGTGATGAACTCTTTGCTACCCCTTCAGATGTGGGTGGTGAAGAAAAAGAACTTATCTCTTCTGCAGGGTCAGGTCTCCAGACGTGCCTTAACGTCTAAAGAATTCATTGGGACTGAAATTGCTCGAAAGGACTTGAGGCTAATCATGATGAAATGACCTTTCATTTCACACGTCCTCATACCGCTTATCTCATTATCTTGGTGATGAAATTCATCGATGAACTTGATATCATATTCTTCAGCGATGAAGTATATGAGATCGTAAGTTGTACTAATTCATCTGCAGGATGATCAACCCAAAGCCACTGAGTGGGTTCTCGATAGTGGTTGTACAAATCACATGACTGGTGACAAGAATCTATTGATGGATGCTCCCTTATCACCGTCACATCTAAAGCATATCATCTTTGCTGACAAAGGCAAAAGTCAGGTATTGGGTCTTGGTAAGGTTGCGATCTCTAAGGATAAACACATGGACAAAGTCATGCTTGTTGAGTCCTTAGGATACAACCTCATGTCAGTCTCAATTTTTTGTGATCTTGATATGGTTGTTATCTTTGGCAAGTATCGTTGTGTTATAATTATGGAAGCTGACAATTCCAAAGTCTTCGAAGGCTTTAGGAGAGGAGACTTGTATATTGTTGATTTCTCTACAGGACCACAACCAGCCGTGTGTACTTGCAAAAGCTTCAGAAGGTTGGCTATGGCATCGGCGACTTGGTCACGCAGGCATGAGGAATTTGCACACGCTTGCGAAGAAGAAGCATGTCATTGGCATTGAGAATGTCAAATTCCTCAAGGATCACTTATGCAGAGCCCGTGAAGCTGGAAAAATGACCAAGGCCAAGCATCCAGCAAAGACTATCATGACCACTACTCGTCCCTCGAATTGCTTCACATGGACCTCTTTGGTCCCAATCATTACTCAGCTGTCGTTAATGATGCATCTCTCTATGGCTTTGTTATTGTTGATGATTACTCTCGCTACACATGGGTACACATTGTTACTTACAAAAATCAAGTGCAGGAAGTCTTCAAACGATTTTCCTCGAGGGCTTCAACCAACTTTGGTGTGAAGATCAAGCACATCAGGAGTGACAATGGAACTGAGTTCAGGAATTCTGGTCTTGATGACTATCTTGATGAACTTGGTATTACTCATGAGTTATCTGCTCCTTATACTCCTTAGCAAAATGGCGTCGTGGAGCGCAAGAACAGAACTCTTGTTGAGATGGCTCGCACTATGCTTGATGAATACAAAACGCCTAGTAGTTTTTGGATTGATGCAATTGATACGGCGTGCCACATCATCAACAGAGTATATCTTCACAAATTATTCAAGAAGACTTCCTATGAACTCCTCACTGACAAGAAACCCAATGAAAGAAATTTCAAAGTCTTGATTGCTAAATGTTGGATTAGAGATCCTCATCACAATTCTAAATTTGCACCGAAAGCACATGAAGGTCTTATGCTTGGTTACGGAAAGGACTCGCACACCTCTGAGTCTTCAACATCACTCTTCACAAGATTGTTGACACTTGTAGATATGCGGTTCGATGAAACTAATGGCTCGCAAAGAGAGCACCTACCTTCGTGTTAGATGAACCAGCACCGAGGAATCTATCAAGTTCAAGGCAACCGAGGATGTCATTCCCATCAAGAAACTGTCAAGAATTCATTCCTCAGACGCCAAGAACGCCGAAATGATGCACTGAAGATAATGCTGAAAACAATGGTGCGAGAAAATGATGAAATTCCTCGACGACACCCAGCTCATCCTCGCGTTGCAAAAGAAGTGCAAGTGGAGAAGATCATCAATGACATTAAAGCGCCAGGTCCTCTCACACGCTCAAAAGCTTCACATTTATCTAAGTTTTGTGGGCACTATGCTTTTGTCTCTATCACAGAGCCCACTAAGGTAGATGAAGCATTTACGGAGCCGGAGTGGATTCAGGCTATGCAAGAAGAATTACATCGTTCGAGCTCAACAATGTCCGAACTGGTCAAACGTCCGATCCTCGCAAGCATAATATCATAGGCACAAAGTGGATCTACCGCAACAAGCAAGATGAAAATGGCCTTGTAGTAAGGAATAAGGCACGACTAGTAGCTCAAGGCTACACAGTTGAAGGAATTGATTTCGATGAAACTTTTGCACCTGTTGCTAGACTTGAGTCTATTCGCATATTACTCGCCTATGCTAACCAGCACAATATCACTTTATATCAAATGGATGTGAAAAGTGCATTCCTCAATGGTAAGCTTGAGGAAGAAGTATATGTTGCTCCACCCCCGGGTTTTGACGATCCAAAGAATCCCGACCAAGTCTTCAGACTTAATAAGGCCCTCTATGGTCTTAAACAAGCCCAAGGGCGTGGTATGATACATTGAAGGAATTCTTCGTGAAGAATGGCTTCACACCAGTTCACTCGACGCTACTCTCTTTACTAAATCTTATGATGGTGAACTGTTTGTGTGCCAAATATATGTTGATGATATTATCTTTGGCAAGATCTTGACCAACGTTATAGTGATGAATTTGCCTATATGATGAGTGAAGAATATCAAATGTCTATGATGGGAGAGTTAAAATTCTTCTTAGGTCTTCAAATTCGTCAACAACACAATGACATATTCATTTCTCAGGAGAAATACCTCAAAGATGTCCTGAAGAAATTCGGCATGCAAGATTGCAAAGGCGTCAAAATTCCTATGCCCACAAGTGGCCATCTATGCACTGATGAAAATGGTATTGACTTCGATCACAAAGTATACCGCTCCATGATTGGTTCTTTATTGTACTTATGTGCATCTAGGCCAGATATAATGCTTAGTGTTTGCATGTGTGCCCGATTTCAAGCTTCACCGAAGGAATCACACCATAAGGCCGTGAAGCATATTCTTCGATATCTAGCTCACACACCAACACTAGGATTATGGTATCCCAAGGGCTCTGCTTTTGATCTCATTGGATATTCTGACTCTGACTATCTTTGGTGATCGTGTGGACCGCAAGTCAACTTATGGCACTTGTCATTTCCTCGGACGATCTTTGGTCCGTTGGTCCTCGAAGAAACAGAATCACAGATCACCGCTTCATCGGAAGCTGAATACATTGCTGCTGGCTCGTGTTGTGCTCAATTCCTGTGGATGAAGCAAACTCTCAAGGACTACGGCATCAACGTGAAGAATGTGCCTCTCTACCGTGACAATGAGAGTGCCATCAAGATTGCTCACAACCCAGTTCAGCACTCGAAGACATAGCACATTCAAATTCGTCATCATTTTCTTCGTGATCATGTGTTGAAGGGCGACATCTCTATCGAGCACGTGAAGATCAAGAACAGCTAGCCGATATCTTCACTAAGCCCTTGGATGAGAAGAGATTTAGCAAGTTGCGGTGTGAGCTAAATATCTTAGAATCTTCGAATGTTCTTTGAAAAAGACACACATCCTAACACTTATGCAAAATTGATGACTTAGATGTGCAACACATGAAGAAACATTTTTCTTCAATCAATGAAGAATAACACTCTAAGTGTGAAGAATTTGATTTTCAGAACCCCACGACAATTGTACGCGGTGTCTGAAATCATCATTCTTATACGGTGGGTCACGCCACCACCAAAGTTGAAAATCTTCAATTTGAGTTTTTCCTCAGTTTTGAAATTCTTCAGTTTTCAAATTCTTCAACTATGCAAAATCTTCACGTTTCCGCTGCCTTTCTTCATTGGCTATATATATATATATATATATATATATATATATATATATATATATATACATATATATATGGGTTTATGTCCTCTACAACATTCACTTATGGCTATTTCTTCAAGTCGCTTTTTATTATAAGTTAATGTGATCAGACCCTTCACCCTCTATGCTATACTCAACACAAACTATTCACACATTCTTCATGTGCGTTCTATTTGAAACTCGTTCAAAATCTTCACTGTGTCCTTGTCAGCTGAAGAAATTGCGAACGGAACTTTAAAACTGATCTTATCCAATTTTCGGTTTTGCCGCTCAAACCGTTCCGCATCCCACGATGCATTATTTTACTCACCCACAATCGTACACGATCTCCACTACACAGTACGTGGGTGACACATGTCGTGAGAAGGAGAATGGTCAGGGGCACGTTCGTCCTAAATCTTCGGGCGAACGGTTTTCACTGCCTCTATAAATACCCCTCTCTCCATCCTCACTTCTTTTACCCCGCTCGACCTCTCTCTCCCGCTCGAGCTCCTCAAACCCTAGCGCCGCCGCTACTCCATCGTCGCCGGTGAGGAAGAGCTTCACGGCCTCGACCTCTTTGCCGTCGTACTCGCGCCGACCGCGGAATTCCTCACTCCGCCGCCGCCGTAGCTGTCTTCCTCCGCCAATTTAGGGCGTGGAAGATCTAAACAGACGAGCTTCACATCTACAACACCCAGTTCGTCGTGTTCTTCATTTAGGGTAAATAAAAGTTACTTTTATTACTCACTTTGATTCTCAAGCTTTCCTGAAAATCTTCAAAGGTGTTTATTCTTCAAATCCTCACACACAAACACCTCACAACCTATCTGCTCTTGATTTGTTTCTCTAAAGCAATCATTTTCTTCAAGATTCCTTAATTGTGTGGATCCTCGATCTATACAACTCTGGAACCTAAGTCAAAGAACGCTTAGTGAAATTCTTCAAGGCTCATCTGGTCAAAATCCTCAAAACTTGTTCTTTTTAAAAAACCTTCTGAGAACGCATATGACCTCTCCAAATTCCTCGCAACTATACTAGGTTCACATGTACACATGTCCGCTTCAGAATCACTAGGTTCTCATCAACTTAACTCATTTGCAGCGTTCCTCGAAGAAAAACTACATACTTCTTCAGAGAACTCAATTGTTCAATTTCCTCAACTGAAGAATATGGCAGACGGAAAGAAGCAACAGAAAGGAGGGAAGAAACCTGAGGTTATGACTGCATTTGAGATCCCTGAGGAAATCTATGCTGACTATTGCACACCTGATGAAGAAAACAAAAATCAGCGCAAGGTGCGTATTCAGAAGATTGAACGGAGATGGGCAAGGGAATGGAGGGAATACAGATATGTGACTCCAAAGTACATGAAGAAATTCGCTATCAATCCTCCATGCCCAAGAGCTCCATTGGCACTGCCAAGTAGTGACCCCACCAAACATCAAGCGTGGTGAGGACTTTCTGAAGAATGGGCTAAGCGCCAAGCTAAATTGGCAAGACAAGCCAAGGAGGCAGTGAAGAAATTCAATGAGGATTACGCCACTGCTATCACATCGAGGCCTCGGTCAAACCGAGGAAATCCATGCCAAAGAATTCTGCTCATAAGCCAAGTGCTTCACCATCAGCGCCCTCACGGCCAAGTTCCTCAGCAGCGCCCTCACGGCAAACTCCTCACACTGCTACAGCTCCACCAAAGTCCTCAACAGCTCCACAAAGTCCTCGGCTCCTGTGCATCCGGCTACATGTCAAAGGACTGCTGGTTTCTCGATTGCCTGAGTTTCGGCAAGTTCCTCAAGGCACCAATTTCATCATCGGCCCGAATCTGCTGAAGACCAAAGCAACAAATGGACGAGGTCCTCGGCCAAGTCCAAAGAAGAAACAAGTTGCATTCCATGTGCCTTCGATGATGAAGCTTACGATGATGAACTTGCGGAAATCATCGAGATCGCCAAGAAAGGGCCGCTAGAGCCAAAGGTACATTTGTGCCACCGCTGTTGGATCCAAGAAAGTCCTCGATTATATTGATCTACGCACAAGGATCCCAATACCCCTATGCCCGACTTTCATCGACCTGGACAAAGTCATATGTTGACCCATTTCATCTCTGAAGAGAAATGGAAGTTTGAAAAGGCAAGAGAGATCAAGAAGGCTCAATACAGAAAGGAGAAGTTCCTAAAGAAAAACGTTGTCAAAATGACACCCGAGGAACTTCTCAAGGTCCAAACTGAAATTCAAGACCTCAGCAAAAACTTTGATTCTTATTATGCTGATTGGCAAGGAGCCAAGGTCAGATTCGTCAACCTGACGAAGAATTTCACAAATGTTGCAACCCCAAGGCAACAGGAAATTCCTCAGGCTGCAGCCTCTGCTCAAATTTCTTGAAGAACATACCAAAGACGATCGATGATTTTCAGCCTCATTGATGAAAATGCTAGTTCCAGGGCTGATGATTCCATTCCAAATTTGAAGAAATTGCGGGGCATCCACTAGTGGTGTGCTGAAGAAATCGAAGAGATCAGGGCAATCGTGACTGGGCCATGCGCTCAAGAAATTCATCTGATTCCTCGCCTCCTCCTGCGCCAACACCAACTCCAATTCTTCCATCTGCCTCTGATGTGAAGAAAACCAAGGCTGCAGAACGAGCTGCAGTGAAGAAAAGGAAGGCATCGGCTGTGTCACATTCTTCGGCTGCGAAGAAAATGAAGCCAATGACCAGCTCATTTGAAAATCCAATTGATGCTGTTCCGATTTCCTCCAAGCCATCAAAGGACCTTGTTCCTTTTGGAGAAGACTATGAGATCCCAATCGGATCTGATGAAGAACATCATTCTGCTGCTTCGACAGAGCAGATTGATGAAGAAATTGAAGTGGACGCAATCCCTTCAACCCCAGTCATTTCCTCACCTATGCCTCAGTTCACAGCTGAAGAGGCTGGTGTTGAGGAAATTGAAGATGAAGATGTGGATATTGGGTGCACCACACCAGTGATGAATGATGACTTTTGGGAAAGTCCGCATCCCAATACTCCTCTCTTCACCCGCCTCCAACAGATTCCTCGCCCCTCGCACAAACAGTCCAAATGGACTCAAGAAACTCAACCCACCTGCTCGATTGCATGAAGAAATTCCAGCCACTAGTGCCGATGAACTCACACGATCCACAGATCGCACTGTTGAGGAACCAGAAATTCCTCAGCTTGAAGAACCTGAACTTGCGATTCCAGAGGTCATGATGCAACTCACTGACACTCCACTGCCAAAGCCTAAGAATCCTTTCTCAACGAAGCAAAAGTTCAAGGCTGAAGATTTCTTCGACGAGCACGTTTTCTTCACAGATTACAACCCATATGACTCTACTCGTATAAGGAAGAGGCGTTTCTGGACTGCCAGCCAAGCCACCATCTATTCCTCAGTGCTCTTCAACAAGGACAAAATCTTCGATCATGCACATATTCCTCATGTGGACATGGAGTCTCTGCCAGGCTTTGAGCCAGTCCTCAGTGTTCTTCACGAAGCAGGACTTCTGAATTTCTGCACTGATATTTGTGACTGGAATGAAGAACTAATTCTTCAATTCTATGCAACGCTGCACATCACCGGAGACGCTGAAGACGTGAACTCATGGGTATTAGACTGGATGTCTGAAAATACTCACTACAAGGCACCAAAGAATCGAATTGCTTCATGCTCTACCACTAAGTCCTCCACTTGATGGTGCACGTTGTATCTACAACGAACCAGAACTTTCAAATCACTATATGCAAGTGCTGATGAAGCCTTTGAAGCCAAGGCAGGCCCCAAGAACCAAATTCCTCGTCAAGGTATTGTTGTATGTGCCTCGGACTGTCTATCGGATTCTGACGAAGACAATGAGTCCTATCAAAGGCCACGACTCGAATGATGAAGAAGTCGTTGGCATCATGAAGAATATGCTTTTCTACATCATCCATGGCGCTCCTGGCCAACTTCCATGATTTCTTCATGAGGACTACGGCAAACTTTGCTATGTCACCATTTGAGCTGAAGCCTTATGCGCCTTTGGATAATGAGATTCATCAGGACAAGGTCTTCACTCAATTACAAGGTCGATACTACGAACCACTGCAGCTACTTGCCCCCGATTGAAGTCCTCAAACGGACATTTACCTCACATGATGACAAGGGCAAGGCTACTGCTGTGATCGATGAAGGCATTCGTCCATTGGATGGACAGTTTCGCAAAGTAGCATCCTACTCCACCAACGATGACTCTGCCACCCATGACTCTGCCGCAAATACCTCGGTCCAAGCAAAGTCCTCAAGCCACAAAGCACCTGTGGTGATGATCGATCGTGAGTTACTCCTCGCCTTCATCGGAAGGTTGATCGCAATCATAAATGGGTCAAGCGCCGCTTTGGTTCAATTCTTCACAACATGACCTCAACACACAATGCATGATGAAAACCACTACTACCTCCATGAAACCTTCAAACGCACTGGGCTGTTCTTTCACATGTCTACGATGCGTAAGAACCGACGCCAATGGGACTCAAGGAAGAATTTTACCGGTCCGCACCTCCTCAGAAGAAATACAAGAAGGTCAAAGTTCCTTCCTTGGTGGCCAGCTCCTATTCTTCATCGCGGGACACCGATGAAAATGAAGACTTGGACGACACCTGGCAGGTCCTACTACAACAACCGACCCCAACAACGCCGGCGCTCCTTCTTCAACTTGAAATTCTTCAGAGCGTTAGTCCTCGGTTCGATCCTTTTGGTCATTTGATGATAAAGGGGGAGAAATTTGAGTTAGTCTTCAAGCGGGTCTAGTTTATTGCCTATATACAGTAATTTATTTTTGTTAAGTTACAACTCTCGTTCTTCTGAAACTTTTATTGGATTGAGTTGTAATCTTAAACCCGATGGTGCTTTGATACTTTTGATGCATTATGCTCCTGCACTACGCTCTGATTCTCATGAGCTCCTTGAAAATCTTCATAGCAAATCTATTTGAGCTCTGATACTCTTGATGTGTTATTTTGCATGCTTGTTCCTCATTAATGTTATCGCACGCATGCTGAATTACATCAAGCACCAATTTCATCATGCATTTCAAATTCTTTATACTATATGTCAAATGCGTGTATGAATTACAAGATATAGGGGGAGATCTCCATGATTCAACTCTTCAAATGTGCATTGCCTCAAAAGCAAATTCCTCACTATGCACATCTTCGTGGGAGTTCTTCTATATCTTGCAATCAAATTCCTCATTATCGTGATTTACACTTCATATGTTTATCCCGTTGAAAACTTAACCTATATTGTCATCAATCACCAAAAAGGGGGAGATTGTAAGTGCATCTAGTGCCCCTTGGTGATTTTGGTGTATTGAAGACTTATAGGTTAAGGGACTAATGTGTTTATGAGTGTACACAGTTCTATAAGTCTATGAGGAGTTTGATATTTACAAAGGAAAGTCGACCCTAAAAATGAAGTTCTTATTTGAAGACTTTGATATTCTGAAGACTTTCTGAAGACTTTTGAAAGTGAAGAAATTGGCGTGACCTTGAAGACTTGGTATTCATTTGAGGAACATGAAGCGTGAAGACTTTTGTTTTCGTAGTTTCATTTTCTCTTTCTTGAGTCATAGGAAACACCGTCTTGTTAAAGGGGTCGAGGAAATACTAAGGAAAAATTTCCATGTGATGCTCAACTCAAAATCAGACACCTACCAATCCCTTCGAGTGAAGCCATTGGAAATCTCATACGATTCAGTCAATTTCTTGATGTGAGATGAAGTTCTTCCGGTCGCCGAGGAATTTGTTCTGACCGAGGAGTTAGGAATTCGCCGGCGGATTTCCTACACAAGTGAGGAACATGATAGCCCCGAGGAATTTGAGAGTCAAATTTCCGACTGCTTCTTGTCAGGCGCCAGCTGTCCCAAAATATCTTATCCACCTAACGGTCATATCATTGAAGGGCATTTATGTCTTATCATGCCGGGCTGCTCCCTAGGCTATAAATAGCCGCCCCCTACAACCACTAGCTGGTTGGCTGCTCCGAGAGAACTTGACACTTGTCATTTGAGATCAACCCATCCTCCGAGGACTTTGAGTGAAAATCATCGAGTGAGGAAAACCCAAAAACCAAACCCCTACAAACCCAAAGTGATTGAGCATCACTGAAGAAATTGATCCTGCGTGGATCCGACGCTTGTTACCTTTGAAGATTGTGCTTCTTCTAGAGGGTTAGGTGTCATGGTCTAGAGCATCCAAGAGGAATTGTGGATCGCCGAGTGACCAAGTCTGTGAAGGTTTGGAAGACGCCTGAAGACTTACTACGAGTGATTGGACGAGGTCTGTGTGACCTTAGTTCAAGGAGAATATGGTGAGGACTTGGTGTCCTGAGCTACGTGCTCGGCCGACCGGGTGTCCGGACCTGTGTGTCCTCGAGTTTAATACTCACCGCTCCAACCAGACGCATAACCGAGACAGCAGTTGAACTGGTCTACCAAATCATTGTCTTCACCAACCTAACTGGTTCTATTTCCTCAACCCTTTCATTTCCTCATTCTCGTGTTGAGTGTTTGTTCATATCTGTGTTTGAAGACTTTGATCAAGACTTTCTCAATTTCCTCAGTTCAATTTCTTGATCAGTTTGTCTTCATCTTGTGTTATCCTGTGATTACGCTTTCATACTGTGTTTGTCTTCATTTCATCATGATGACCATGCGTGTATTCTGTTATGCTTACTTGAGTACTTATTCCGCTGCAAGTAGTTCTTCGCTAAGGAATTTCCTCACCGGCAAATTCCTCAGTGAAGAATTCATAAAAATCGCCTATTCACCCCCCTCTAGTCGATATAACGCACTTTCAACCCAAAATCCGATAGGATCCTTGAGAAATACTTTCTACTTGAGTATTCTCTCCCCTTGGAGATCTCTTTCTCCCCCTGTGGAAGTAATATTCTCTCCCTTTTGGAAGTGATAAGCTTTGATGTGATCTCTCTCCCCTTTGACATCAATTTCCAAGAAGGGTCTTACGGAATTTGGTGTGAATGGGTTTGGTCCTTGAGTCACAACACAAAGCCTTTGGATAAAAATGTGATGCTTGTAGAGGACAAGATTCATTGAGTGGAGCTGGATCAGAAGAAACACATAATAAGTGGCAAACTGTTTTTCCTGTTGTGAAATCGGTGGCACCGAGTGGTATGCTTCGGTTGTACCGAAAGGATTCAGTTGGACCGAAAACAACAAATCGGTGAAACCGAGTTCATCGCAGAGAAAACACTTGTCACCTCAGCTCACTAGACTAGTAAGATCTCACAAAGATTTGCAAGGAATTTACTGAATCGTGCAATGAATTGGATGCAGGAAATGCAGAGCAATGTAAAAGAAAAGAAAAGAAAGAAATCTAGATGAAGTTTTTTTGAAAGGGGAAACAAATATGCATGAGACAAATGCAAAAACACGTAAGAGAACACGAGAGAACTTCATCTAGAGATGGTCGGCGACAAAGTCACCTATGTTAGAGTATATTGACTTAGGAGTCAAGTGAGATCACTTGATCATAGGTCATACTCATCGCTTAAGCTCAAAATGGGGTTACCATTTTTCGTCTAAGCATCTTGATGTATTCACATCTTGTCGAGTTGCTTTAGCTCATGACTCGGAGTAAAGCTTCTCTAAGATGGAATAACATACCTTGGTTGGTGGTGTTGACTATGTAGTTGAACTTGTGTGGGTTGCTCAAGGTTGATGTAACTCATCAAGAGTTGAGAGCACCACTTGGAATTTGAGTCCATCTACCTACATGGGTTAGTTCTTGCAAGGAGTAGCACTTGTGTATCCAAAAAAAATGTTAATCATGAAGCTCAATCATAGAGTTTGTCAAAGGATATGTTTGAAATGATTCCGTGCTTCCTTGTCTTCAACCACCATAGTGTAGAGACTTGGTGATGTACTCAAGATGTGAGTAGATTACAATCTCATGGAATTTGATTCAACCAAGTACCTACATGGGTTAGATGACATGCAAGATGCAAATATATCCAAGACATAAGATTTTCATCATAAGAGAAATATCTAGGATTAGTCATAAGCTCATGTCTTGCATGTACCCAATGGAGTTTCTACTCCAAGTTTGAAGCATCAATGATGTTGAATTCTCCTCTCAACCTGCAAAACACTTTCTCATCAAGAGGTTTAGTAAATATATCCGCTAATTGCTTTTCAGTGCGAACATGCTTAAGTTTAATGTCACCCTTAGCAACATGATCTCGAATGAAATGATGACGAACTTCCATATGCTTTGTTCGAGAATGTTGTACGGGATTATGTCCAATTTTGATAGCACTTTCATTGTCACAAAGCAATGGAACATGTTTCACATATATCCCATAATCTTTAAGAGTTTGGGTCATCCAAAGTAATTGAGCACAACATGAACCAGCGGCAATGTACTCCGCTTGGTAGATAAGGATACCGAGTTTTGTTTCTTGGAGGACCAAGACACAAGAGATCTACCAAGAAATTGACAAGTACCGAAGTGGACTTTCTATCAACCTTGTCTCGGCATAGTCCTAGTCGGAGTAGCCAACAAGATCGAAAGAGGCCCTCTTAGGATACCAAATGCCAAATTTTGGAGTATGAATTAAGTATCTCACTATCCTTTTTACGGCCTTAAGATGGCATTCTTTAGGAGCAGCTTGATATCTTGCACACATGCACACACTTAGCATAATATCGGGACGTGAAGCACATAGGTATAACAATGAACCAATCATAGAACGATAAACCTTTTGGTCAACTGGTTTACCATCTTTGGTCAAATCAAGATGTCCACTAGTAGGCATGGGTGTAGACATACGTTTGCACTCTTGCATATTGAACTTCTTGAATAAGTCCTTAGTGTACTTCGTTTGATAAACAAAAGTACCTTACTTAGTTTGCTTGATTTGCAACCCAAGAAAGAATTTGAGTTCGCTCATCATTGACATCTCAAACTTCTCCGACATTAGCTTTCCAAACTTCTCCCTAAAATGAGGGTTAGTTGATCCAAATATAATATCATCAACATAAATTTGGGATACAAATAGTTCTCCATTAACCCTTTTAGTAAAAAGTGTGGAGTCAATTTTCCCAATTTCAAAGCCTTTTTCAAGAAGAAACTTAGTCAAGCATTTATACCAAGCTCTAGGAGCTTGTTTAAGACCATAAAGGGCTTTGTGAAGTTTGTAAACATGATTTGGCTTCTTAGGATTGACAAAGCCGGGAGGTTGTTTAACATAAACTTCCTCCTCTATTTCACCATTTAGAAAAGCACTTTTAATGTCCATTTGGTACAAGGTGATATCATGGTGATTAGCATAGGCAAGTAAGATGCGAATGGACTCAAGTCTAGCAACGGGAGCATAAGTCTCCCCATAGTCCATACCTTCGACTTGTGTGTAGCCTTGGGCGACGAGACATGCTTTGTTGCGAACTACTTGCCCATCTTCATCTTGCTTGTTGCGGAACACCCATTTGGTACCGATGATGTTGTCGTTGTTGTCGGGCTTCTCAACCAATGTCCAAACTTGGTTTCTCTCAAAGTTATGTAGCTCTTCATGCATAGCATTTATCCAATCCGGATCTTCCAATGCTTCTTCGACCTTCATAGGTTCAATGCTAGAGATGAAAATAGTTTTCACAAAAGTTAGCTAAACGAGTTTTAGAGCGAGTGATTCTCCCGGTTTGAATATCATTGTAGATTTCCTCCACGGGATGGTCTTTAGCAATTCTTGCTCGAACTCGAGACAACTTTTGCTTGGGTTTTGGTTGAACATCTTCTTCATCTTGTTATTCTTCTTCTTCTTGATCTTCTTCATTGTTGGCATTGTCGTTTTCTTGCGTGGTGGAGAAGGAGGTTGTTGACGTTCGTGATGTTCTTCCTCGTTTTCTTCATCTTGACGTGTTCCACTTGTGGATGCTTACGTATCAACTCTTGGTTCACCTTGTCGTGAACTAGAAGCTTCCACTTGGACTAACGAGGTACTCTCCTTCACCTCCGTTGGACGGACCTTGCCAATAGACAAGTCTTGGATTGCTTCCGAAGGGTCTTTGTCTCCTACATCAATTGGCAATTGCTCTACTTGTGAGCCGTTAGATTCATCAAACTTCACATCTACCGTTTCTTCAACCTTTCGGGTGAAATTGTTGTAGACACAGTAAGTGTGAGAGTTTGAGCCATAACCTAGTAGGAAACCTTCATGAGACTTAGGAGCAAATTTTGAACGACGATGCTTATCAAGAATGTAGCACTTTGAGCCGAATACTCGAAAGTATCCAACTTGTGGTTTGTTACCGGTGAGGAGCTCGTATGCTGTCTTGACGAGTAGCTTGTTAAGATACAAGCGATTTGTTGCATGACAAGCTGTCTCAACCGCTTTTGCCCAAAAGTGCTTCGGCGTCTTGTACTCATCAAGCATCGTTCTCGCCATTTTGATGAGCGTCCGGTTCTTCCTCTCAACAACTCCATTTTGTTGAGGTGTGTATGTAGCCGAGAACTCGTGTGAAATCCCTTATTCGTCAAGAAAGGTGTCCACATTTGCATTCTTGAACTCCGTTCCATTGTCGCTGCGAACCTTCTTGATCTTCACTTCAAATTGATTTTGGGCCTTCATAGCGAAGTTTTTGAAGATATTTTGGACCTGCGATTTATCATCGAGAAAGAACACCCACGTAAATCTTGAAAAATCATCAACTATAACTAGACCAAAAGAATTTCCACCGAGACTTTTGTAAGCGTTGGGACCAAAGATATCCATATGAAGTAGCTCGAGTGGCCTCCTTGTGGTCATGATGTTCTTCACGGGATGCCTTCCTCCAACCTGTTTACCTGCCTAACAAGCGCTGCAGAGTCTATCCTTATCAAATATGACATCGTTAACTCCAAGGATATGATTTCCTTTAATAAGCTTGTCAAGGTTTCTCATGCCAACATGACCTAGTCTTCTATGCCATAACCAACCTTTTGAGGATTTAGCAATGAAGCAAGTTTTAGGTTGTGCCTTTTTAGAGAAATCAACAATGTAAAGATCACCTCTATGTATAGCGGTAAAGACCATTTTATGATTGTCTCTCTGAAACACTTGGCAATCTACTTGAGTAAATAGGACATTGAAACCGAAATCAGCAAGTCTAGATCTTTGAAAGTAAGTTGTAGCCAAGAGATTCAACGAGCATAACATTCTGAATGGAGCTATCATGTGAGATGGCCACCTTACCGAGGCCAACCACCTTACCCTTTGAGTTTTCACGAAAGTGACATACTTTCGAGGACTATCATTTTCAGCAAGCTCACGAAACATGTCTTTATCTCCGGTCATGTGATCGGTACATCCACTTTCAAGAACCCATTCCTTTCCTCCTGACACATATCCCCGAAGATTTGCCATAAGACCAAAATGTCTCATTGCATCATCAAGATCGAAGTCACTATCATCATCCTCATCATAGTATCCATGTTCAACATCGTCATGTGGTGGATTAAGTCCTAGAGAGGGTAATTCGTTAGATTGAGTTTGACAATGATCTTGCTTATGAATTCTTATAGCTTCGGAAATAATATCACCAATAATTCCAACGTCTCCTTTGGCACGCATAAGGTTTGTAAGTTTAAATAGACGATCACCAAACATAGGATCACTAGTATTTATCTTACTCAAGGCAATAGACTTATGGCGAATTCATCTAGATTTTTCAAGGAATAATTTGGAAAGCGTTCCTCAAGAAATTTCCATATAGTGTAGGCACATTCAAGAGTAGGCAAGTTTCTAATTAAGTTTCTAGGCAAGCCTCTAGTGATAAGATTAACAGTTCTAAGATTTCTAGTCATGTCAATTGATTCATCAAGGGTAGGATGCATAGGATCAACATGAGGTGCACAAGGGCTAGCAATCTACTTGTTCAAATGATATTGATTGAAAATTACAAGCATCTCATTTTTTCACTCATGAAAATACTCTCCATCAAGAATAGGCACTCTATGTCTAAGACTCCCCAAAGTAGACTCATCCATCTTCCTCCAATGGTGATTAAACCAAGGCAATGGAGACCAATGCTCTGATACCACTTGTAGGATCTTGAGAAGAGGTGTCTAGAAGGGGGGGGGGGTGATTAGACACTAAGTACCAAAGTTGCAGTTTTTAACTACTTTTGGTTTAAGTGGAGTTTAGGCACAAGTTTAACATTCACAATACATAACAAGCAAGCATGCAAAGAGTATAGGAGCAGCGGAAAGTAAAGCATGCAACTTGCAAGAATGTAAAGGGAAGGGTTTGGAGGATTCAAACGCAATTGGAGACACGGATGTTTTTGTCGTGGTTCCGATAGGTGTGCTATCGTACATCCACGTTGATGGATACTTCAACCCACGAAGGGTAATGGTTGCGCGAGTCCACGGAGGGCTCCAACCGCGAAGGGTCCACGAAGAAGCGACCTTGTCTATCCCACCATGGCCATCGCCCACGAAGGACTTGCCTCACTAGCGGTAGATCTTCACGAAGTAGGCGATCTCCTTGCCCTTACAAACTCCTTGGTTCAACTCCACAATCTTGTCGGAGGCTCCCAAGTGACACCTAGCCAATCCAGGAGACACCACTCTCCAAGAAGTAACAAATGGTGTGTTGGTGATGAACTCCTTGCTCTTGTGCTTCAAATGATAGTCTCCCCAACACTCAACTCTCTCTCACAGGATTTGGATTTGGTGGAAAGAGGATTTGAGTGGAAAGCAACTTGGTGAAGGCTAGAGATCAAGATTCATATGGTAGGAATGGAATATCTTGGCCTCAACACATGAGTAGGTGGTTCTCTCTCACAACTGGTAAGTTGGAAGTGTAGGTTTGTTCTGATGGCTCTCTCTGCGAATGGAGAGGAGGTAGAGGGGTATATATAGCCTCCACACAAAATCTAACCGTTACACACAATTTACCAAACTCGGTGGGACCGAGGCGGTCGGACCGATTCAGTAAACCTAGTGACCGTTAGGGTTTTCGGTGGGACCGATACGCAACTCGGTAGGACCGATACGCAACTCGGCAGGACCGATATGGTTAGGGTTAGGGCATAACGTAATCTTGGTGAGACCGATTACAAAAACTCGGTGAGACCGATTTTGGTAATTAGCTAACCAGAGAGTTGGTCAGGCAAACTCGGTGAGACCGATTACTCAAACTCGGTGGGACCAATTTTGGTAATAAGTTAACCAGAGAGTTTGCATTGTAATCTCGGTAGTACCGATTGCACAAACTCGATGAGACCGATTTTTGTAATGGACATACACAGAGAGATTACAATCCCATCTCGGTGAGACCGAGATCCCTATCGGTGAAACCGATTTGCCTAGGGTTTGTGGCAGTGGCTATGACATTTGAACTTGGTGGCGCCGGATAGAAAGAATCGGTAGGGCCGAGTTTGACTTTGGGTTTAGGTCATATGTGTGGAAGTGGGAAAGTAGTTGAGGGTTTTGGAGCATATCACTAAGCACATGAAGCAAGAGGCTCATTAAGCAACACTTCATCCCTCCTTGATAGTATTGGCTTTTCCTACAGACTCAATGTGATCTTGGATCACTAAAATGTAAAATGAAGAGTCTTGAGCTTGAAGCTTGAGCCAATCCTTTGTCCTTAGCATCTTGAAGGGGTTCCCACATCCTTTAGTCCCTGCCACTCCATTGTTGAACTTATCTGAAACATACTAGATAGAAGTGTTAGTCCAACAAGAGATATGTTGACATTAATTACCAAAACCACCTTAGGGAGCACTTGTGCTTTCACTTGTTCTAGGTAAAGTGAACGTCAAGCGTGCGTAGAGTTGTATCGGTGGTCGATAGAACTTTAGGGAATATTTGTTCTACCTTTAGCTCCTCATTGGGTTCAACACTCTTACTTATCAAAAACTGTTGCGATCCCCTATACTTGTGTGTTATCACTGCGCAGCAGGAGGTCACCAATGCCCGTGTCGCGGCGGCAACGAGGGAGGCGCTCTATATGCCAGGGTTAAACCCTAGCCAGCACGGCCTCGTCAACGCCGTCGTGGCCGACGCGGCCAGCACCGACTCATCAGGATTCCCTCGGATGGTTCTACCTGACTCGCCCCGCGCGTCGGCTTGCACCCCGATGCCCGGCTTCCACGTGTACCCACAGGCCTCCCGCCTCTCCAGGGAGTGCTCGCCCGACGTGAGCGTGGTGGCGCCTTCCATGCCCGCGCCCGCGCCCATCGACCTCAACGCCACACCGGTGGCTGGTTGCTTGATAACCCACAAGTATAGGGGATCGCAACAGTTTTCGAGGGTAGAGTATTCCACCAAATTTATTGATTCGACACAAGGGGAGCCAAATAATATTCTCAAGTATTAGCAGTTGAGTTGTCAATTCAACCACACCTGGATAACTTAATATCTGCAGCAAAGTATTTAGTAGCAAAGTAGTATGGAAGTAATGGTAACAGTGGCAAAAGTAACAATGATAGTTTTGTAGTGATTGTAACAGTAGCAACGGAAAAGTAAATAAGCGAAGAACAATATGTGAAAAGCTCGTAGGCATTGGATGAGTGATAGAGAATTATGCCGGATGCGATTTTCATGCAACAGTTATAACATAGGGTGACACAGAACTAGCTCCAATTCATCAATGTAATGTAGGCATGTATTCCGAATATAGTCATACGTGCTTATGGAAAAGAACTTGCATGACATCTTTTGTCCTACCCTCCCGTGGCAGCGGGGTCCTAATGGAAACTAAGGGATATTAAGGCCTCCTTTTAATAGAGTATCGGACCAAAGCATTAACACATAGTGAATACATGAACTCCTCAAACTATGGTCATCACCGGGAGTGGTCCCGATTATTGTCACTTCGAGGTTGCCGGATCATAACACATAGTAGGTGACTATAGACTTGCAAGATAGGATCAAGAACTCACATATATTCATGAAAACATAATAGGTTCAGATCTGAAATCATGGCACTTTCGGGCCCTAGTGACAAGCATTAAGCATAGCAAAGACATCGCAACATCAATCTCAGAACATAGTGGATACTAGGGATCAAACCTAACAAAACTAACTCGATTACATGATAAATCTCATCCAAGCCATCACCGTCCAGCAAGCCTATGATGGAATTACTCACGCACGACGCTGAGCTTCATGAAATTGGTGATGGAGGATGGTTGATGATGACGATGGCAATGGATTCCCCTCTCCGGAGCCCTGAACGGACTCCAAATCAGCCCTCCCAAGAGAGATTAGGGCTTGGCAGCGGCTCTGTATTGTAAAAGGCGATGAATCCTTCTCTCTGATTTTTTTCTCCCCGAACGTGAATATATAGAGTTGGAGTTGAGGTCGGTGGAGCACCAGGGGGCCCACGAGGCAGGGGCATGCCCAGGGGGGCAGGCACGCCCCCACCCTCATGGACAGGGTGTGGGCCCCCTGGCCTTGATTCTTTCGCCAGTATTTTTTTATTATTTCCAAAAATAATCTCTGTTGATTTTCAGGTCATTCCGAGAAGTTTTATTTCTGCACAAAAATAACACCATAGCAATTCTGCTGAAAACAGCGTGAGTCTGGGTTAGTTCCATTCAAATCATGCAAGTTAGAGTCCAAAACAAGGGCAAAAGTGTTTGGAAAAGTAGATACGACGGAGACGTATCGTGGCTCGTCATCCGGAGGCGCGAGGAAACGTGCGCGGCAGTTGCCATCCGACGTGCTACCGGACGCCCGCAACCTGTTCGACGGAATGCCGGCCGCCGGCGACGAGGACTACATGCAGAACCTCATCTTCGAGGGTGGTGCACCGGCCGCTGGCTACGATCCCGACGAGACACAAAGCCAGGACGCCCGCGGGGCGTTGACGTGGGCCGCTGGCTATGATCCCGATCAGGTGGCCTTCATACGTGATCAGGTCCATGAAGGAGGTGATAACTCGCCGAACAAGGCAATCGGACTATATTGCTTTAACAGTTTCACTTAGCCATAGGAGTTTGACAGTGGGGCTACTATATAGCCCCTGGTACTTCCGCGCTCATCCGAATATGAGGCGCGTACATACATGGTCGGGAAACGGCCCTTCGTTAATGCGGAGGAATCGCGAAGATTCCGCTGGGTCATCGAGTGGTTGACCAGTCTCGCGCTTTATCATGACAGTCAGTTTTCGGCTTTCTCTACTGAGGTGCTCATCCAGATGAACCAGGGCACAATCGCAGTAGTTCTCCTGGTGCCACCTTAGCCGATAGAGCGGAACGTAAGGTAGCAAAACACAGGAGCCGGGCAAACCCAACTATTGACCAAAGGCATGATACGGAGCTGATGCATATAAGGCCAAACCCGCGACACCGAACACTCCCTACGGTATTCGGTCTTTACAACATATACCGGGCTGAGTAACGCCCTTGATAATGAACCCTGAATTTCCATGTACGTGCATTAGTCTGACGTGGCGAAATGCCAATAACGCCAGCATCCTTGTTGGTTGTGTTGAGTATCCAGAGGGTGTGAAACAACAAGAGACAGTAAAAAAGGTTTACACAGGATCTTAATCTAAAAAGAAACCTTTGAAAGGGGCCCTGCTACACGTCTGCGCCTGTGTCTCCGTTGTGCCGTATCCTGAAGGGTGTAGTACGATGATCATCTCGCAAAGAGAAAAACCCAGGTGAAAGTCTTAGTGCTAAAAAATTGGTTATTCTTAATGAACCATTAAAGCCGAACTACAGTTCTTTTTACATGCGGGAAGCCCCTAGCACCACCTATGGGGGTATATCCATTAACCCAATCTCAGGTTTATCTGAGTTGTTATAGCTAGGGGTGCCCCGGACTCGTCTAGCCGTGTCCGCGGTCTTAACGACCGATCATTTATTCTGGTTGGAGAGGCCGTTCTGTGTTCGGCTACTAAAGCTGCCACACATTGTTCCGTACTTAAGGAACGCTCTGTGCTTCTGCTAACTATGATGGTGCCACGTGGACCGGGCATCTTAAGCTTAACATAAGCGTAGTGCGGTACCGCATTAAAATGAGCGAATGCCGTTCTTCCGAGTAGTGCTTGATAGCCGCTTCGGAATGGAACGATGTCGAAGGTTAACTTTTCACTTCGGGAGTTGTCGGGAGAGCCGAATACAACCTCTAGTACTAGAGAGCCTGCATAGCGGGCCTCCGGGCCCGGTATTACTCCTTTAAAGGTAGTATTGCTTTGGCTGATTCTTGCCGGGTCTATCTCTATTTTGCGGAATGTGTCACGATATATCGATTAAGACTATCGCCGCCGTCCATAAGGACTCGGGTGAGATGGTATCCATCAATTATTGGGTCTAGCACCAAGGCGGCTGATCCTCCGTGCCAGGTACTGGTCGGGTGATCCGTGCGATAAAAAATGATCGGGCAGACCGACCAAGGGCTGAACATGGGGGCGACGGGCTTTATGGCGCATGCGTCTCGAGTGCGATTTCCTCCTCCCCTGTGTTACGTGAATCATGTTCACTGTTTTGACCTTGGTGGGAATTTTTTCTGTCCCCAGTGTTTTGCTGGCGAGGCCCATCCTCGTCTTCGCTTGGTGTCTCCCTCCCCTTTTGTTCGGCATTTAACTTGCCGGCCTGCTTGAAGACCCAGTATTCTCTGTTGGTGTGATTTGCGTGTTTTCGGAGGTGCCATGAATCTGACATAATCTGTCTAGAATCTTGTTTAGGCTGGACGGTCCATCTCTGCTGCCTTTGAATGGCTTTTTCCGTTGACCGGGTCGAGAGCCCCTGAATTCGGTGTTTACCACCGTGTTGTCTGGGCTGTCTTCATTGTTTCGACGCTTACTTTTATTGCGTCGTGGTTTTCCATTGCCATCCCTAACTTCGGATGTGCCTGGATCGCTAGTGCCGCTACGGGCCAGCCAACTATCTTCGCCCGCCCAAAAGCGGGTCATAAGGCTTGTTAAGGCTGCCATTGTCCTCGGTTTTTCCTGGCTGAGGTGTCTGGCGAGCCATTCATCCCGGATACTATGTTAGAAAGCCGCTAAGGCTTCGGCGTCCGGGCAGTCGATAATTTGATTCTTCTTAGTGAGGAATCTGTTCCAAAGCATTCGGGCTGACGCTCCGGGCTGTAGAATTATATGACTTAAATCGTCTGCATCCGGAGGTCGGACATAAGTCCCTTGAAAATTAGCCCTAAAAGCATCTTCAAGCTCTTCCCAACTCCCAATGGAGTTTTCGGGGAGGCTCTTCAGCCAGAGCCGAGCCGGTCCCTTCAACTTTAGGGGTAAGTATTTGATGGTGTTGTGATTATCTCTGCGAGCCATGTGGATATGAAGGATAAAGTCCTCGATCCAGACCCCAGGGTCTGCCGTTCCATCGTATGCCTCTATGTTCACGGGTTTGAATCCCTCTGGAAATTCGTGATCCAGCACCTCATCGGTGAAGCATAGGGGGTGCGCGGCACCCCTGTATTTCGATGTGTCATGGCATTCTGACGGTTGTAGTGTTCGGTTTTGCTTCTGTGCCGGGGCTCGCTTCCTAGATCCGTAGATGGACCTGGTCATACCGGATTTTTATTGCAAGTCTTCACGTACATCATGAGCTGACTTATGCGCGACATCGTTAGCCACCCTATCGCTGCCACGGGGTGGTCGATCCGGCTGATCGGCCGTTTTATTTTTCGGCTGTATTGGCTCTATAGCCTTGTCATCGAATTCAGGCAGCAGCTTGCGCTTTGGATAGCTCTTTGTGTGGTGACTGCCACTGTACTTTTCTGCAGTGTCGAGCACTTTGTTCCATCTACTGTTGAGTGTATTTTGCGCGGCCTTAAGCCTTTGCTTCCGCTTCTTCAGGCTCCTCGCGGTGGCAATAAGCCTTCTATGGAGGTTCTCTTGCTCCAAGTGCCTTTCCGGGATGATGTGTCCGTCGTCGTCCGGACTGTTCTCTTATCCGGAGAAAGGATGATTAGCTTTACCCTTGGCGTCCTCGTGATCGGATGGCGGCTCCATACTATGTTCGCCGTCCGTTGGTTCATCCTGCTCTGTTGCTGGATCTATGTGGTCGTCGTTTCCTTTGGAGTCGACCGGGGTATTGTTTTTTCCTGCGCTGTTTTCGCTGTTTTTGCCGAGGCCGGATTTGGGGCGGCGTCTACGTCGTCGCTTTGGTTGCTTCTCGAGGGAACTATCCTTCGCTGCATCCTTCCGTTCCTCGTTATTGTCTTCTTTGGGTGTATCCACCATATATACATCATGTGATGAGGTGGCTGTCCAGTGCCCTGTGGGCGGTGGTTCCTGTTCCTCTCCTGCATCGTCGTCCATACCGTCGATGTCTTCGGAGTCAAAATCGAGCATGTTGGTTAGGTCGTCGATAGTGGCTATTAAGTGGGTGGTGGGTGGGGAACGAATTTCTTCGTCATCCGTTTCCCACTCATGCCGGACATAGTTCGGCCAAGGGTCTCCTGACAAGGAGAGAGACCTTAATGAATTTAGCATGTCGCCCAGGGGCGAGTGCTGAAAGATATCCGCGGAAGAAAACTCCATGATCGACGCCCAATCAGATTCGATAGGTACGGATGCAGGCGATTCGTAGCCCGTGGCCGGGGATGAATCCAAGTGTCCGGCAACACGGGTCTCATAGGAGGTGAAATCAGTATTCGGCTCTATCGCCACCGAGTGTGCGGCCTCTGTGGCGGGGTCCATCCACCCATCCTCGGACGGCGCACTCTGCCCCGGATTTAGGGCCGGAGTAGCCACAGGTGTGATCTCCTGAACGCCGTCCAACGACAGAGTTAGGTCATGCTCGTCGTGATCGTGCGGCGCACCTGATATAAGCTCGGATCCGTCAAAGATCAAATCTCCGCAGATACCGGCAGTACAGTTTAAATTTCCAAACCTGACCTGACTGCTAGGGGCGTAACTCTCGATCTGCTCCAAATGGCCAAGCGAGTTGGCCCGCAGTACGAAGCCGCCGAATATGAAGTTCTGTCCCGGGAGAAAAACCTCACCCTGGATTGCATCGTTGTTGATGATCGAAGGACCAATCAAGCCTTATGGTGACGGCACAGTGGAACTCTCAATGAAAGCACTAATGTCCGTGTCAAACCGGGCGGATCTCGGGTCGGGGGTCCCGAACTGTGCGTCTAAGGCGGATGGTAACAGGAGGCGGGGGACACAATGCTTACCCAGGTTTGGGCCCTCTCGATGGAGGCAATACCCTACTTCCTGCTTGATTGATCTTGATGATATGAGTATTACAAGAGTTGATCTACCACGAGATCGTAGAGGCTAAACCCTAGAAGCTAGCCTATGATTATGATTGTTGTTGTCCTACGGACTAAACCCTCCTGTTTATATAGACACCGGAGGGGGCTAGGGTTACACAGAGTCGGTTACAAGGGAGGAGATCTACATATCCGAACTGCCAAGCTTGCCTTCCACGCAAAGGAGAGTCTCACCCGGACACGGGACGAAGTCTTCAATCTTGTATCTTCATAGTCCAACAGTCCGGCCAAAGGATATAGTCCGGCTGTCCGAGGACCCCCTAATCTAGGACTCACTCAGGGAGCCAAAGAATATTCTCAAGTATTAGCAGTTGAGTTGTCAATTCAACCACACCTGGATAACTTAGTATCTGCAGCAAAGTATTTAGTAGCAAAGTAATATGGAAGTAAGGTAACGGTAGCAAAGTAATATTTTTAGGTTTTGTAGTGATTGTAACAGTAGCAACGGAAAAGTAAATAAGCGAAGAACAATATATGAAAAGCTCGTAGGCATTGGACCGGTGATGGAGAATTATGCCAGATGCGGTTCATCATGTAACAGTCATAAAATAGGGTGACATAGAACTAGCTCCAATTCATCAATATAATGTAGGCATGTATTCCGAATATAGTCATACGTGCTTATGGAAAAGAACTTGCATGACATCTTTTGTCCTACCCTCCCGTGGCAGCGGGGTCCCAACGGAAACTAAGGGATATTAAGGCCTCCTTTTAATAGAGTACCGGACCAAAGCATTAACACATAGTGAATACATGAACTCCTCAAACTATGGTCATCACCGGGAGTGGTGCCGATTATTGTCACTTCGGGGTTGCCGGATCATAACACATAGTAGGTGACTATAGACTTGCAAGATAGGATCAAGAACTCACATATATTCATGAAAACATAATAGGTTCAGATCTGAAATCATGGCACTCGGGCCCTAGTGACAAGCATTAAGCATAGCAAAGACATCGCAACATCAATCTCAGAACATAGTGGATACTAGGGATCAAACCTAACAAAACTAACTCGATTACATGATAAATCTCATCCAAGCCATCACCGTCCAGCAAGCCTATGATGGAATTACTCACGCACGACGGTGAGCTTCATGAAATTGGTGATGGAGGATGGTTGATGATGACGATGGCAATGGATTCTCTCTCCGGAGCCCTGAACGGACTCCAAATCGGCCCTCCCAAGAGAGATTAGGGCTTGGCAGCGGCTCTGTATTGTAAAAGGCGATGAATCCTTCTCTCTGATTTTTTTCTCCCCGAACGTGAATATATAGAGTTGGAGTTGAGGTCGGTGGAGCACCAGGGGGCCCACGAGGCAGGCATGCCAGGGGGTGCACGCCCACCCTCATGGACAGGTGTGGGCCCCTGGCCTTGATTCTTTCGGGCCAAGATTTTTTTTATTATTTCCAAAAATAATCTCTGTTGATTTTCAGGTCATTCCGAGAAGTTTTATTTCTGCACAAAAATAACACCATAGCAATTCTTTGAAAACAGCGTGAGTCTGGGTTAGTTCCATTCAAATCATGCAAGTTAGAGTCCAAAACAAGGGCAAAAGTGTTTGGAAAAGTAGATACGACGGAGACGTATCGTGGCTCGTCATCCGGAGGCACGAGGAAACGTGCGCGGCAGTTGCCATCCGACGTGCTACCGGACGCCCGCAACCTGTTCGACGGAATGCCGGCCGCCGGCGACGAGGACTACATGCAGAACCTCATCTTCGAGGGTGGTGCACCGGCCGCTGGCTACGATCCCGACGAGACACAAAGCCAGGACGCCCGCGGGGCGTTGACGTGGGCCGCTGGCTATGATCCCGATCAGGTGGCCTTCATACGTGATCAGGTCGGCATGGACCTGGACGGCTTCCCACTTGACCATGAGTTTCTGGACGATTACGGGCAAGAGGAAGAGGACGAGTGCGACATCGAAGTGGAGACTTTGTTCGAGGACGAGCTTGCCAACCAAGCCGCCGGTCCGTAGCCAAAGCGCAAGCGGATGAAGGCATACACGGCGGCCGAGGACACGCTTCTTTGCGAGTGTTGGCGAGACATTGGACAAGACCCGAAGACCGGTGCCGAACAAAAGCATTCAACCTTTTGGATTCGTGTCCACCGGGAGTTTCATGAGCGCAAGAAGTTTCCGCCTTACCAAATTGTGATCACGCACGGGTGGGTGTCCATTTCGGAGCAATGAAGGGTGATCCAACAAGAGTGCAACAAGTTTTGTGCCACTCTTGAGAGCGTCAAGGCCCGCCCCGTGAGCGGCATCGGCATGCAAGACGTGGTATGCTACCAAGCTTCCCTCTTTTGTTCCATCAAGTTCATGCTTGCGTGTTCATTTGCATACCATTTGCCAATATGCTTGCATGGAAACATTTGTAGGCATTTCAAGCTTTGGAGGCATTCAAGGTCCAACACAATGGCAAGTGCTTCAACCTCTCCCATTGCTTTAGGGTCATCAAGGACAAGGAGAAGTTCAAGGCGCAATATGCCACCCTTAAGTCGCGTGGGGGGGGGGGGGGAGAAAGCCGTGGAGGAGGTTGGGGACGGCGAGCCGGCATGGCCGCGGGGGAAGACCAACTCCAAGAAGGAGGACAAGCAGGATGCGGCATCGAACGCCTTGATTGCAAGCGTGGAGGCATGATGAAAAAGAAGGACTCAAGAAAGGAGGAGCACCGACGTTTCAAAGAAGAGCAAATGAACGCCTTCATGGAGATCCAAAGGAGGAGGCATGAGATGGACGCGGAGAAGCAAGCCAAGATGCTTGAGATGGAGGCGGAGAAACAAGCCAAGATGCTAGAGGCCGCCAATGCAAAGACCAAGGTGAAAGAAGTGGCTCTCGCGAGCATGATGACCGAGGTGGAGATCATGAAGGTGGATCTCAACACCGTGTCGCCAAGGAAGAGGCCGTGGTTCGAGAAGATGCAGGCCGACATGCTCAAGTTCAACGACGAGTGATCTCGTGGTCGAGAGTGCCTTCCTTTTTTGTATGCCGGCTTGTGTGCTGGCATGACCACGCGGCCGCGATGGCCTGGTCAAACTCAAGTCCCACCCCTTTTGTGTGCTGGCATGTGTACCGGCCGCTGGCGAGTGTGCCAGAATGAACTGCGTAGTGATTTTTTTAAGACGGCAATGTATGCCGGCGCTGGCATGGTGCCGGGCGCTGGCATGATCTATGGCTGCGGGCCTTTAAAAAAAATTGTGTGCGGACATGAAATGGGTCGGTGCGTTGGGCGCACTGCCGACCCAAATGCAAAACAGGACGGATGCTGGGCGGGCGGCCGACCCAAATGGACAAAAAGCGGACAAATGTGTCGTCCGTTTGGGTCGGCCCGTTGGAGTTGCTCTTATCGACTAAAAGGAAGCACCGCGTTGCCGATGCAGGTGTAGGTTGTGTGTGACGGGGAGAGCTCCGGCATGCCATGTGATTGTGAGGTGAGGCGGTGAGCTATTTAACCAACGCACGTTCTTTGTTGGATTAGCAAAGCTAGTTGCTCATCCACTCTCTCTTTGGTTGCCGGGCACGACAGGTTTACAAACGCCGTCCTACTTGTATATCCCTCCCAATTGCACATACATACACATGCACACTGTAGCATCGTCTGCCTCGCCCCTGTCTCCTGATTATCGAAAAGCGAGTGGAGACATGAGACGCAAGTACATCGGTGGTCCTTCCATGGCATGGCAACGGAGAGGCGGGATGGATATGGATCGATCATGGACAAACTGCATGGGTGGAGAGAGAGCTCCAAGAAGAAGAGGGGAGGAGAGATGGGTCGAGGCCGGAAACGTGGTGCACGTATGGTATGCGAACGGCCCAGAGCGCACCAAGGAGGAAAGCAAGAGGGACACCATTATTTGGTCATCAAAGCTTGCCGGCCGTGGTCCTGCCAGTGTGACCGGGGAGGGTTGCGCGGTGCCCCAGCATGTGTGCGTGCCCGCTGGACCAGCACTAGGGGCGCTGTGCTAGCTGCCGTGCACGCTGCACGGGCAACAAGAGCGAGTGGTCTCCGAGGCGGACGGGACCTGACCCAGTCATCCAGCATCGGTGGGGCTTGGATGTGACGACCCTGCGAGCACTAACCAAAAAACCATCGGCTAGCTGCCTGGATGCAGCTAAAACGAGTGGTACAAAGTGTTTTGAGTAGATGGAAACTTACCTCCAAAACCTAGTGCAATGTAATTCTTAGAAGAAGGAAAAAATCATGATAGCATCTAGAATTGGACTCTCCATACCCGCATCAAACGTCCAACCGGGCTGCTCGGTCGGTGTCAGAAAAAAAACACCATCGAACCTGACGTCCCACATCCAACTCGTCCGGACTGGCCGGCACACCCCATGCCCGATCGATATATGAGCCGGATATTGATACGTCTCTAACGTATCTACTTTTCCTAATGCTTTTCCTCTTGTTCTCGACTCTAATTTGCATGATTTGAATGAAACTAACCCCAGACTGATGCTGTTTTCAGCAGAACTACCATGGTGTTGTTTTTGTGCAAAAATAAAAGTTCTCGGAATGGAACGAAACTTTGCGAGAAATTTTAATAGAATAAAAAAGAATTTCTGGAGCCAAGACCTGCCGGAGAGGGGCACCTGGGTGGGCACAACCCACTAGGGCGCACCCCCTCTCCTAGCGCACCCATGTGGGTTGTCCCCACTTGGTGGCCCTGCAGACCCTGAAATCGACGCTATAAAATCCTATTTTTTAAGAAAAAATCAGGAAGAAAGAATTATCGTGATCCACGAGACGGAGCCGCCGTCACCTCCTGTTCTTCATCAGGAGGCCAGATTTGGAGTCCGTTTGGGGCCCCGGAGAGGGGGATCTTCGTTCTTCGTCATCACCAACCCTTCTCCATCGCCAATTCCATGATGCTCCCCACCGGGAGTGAGTAATTCCTTCGTAGGCTCACTGGTCGGTGAGGAGTTGGATGAGATTCATCATGTAATCGAGTTAGTTTTGTTAGGGCTTGATCCCTAGTATCCACTATGTTCTAAGATTGATGTTGCTATGAATTTGCCATGCTTAATGCTTGTCACTTTGGGCTCGGGTGCCATGAACTCAGATCTGAACCGTTTATGCTATCGTAATTATATCCATGTTCTAGATCCGATCTTGCAAGTTATAGTCACCTACTACGTGTTATGATCCGGTAACCCCGGAGTGACAAAAACCAGGACTTCTTCGGGTGATTACCGTAGTTTGAGGAGTTAATGTATTCACTATGTGTTAATGCTTTGTTCTGGTTCTCTATTAAAAGGAGGCCTTAATATCCCTTAGTTTCCAATATGGACCCCGCTACCACGGGAGGGTAGGAAAAAAGATGTCATGCAAGTTCTTTCCATAAGCACGTATGACTATTTAAAACGGAATACATGCCTACATTATATTGACGAACTGGAGCTAGTGCCGTATCGCCCTAGGTTATAACTGTCTCTTTATGAATATCATCCAACAAGTCACTGATCCAATGCCTACAAATTTATCCTATATTGTTTCTGTTAAGTTACTACTGCTATCATCACTGTTACACTTGCTACAAAATAACAGCTATCACTGTTACTGTTACCATTGTTGTTGTTACTACTATCAAAACTATCATATTACTTTGCTACTGATTACTTGCTGCAGATAATTAATCTCCAGGTGTGGTTGAATTGACAACTCAGTTCCTAATACCTTTAGATATTCTTTGGCTCCCCATGTGTCGAATCTATAAATTTGGTTTGAATACTCTACCCTCGAAAACTGTTGCGATCCCCTATACTTGTGGGTTATCAAGACCTTTTTCTGGCGCCGTTGCGGGGGAACATAGCTATATTTGTTGAGTCACTTGGGATTATTATCATATTATTATCATATTATCACTATGAAGAATCTAAAGGACCCTAAGACTAAGATTTATCCCTCAAAGACGAGGGGAGGTAAGGGACTGCCATCCAGTTCTGTTTTAGATTCACCTTCTGTTATGAGTAAACTTGCAACACCACCACATGCTATTAATTCTAATATGTCGCAAGTTATTGATGATGCTACTTCTGCTATGGATAATGCTTATGATGATGCTAGTACCTTGCTTGATGATGATGATGTGCCACTTGGTGAATTTCTTGATAAACAAATTACTAGAGTAATACAACATGATGTTGTTGAATCTGATGATGAGCTTGAAACTGATACTCCTGAAACACCTTCTAGAACTAGCCCTCCTATATATGAATTGCCTAAGGTACCGTAAGGTTATGTTATGAATGAGGAGACTACTAGAGATATTCTTGCTTGCAGAGATAGAGATGATCTAGAGAAATTATTATGCAAGTATAAAGAAAAATCTCTGAATGCTAGAATGAAATGTGATCCTCAGTTTGCTACTTCACCTATCTTCATTGATGATAAGGATTATGAATTCTTTGTCGACCCAGAGTTAATTACTTTGGTTGAATCTAATCCTTTCCATGGTTATGAAACTGAAACTGTTGTGGCACATCTTACTAAGTTGAATGACATAGCCACCCTTTTTACTCATGATGAGAATACTCGCTACTACTTTATTCTCAAATTATTTCCGTTCTCATTAAAGGCTGATGCTAAAGCTTGGTACAATACTCTTACTCCTAGTTGTGTGTGTGGTCCCCAGGATATGATTTATTACTTCTCTGAAAAATATTTTCCTACTCATAAGAAACAAGCTGCCTTGCAGGAAATATTAACTTTGTTCAAACTAAAGAAGAGAGTCTCCCACAAGCTTGGGGGAGGCTTTGCCAGTTACTTAATGCTTTGCCTGATCATCTTCTTAAGAAAAATGAAATACTTGATATCTTCTATAATGGACTAACCGATGCTTCTAGGGACGTCCTAGATAGTTGTGCTGGTTGTGTTTTCAGGAACGAACTGTTGGACAAGTGAAGAATTATTGAATAACATATTGAAAAATTATGATGATTGGACTATTCCTGAACCACCGGCTAAACCCACTCCGAAGAGGAGGGGTATATTATATCTCAGTCCTGAAGATATGCAAGAGGCAAAGAAATCTCTAAAGGAAAAAGGTATCAAAGCTGAGGATGTTAAAAATTTACCTCCTATTGAAGAAATACATGGGCTTAATACACCACCATTGCCTAAGGTGGTAGAGGTAAATTCTTTAATGAAGTTCAATGATAATGATAATCCTCACAATATGCATCCTAGCCAATGCCTTTATGAGTTTGAAAACAATATTAGAAAGCAAGATCACTTCAATGCAAATGTTATGAAACAGTTGAAATACAATTTTGATATGATTGCTCACTTGAGTGACTTGTTATTTAGAATCTCAAATGATGTTAGAGGTGTTGGAAAACGTGCTTCTATGGTTCAAACCCAGTTAGAACAAGTTGCTAAATCCCAAAGAGAACTGCTTGATGAAGTGAATCATAATATGCATGACTTTGCTGTTAGAGTTGCAACTAGAGGAGGTAAAATGACTCAGGAACCACTTTATCCTAAGGGACACCCAAAAAGAACTGAACAAGATTCACAAAGAAATAACACTATGCACCTTCTCCTTCTAGAAAGAAAAGGAAAAATAAAAATGATAGGACTTTGCATACTTCTAGTGAACCTGAAATAGAAATACCTCCTGATAATGATAATGAAACTTCTATCTCTGATGCTGAAACTCAGTCTGGTAATGAACACTCACCTAGTGATAATGAAAAAGATAATGATGAGGTTCATGAAGACTCTCAACCAAACAATGATAAAGAACCAGATAATGATGTTGAGATAGAACCACCTGTTGATCTTGATAACCCACAACATAAGAATAAAAGGTATGATAAAAGAGACTTCATTGATAGAAAACACGGTAAAGAAAGAGAACCGTGGGTTCAAAAACCTATGCCTTTTCCACCCAAGTCAACTAAAAAGAAAGATGATGAAGAATTTGAACGCTTTGCTGAAATGCCGAGGCCAGTCTTTTTGCGTACTCGGTTGACTAATATCTTGAAAATGCCTCCTTATGAAAAGTATATGTAAGACATCATCACCAATAAGAGAAAAATACCGGAAGCTGAAATCTCCACTATGCTTGCTAATTATACTTTTAAAGATGGAGTACCTAAAAAACTTGGAGATCCGGGAATACCAACTATACCTTGCTCCAACAAAAAGAATTATGTGAAAACTGCTTTGTGTGATTTAGGAGCTGGTGTTAGTGTTATCCCTTTCTCTTTGTATAAAAGACTTGATTTGAATGAACTCACACCTACTGAAATATCTTTGCAAATGGCTGATAAATCAACTGCAATACCTATCGGTATTTGTTGGTGTACAAAAGTAGGGGTCCCTTTTTGCACCCCTTTACTTGTGCGCGAGCAGTCATAGCCCCACGCCCCTGGCCACGCTTGGCGGGGCAGAGGAAGAAAAGACACAAGACGACTAGACCAACGCCAAGCCGGAAACACGAAGAGCAGAAGGGCGAGATGGACTCCCCCGGCAAGGCCCTTGCTGGGGCTGCCTCCACAGCCCCGACAAGAGCCTTGTCGGGGCAACTTTCCCAACGCCAGCAGGGCTGCCACCCTTGAGCCTGAGAGTTCCGACGCCCTCAAACCACATTGGAACCAAGGCTCGGGAAGTGCCTCCATGGTGGCAAGCAGGTCTTTGTGAATACCAGAAGCATACAAGACTAGATGAATAACCAGAAGACGAAGATCCTCGGCAAGATCCTTGCCAAGCATACCCATGAGACCCCCGGCAAGCCCCTTGCCGGGGACGACCATGATGCCACGGCAAGAACCTTGTCGGGGCCCCGACAAGACTCTTGCCGAAGACATCCGCGGGGCCGCAGCCAGGCCCACATCTGCCAAGACTCCGCCGCCGTTCCCATGCAACTGCCAGCCCACCAACTAGGTGAGCACCTGCGTGGCGACGTGCGGCCTCTTGGCCAACTCAGCAAGCACCTGCGTTGTGGCATGCAGATCTTTGTGAAGGCTCTGCTGATAACCCACAAGTATATGGGATCACAACATTTTTCGAGGGTAGAGTATTCAACCCAAATTTATTGATTCGACACAAGGGGAGCCAAAGAATATTCTCAAGTATTAGCAGTTGAGTTGTAAATTCAACCACACCTGGATAACTTAGTATCTGCAGCAAAGTATTTAGTAGCAAAGTAATATGGAAGTAACGGTAACGGTAGCAAAGTAATATTTTTGGGTTTTGTACTGATTGTAACAGTAGCAATGGAAAAGTAAATAAGCGAAGAACAATATATGAAAAGCTCGTAGGCATTGGATCGGTGATGGAGAATTATGCCGGATGCGGTTCATCATGTAACAGCCATAACATAGGGTGACACAGAACTAGCTCTAATTCATCAATATAATGTAGGCATGTATTCCGAATATAGTCATTGTGCTTATGAAAAAGAACTTGCATGACATCTTTTGTCCTACCCTCCTGTGGCAGCGGGGTCCCAACGGAAACTAAGGGATATTAAGGCCTCCTTTTAATAGAGTACCGGACCAAAGCATTAACACATAGTGAATACATGAACTCCTCAAACTATGGTCATCACCGGGAGTGGTGCCGATTATTGTCACTTCGGGGTTGCCGGATCATAACACATAGTAGGTGACTATAGACTTGCAAGATAGGATCAAGAACTCACATATATTCATGAAAACATAATAGGTTCAGATCTGAAATCATGGCACTCGGGCCCTAGTGACAAGCATTAAGCATAGCAAAGTCATAGCAACATCAATCTCAGAACATGGTGGATACTAGGGATCAAACCCTAACAAAACTAACTCGATTACATGATAAATCTCATCCAACCCATCACCGTCCAGCAAGCCTACGATGGAATTACTCAAGCACGGCGGTGAGCATCATGTTGGTGATGGAGGATGATTGATGATGACGATGGCGACGGATTCCCCTCTCCGGAGCCCCGAACGGACTCCAGATCAGCCCTCCCGAGACGTCTTAGGGCTTGGCGGCGGCTCCGTATCGTAAAACGCGATGAATCTTTCTCTCTGATTTTTTTCTCCCCGAACACGAATATATGGAGTTGGAGTTGAGGTCGGTGGAGCAATAGGGGGCCCACGAAGCAGGGGCGCGCCCAGGGGGGTAGGCGCGCCCCCCACCCTCGTGGACATGTGGAGGCCCCCCTGACGTGGATTCTTCTTCCAGTATTTTTAATATTTTCCAAAAATAAGTTCCGTGGAGTTTCAGGTCATTTTGAGAACCTTTGTTTCTGCACATAAATAACACCATGGCAATTCTTCTGAAACATCGTCAGTCCGGGTTAGTTCCATTCAAATCATGCAAGTTAGAGTCCAAAACAAGGGCAAAAGTGTTTGGAAAAGTAGATACGACGGAGACGTATCAACTCCCCAAGCTTAAACCTTTGCTTGTCCTCAAGCAATTCAGTTGATAAACTGAAAGTGATAAAGAAAAACTTTTACAAACTCTGTTTGCTCTTGTTGTTGTAAATATGTAAAGCCAACATTCAAGTTTTCAGCAAAGATTATAACTAACCACATTCACAATAGCACTTAGGTCTCATGTTTACTCATATCAATGGCATAATGAACTGGCGAGCAATAATAATAAATCTCGGATGACAACACTTTCTCAAAACAATCATGATATGATATAACAAGATGGTATCTCGCTAGCCCTTTTTGAGACCGCAAAACATAAATGTAGAGCACCTTTAAAGACCAAGGACTGACTAAACATTGTAATTCATGGTAAAAGAGATCCAGTCATAGTCATACCAAATATAGATTAATAGTAATGGATGCAAATGACAGCGGTTTCTCTCCGGTGCTTTTTAATAAGAGGGTGATGACTCAACATGAAAGTAAATAGATAGGCCCTTCGCAGAAGGAAGCAGGGATTTGTAGAGGTGCTAGTGCTCGATTTTGAAGCAGAGATAAGTAATATTTTGAGCGGCATACTTTTATTGTCAACATAACAACCAAGAGATGGAGATATCTTCCATGCTACACACATTATAGGCGGTTCCCAAATAGAATGGTAAAGTTTATAGTCCCCCTCCACCAACAAGCATCAATCCATGGCTTGCTCGAAACAACGAGTGCCTCCAACTAACAACAGTCCCAGGGGGAGTTTTTTTTGCAATTATTTTGATTTGATTTGCATAAAGCATGGGACTGGGCATCCCGGTGACCAGCCATTTTCTCATGAGTGAGGAGCGGAGTCCACTCCTCTTGAGAATAACCCGCCTAGCATGGAAGATACGGACAACCCTAGTTGATACATGAGCTATTCGAGCATACAAAATGTAATCTCATTTGAAGGTTTAGAGTTTGGCACATACAAATTTACTTGGAACGGCAGGTAGATACCGCATATAGGAAGGTATAGTGGACTCATATGGCATAACTTTGGGGTTTAAGGGATTGGATGCACAAGCAGTATTCCCGCTTAGTACAAGTGAAGGCTAGCAAAAGACTGGGAATCGACCAACTAGAGAGCGATAACAGTCATGAACATGCATTAAAATTAATAAACATTGAGTGCAAGCATGAGTAGGATATAATCCACCATGAAGGCTATGTTGATTTGTTTCAACTACATGTGTGAACATGTGCCAAGTCGAGTCACCTAAATCATTCAAAGGAGGATACCACCCCATCATACCACATCACAACCATTTTAATAGCATGTTGGCACACAAGGTAAACCATTATAACTCATAGCTAATCAAGCATGGCATGAGCAACTATAATCTCTAATTGTCATTGCAAACATGTTTATTCATAATAGGCTGAATCAGGAACGATGAACTAATCAAATTTACCAAAACAAGAGAGGTCAAGTTCATACCAGCTTCTCTCATCTCAATCAGTCCATCATATATTATCATAATTGCCTTTCACTTGCACGACCGAACGATGTGAATAATAATAGTGCACGTGCATTGGACTAAGCTGGAATCTGCGAGCATTCAATAAACATGAGAAGGCAAGGCAATATGGGCTCTTGGTTAATTCAACAATAATGCATATAAGAGCCATTTCAACAATTTAATCATGGTCTTCTCCTATCGACCCCCAAAGAAAAGAAATAAAACTATTTACACGGGAAAGCTCCCAACAAGCAAAAGAAGAACAAAAAATCTTTTTGGGTTTTCTTTTTAATTATTACTACAGCAAGAAAGTAAACTAGCTAAAAGCTATTACTAAATCTTTTGGTTTTTCTTAAGGTTTATCAAACACACAAGAACAAAGCAAGAAAAAGAAAATAAACTAGCATGGATATTACAGTGAAAAAGTATGAGCACCGACATCTAGCAATGAGTGTGTGAACATAAATGTAATGTCGGTCGGAAATACGTACTCCCCCAAGCTTAGGCTTTTGGCCTAAGTTGGTCTATTGCCACGGATGGCCTGGCGGATGCTACGTCTTGAGCTTGCGTTGGTTTTCCCCGAAGAGGAGAGGATGATGTAGCAGAGTAGCGTAAGTATTTCCCTCAGTTTTTGAGAACCAAGGTATCAATCCAGTAGGAGGCCACGCGCAAGTCCCTCGTACCTACACAAACCAAATAGCTCCTCGCAACCAACGCGAATAGGGGTTGTCAATCCCTTCACGGTCACTTACGAGAGTGAGATCTAATAGAGATGATAGATAATATTTTTGGTATTTTTGGTATAAAGATGCAAAGTAAAATAAAAAGCAAAGCAATAATAAAGCGTAGGAAGATTAATATGATGAGAATAGACCCGGGGGCCATAGATTTCACTAGTGGCTTCTCTCAAGAGCATAGGTATTTTACGATGGGTGAGCAATTCTTGTTGAGCAATTGATGTAATTGAGCATAGTTATGAGAATATCTAGGTATGATCATGTATATAGGCATCACGTCCGAGACAAGTAGACCGACTCACCTGCATCTACTACTATTACTCCACTCATCGACCACTATCCAACATGCATCTAGAGTATTAAGTTAATGAAAACAGAGTAATGCCTTAAGCAAGATGACATGATGTAGAGGAATAAATTCATGCAATATGATAAATACCCCATCTTGTTATCCTCGATGGCAACAATACAATACGTGCATTGCAACCCTTTTCTCACATCGGGTAAGGACACCGCAAGATTGAACCCAAAGCTAAACACTTCTCCCATTGCAAGAACTACCAATCTAGTTGGCCAAACCAAACGGATAATTCAAAGAGACTTGCAAAGATAACCAATCATACATAAAAGAATTCAGAGAAGATTCAAATATTGCTCATAGATAATCTTGATCATAAAACCACAATTCATCGGTCTCAACAAACACACCGCAAAAACAAGATTACATCGAATAGATCTCCATGAGAGAGGGGGAGAACATTGTATTGACATCCAAAAAGAGAGAAGAAACCATCTAGCTACTAACTATGGACCCGAAGATATGAAGTAAACTACTCACACTTCATCGGAGAGGCTATGATGATGATGTAGAAGCCCTCCGTGGTGGAATCCCCTTCCGGCGGAGCTCCGGAACAGGCCCCAAGATGGGATCTCGTGGATATAGAAAGTTGCGGCGGTGGAATTAGGTTTTTGGCTCCGTATCTGATCTGTTGGGGGTACGTAGGTATATATAGGAGGAAGGAGTACGTCGATGGAGCTTCGAGGGTCCCACGAGGCAGGGGGGCGCGCCCTAGGAGGGGGCGCCCTCCACCCTAGGGTCCAAGTCTCCTGGATCTTATCTGATGAGAAAATCACGTTCCCGAAGATTTCATTATTTGGACTCCGTTTGATATTCCGATTCTTCGAAACACTAAAATAGGCAAAAAACAGCAATTCTGGGTTGGGCCTCCGGTTAATAGGTTAGTCCCAAAAGTAATATAAAAGTGGAAAATAAAGCCCAATATAGTCCAAAACAATAGATAATATAGCATGGAGCAATAAAAAATTATAGATACGTTGGAGACGTATCAGCGGATATCCAAAGTTGTAGTTGGTGTCGTACTGAGATGCGGCAGCTATTGTATTGTGGGCTGCTGCTTGGAGGCGAGCTGCCCTCGTCCTCCTTCCGTACTCATTTGCCTCCTCTCTGGTTATAAAATATTTTCCTTTTGCTTGAAAGTCAAAGAGAGCAGGAGCAGGGAGAAAAATATTGACAGGGTGACGCATGTCAAAGATTAGTCGGTACTGGAGAGGCGGTTCATTCCTCTCGACAAACTTATGGTGAACCATAGCATTAAAGTCTAGATAAGTAGGAGGCAATTCAATATCATCATCACGTATGGTTACACCAAGAAAATCAGCTAAGCGGGTTGCATAAATTCCACCAAAGAAATCTCCATTAAATCTATTATGATGCAACCTACGTGCATCAATGGCTCCCAAATTATAAGATTTGTCTCCTAAAACAGCACTCCTAAGAATACTGAGGTCAGGGACACACATATGACATGCTTCATCTTTACCATTTATGCACCTACCTATGAAGAGAACAAAATAATGTATAGCAGGAAAATGAATGCTCCCTATGGTAGCTTGTGCTATATCTCTAGATTCCCCCACAGTAATACTAGCAAGAAAATCTCTAAATTCAGATTTGCGAGGTTCACTAGCACTACCCCATTGTGGAAGTTTGCAAGCAGTGGTAAAATCTTCTAAGTCCATCGTATAAGATTTTTCATAAAGATCAAACAGGACAGTTTGAGAATTGCGTGAAGAAGAAAATTCAAACCCTCACAAAGGAACTAGTGAGATAGTGGTACTGGCGGCACTTTTCCTCCTCGAAGCTCACAAGATCAACGTTACGCAAATATGCGTTAAATTCTTCCTTGATTCCTGCTCGATCCATAAAGTCCTCTGAAGGCCATTCACAAGGCCAAGACTCGAGGCGTTCCTTGGTGGCTCATCGTCAGCATCACGCATTGCAAGCCTGGGTCCTTGCTTCCTTGAAGAGCCACCTTGGTACATTTTCCTAAGCATATTTCTTCCTCTGAAAAATTTCTGAAATTTTTAGTAACTTCAAATAAATGTGAACCAAGCTCAAAAAAATTGATAGCAACTACTCCTACAAGTGCCTAAAGCCTATATCATGCATTAGAACTACTTAGAACCATATAAATTTGATAAGCAAGCTCAAGAACATGGTCACCTAGGCAGCACAAATTTGCAAAGAATAAAGCACTAGAACAAAAACTAATTGGACCAATGGAGGAGTCACATACCAAGGAACAATCTCCCAAAGCAGTTTTGTGAGAGGTGCTTTGAGCAAGGAGATCGAAAATCGCAGCAAAATGAGCTAGAACTCGTGCTTGAGCTGGATGGTGATTTTTTGGGAGGAAGAAGAAGTGTGTGGGTGCAGGAATAAGTGGAGGGGAGCCACCATGGGCTCACGAGGCAGGGCGCTACTGGACCCTCGTGGCTGTGTGCTTGCTCCCCTGCTGTGTTCTCAAGTGCCATATATTCTCAAATATTACAGTAAAAAATCATATTAAATTGGCAGGGGGCATTTGGAGAACTTTTATTTTCGTGGTATTTTTATATTGCACGGATAATTCAGGAAATGCATGTAAAATACTAATTTTACTTTATTTCAACTAAATAACAGAAAGTAGAGAGAGGGTACAGAAGGTTGTGCCTTCTAGTTTCATCCATCTCATGCTCATCAAAAGGAATCCACTAACAAGGTTGATCAGGTCTTGTTAACAAACTCATTCGAATAACATGGAACCGGAGAAATTTCGAATAACACTATGTTACCTCAACGGGGATATGCACATCCCCAATAATAAGAATATCATATGTCTTCTTGACAGTAGGAAGAGGAAATTCAAAACCTCCAAAAATAATCGATGGAATTCTTCCAATAGAGTTGATACTGTGGACTTGAGGTTGTTTCCTCAGAAAGTGTACCGTATGCTCATTACCATTAACATGAAACATGGCATTGCCTTTGTTGCAGTGAATAACAGCCCCTGCAGTATTCAAAAAGGGTCTTCCAAGAATAATAGACATACTATCGTCCTCGGGAATATCAAGAATAACAAAGTCCGTTAAAATAGTAACGTTTGCAACCACAACAGGCACATCCTCACAAATACCGACAGGTATAGCAGTTGATTTATCAGCCATTTGCAAAGATATTTCAGTAGGTGTGAACTTATTCAAATCAAGTCTATGATATAAATAGAGAGGCATAACACTAGCACCGGCTCCAAGATCACATAAAGCAGTTTTAACATAGTTTCTTTTAATGGAGCATGGTATAGTTGGTACTCTTGGATCTCCTAGTTTTTTGGTATTCCACCCTTAAAAGTATAATGAGGAAGCATGGTGGAAATTTCAGCTTCTGGTATCTTTCTTTTATTAGTAACAATTTCTTTCATGTGCTTAGCATAAGGATTCATTTTGAGCATATCAGTCAAATGCATACGCAAAAAGATAGGTCTAATCATTTCAGCAAAGTGCTCAAAATCCTCATCATCCTTTTTCTTGGATGGTTTGGGAGGAAAAGACATGGATTTCTGAACCCAAGGTTCCCTTTCTTTACCCTGCTTCCTAGCAACGAAGTCTCTCTTCTCATAACGTTGATTCTTTGATTGTGGGTTATCAAGATCAACAGCAGGTTCAATTTCTACATCATTATCATTGCTAGGTTGAGCATCAACATGAACATCATCATTAATATTATCACTAGGTTCATGTTCATTACCAGATTGTGTTTCAGCATCAGCGATAGAAATATCATTTGGATTCTTAGGTGCTTCAGCAACAGGTTCACTAGAAGCATGCAAAGTCCTATCATTTTTCTTCTTCTTCTTTTTATAAGGACTAGGTGCATCTATATTATTTCTATGAGAATCCTGCTCGATTCTCTTAGGGTGGCCTTCAGGATACAAAGGTTCCTGAGTCATTTTACCAGTTCTAGTAGCCACTCTAACAACATAGTCATGATTCTTACTATTCAATTCATTGAGCAAATCATTCTGAGCTTTAAGTACTTGTTCTACTTGAGTGGTAACCATAGAAGCATGTTTACTAATGAGTTTAAGTTCACCTTCAACTCTAGACATATAATCACCCAAGTGTTCAATCATATAAGCATTTTTTAATTGTCTACCAAAATAAGCATTGAAGTCTTCTTGCTTGACCATAAAGTTATCAAACTCATCCAAGCATTAGCTAGCAAACTTAGTAGGAGGGATTTCAGCTTTATCATATCTATAAAGAGAATTTACCTTTACTACCTGTGTCGGGTTATCAAGACCATGATTTTCTTCAATAGGTGATGAATTAAGATCATATGTTTCTTCAAGAGGCGGTAAATTAAGACAATGTATTTCATCAATAGGAGGTAAATTCTTAACATCTTCAGCTTTAATACCCTTTTCTTTCATAGATTTCTTTGCCTCTTGCATATCTTCAGGAATGAGGAATAAAACACCCCTTTTCTTCGGAGTTGGTTTAGGAATAGGCTCAAGAGTTGGCTCAGGAAGTGTCCAATTATTTTCATTTGTCAACATATTATTCAATAGAATTTCAGCTTCATCCGGTGTTCTTTCCCTGAAAACAGAACCAACACAACTATCCAGGTAATCTCTGGAAGCATCGGTTAGTCCATTATAAAAGATATCAAGTAGTTCATTTTTCTTAAGAGGATGATCAGGCAAAGCATTAGGTAATTGGAGAAGCCTCCCCCAAGCTTGTGGGAGACTGTCTTCTTCAATTTGCACAAAATTATATATTTCCCTTAAAGCAGCTTGTTTTTTATGAGCAGGGAAATATTTAGCAGAGAAGTAATAAATCATATCCTGGGGACTACGCACACAACCAGGATCAAGAGAATTAAACCATATCTTAGCATCACCCTTTAATGAGAACGGAAATATCTTAAGGATATAAAGGTAGCGAGATTTCTCATCATTAGTGAACAGGGTGGCTATATCATTTAATTTAGTAAGATGTGCCACAACAGTTTCAGATTCATAGCCATAGAAAGGATCAGATTCAACCAAAGTAATTATATCAGGATCAACAGAGAATTCATAATCCTTATCAGTAATGCAGATAGGTGAAGTAGCATAAGCAGGGTCGTTTCATTCTAGCATTAAGAGATTGCTGCTTCCATTTAGCTAATAACTTCTTAAGATCATATCTATCATTGCAAGCTAAAATAGCTCTAGCAGCTTCTTCATCCATAACATAACCCTCAGGAACAACAGGTAATTCATATTTATTAGGGGGAGAGCCTTCATAATCACTTTCATCAATATTATCAGTTTCAATAATTTCATTCTCTCTAGCCCTAGCAAGTTGTTCATCAAGAAATTCACCAAGTGGCACAGTAGTATCAAGCATAGAAGTAGTTTCATCATAAGTATCATGCATAGCGAAGTGGCATCATCAATAACATGCGACATATCGTAATGAATAATGTAAGGTGTTTAGGTGTCACAAGCTTACTCAAAACAGAAGGTGAGTCAAGTGCAGAGCTAGATGGCGGTTCCTTACCCCCCCTCGTAGTTGAGGGATAAATTTTTGTTTTCACGTCTTTCAAGTTCTTCATAGTGACCAGCCGATATAAATCCCAAGTGACTCAAAGAATAGAGCTATGCTCCCCGGCAACGGCGCCAGAAAATAGTCTTGATAACCCACAAGTATAGGGGATCGCAACATTTTTCGAGGGTAGAGTATTCAACCCAAATTTATTGATTCGACACAAGGGGAGTGTCGGTGTCAGAACCAGCGGATCTCGGGTAGGGGGTCCTGAACTGTGCGACTAAGGCGGATGGTAACAGGAGGCGGGGGACACAATGTTTACCCAGGTTCGGGCCCTCTCGATGGAGGTAATACCCTACTTCCTGCTTAATTGATCTTGATGATATGAGTATTACAAGAGTTGATCTACCACGAGATCGTAGAGGCTAAACCCTAGAAGCTAGCCTATGATTATGATTGTTGTCCTACGGACTAAACCCTCCGGTTTATATAGACACCGGAGGGGGCTAGGGTTACACAGAGTCAATTACAAGGGAGGAGATCTACATATCCGAATTGCCAAGCTTGCCTTCCACGCAAAGGAGAGTCCCACCCGGACACGAGACATAGTCTTCAATCTTGTATCTTCATAGTCCAACAGTTCGGCCAAAGGATATAGTCCGGCTATCCGAGGACCCCCTAATCCAGGACTCCCTTAGTAGCCCCTGAACCAAGCTTCAATGACGATTAGTCCGGATCACAGATTGTCTTCGGCATTGCTAGGCGGGTTCTTCCTCCGAATACTCCATAGAAGATTTTGAACACAACGATAGTATCCGGCTCTGCAAAACAAATTCCACATACCGCCGTAGAGAGTATAATATTTCCACAAATCTAATCTGCAGATAACTTTTCATAACGTGACATCACGCCACGGCCTGGTCATTATTCGAACCGTTTTTCTCAACCAGCTACTACACATATTGCGAGGCGGTTTTCTTGGCACGTCTTGTCGAAGCAGAGATCGTGTCCCCTTATCACGGGATTGTCATCAATACGGGTATGGGTAACCCAACCGTGCCTATTGGTATGACTCCTCGATTTCAGGGAAGTTCCAAACGACCACACGGAGGACGCTTGATATTCACCCTCTTTATAAAGGGGCCAAGGCCTTTCCTTTTCTTCTCGCACTAGATCCTTTCCTTCCCCCACCTCGAATTCCAACACCCAAGGCTCGGGCTAAGCGCTTCGGACCTCCAATTATGTCCAGATCCAACCTTCAAGGTTGGTGGATGGCCTCCTCTGTCACAGTGGAGGACATCAAGAAGCTAAGAGAAGCCAGGTATCTGACCGCCAAAACCTCGCACAGGCTGCCTGCTCAAGGACGGTCATGCCCACTCCCGAACCCAGCGAGAGCGTCGTATTTGTTTCCCACTTCCTCCGAGGGCTAGGCTTTAGCCTCGATCCCTTTGTTAGAGGGCTTATGTTCTATTATGGGCTTGATTTCCATGATCTGGCTCCGGATTCCATCCTTCACATCTCGTCGTTCATCGTCATGTGTGAGGCCTTCCTCCGCATCACCCCACACTTCGGCTTATGGCTCAAGACCTTCAATGTGAAGCCGAAGATGATCAATGGGCGACACGCAGAATGCGGAGGTGCGATACTAAGCAAAGGCGCCGATTCTCCATGGCCAAAGGGTTCCTTCCCGGAGGTGTCCAGCTTATGGCAACGGGAGTGGTTTTACATCACAGCTCCCTGAGGTTCCAAGTGGGTAGCCGCCTGCCTTCCGCTCGGCCCCCCTGCCACAACTGGCGTCATGGGTCAACAAGGGGCTGGACTGGGGGCCAGTAAATGATGTGCCGACATTACAGAGTTGCATCCGAGATCTCCTCCAGAGAGATATCAACCTTGTCAAGGTAATGCAAGTTATGCTAGTTTGTCGAATCCTGCCTTGCAAACGTCGACCTCTCCGTATGTGGGAGTTCAACACGGAAGGACCACGAACTATTCAACAATTCTTCGGCGTGACGCTCGAAGAGATGTATGGATTGTTCTTCGGATCACGAATAAAGTGTCCGGACACCACCGAAGATGCGGGTCTGAGCTGCAATCGTCCAGACACCCATGTAAGTAATTCCGCAACCAAACACGCTGTCTTTTTACTTATCACAACATCATTCTGTAAAGTCGCTCTTTGACCAGGACTGGATAAAAAAGGCAAAGATGATCAGGTGTTCGGTCCCCCTTCCTGAAGGCTCACCGGATCCTGTACTAGCCAGGATGCTTGAGTTTGCACCTTATCAAGCGCCATCAGGGGAAGATAAAGGGACGAATGAATAAGCTGCGAGTGGGCCTCACGCATTGCTCATCCAAACCGGGGGAATTAGTGTCTCCGCGAAGGAGGATAATCGGGGAGAAGAATCTGAAACTCCCTCTCCCCAAGGAAGGAAAAGGACCGCCTCTGAAGACTTGGAAACAAGGGTTTCCAAGCGAGGGAAGAAACCTTCGCCAGGGGGCCCTGCCCCGGAGGGCTTTCTTACCGCACAATGCCCTCAAGGGGATCAGCCCTCCACCGAGCTGTAAGTAAACAAGAGTGCTTTATAGTAAATATATCCTTCTTTATTTCTGAGGACAGTAAACGAGACGTATGTCTTGTAGTTCGGATCGCAGCCCTTCTCAACAGAGTTCGTCTTCGGGGGATCTTCTTCCGGAGATGATGGAGAGCGAAACGCTCCCCTTGCCTCCCCGCCTCGAGGGGCGGACGACCCTGAGGTGTCGTCACGGAGGCTTTCTCCAGATCTGCAAGGCCAGAAGGTAACCCTTCGGCCACCCGAAGTCCGGAGTATTCGGCTCCTAAGGAGAGCAACAAAAAGAGTCTGAGACTGTCCCGTGCACAACCGGACGTGCTGATGGGTCTTCTGGAGCAAGCGGCTATCTCAGAGGCGCATCCTACTTTAATGGCTACGGTGGTTGAAAGAATATCATCTGCCAAAAGTGGATTGCATGAAGCTTTTATGAGCCTACTAAGAGGCTTTGAGGTACGCAAAGTAATATATATATTTTTGACGGTACCGCACATGCTAAGTGTGCTCTGTACAGATAGTAGCCCCTGATACTCTGGTTGTCGTCCAAAGGCGACAAATAGAGGATCATAGTCCCAGGTAGTGATCGCGCTGCTTACATGTGCACGCGGCTGTGGGTCCGAAGGCTAGCCGGACTGAGTTTGCCGAACTGAGGTGGCAGCTTGACGCGACAGATGCCGACATCGCGCTTGTGAACAAGCGGCTTGACGAGGCACAAGGTATGTATTTCCGGGTGGCCAACCAATATTAAGAGGAGCATGATGCTAGTATCTATAATATGTTATTTATTGCAGATGGATCTGCCACCGTGGAGACCCTTCGGGCGGAACTTGCCCACGCCAAGGAACAAGCCAGGAGAAGTGATGCGGCCGCCCAAAAGGCGGACGAAGAGTTAAAAGCCGAATAGGCTGCTCATCGCCAGAACGAAGATAAAATAGCCAAGATGGCTGTTGAGCTGAAGGATGCCGCCGACCGGTATGAGCTTCTTGAAAAGGAAAGCCAGGCGAAAACGACAGACCTGGAGAAATCCATGGTAGCAGCCAAGGAAGCCCGCTCTAAAATCAGAGCGGCAAAGGAGGAGCTTTGTCAAGCCGGAGATATCACGGCTGGGAAGCCCTTTTTGTTGCGGTCGAAGTTTGGAGATCCGAAGTATGCCCCTCTGGATCAGTTATGGAGTGCTGCAGACGCGTATTCGACATTGGCAACGAGTGCTGGCGCGATCGAAGTTTTTCAAGGATCAAAAAGATCACGAAGTGGAAAAGTTTTTCTGGTCGCAGTTCAGTGCTCCAACGCATCCGCTGCTGTTAAGTGAACAAACGGCCGAGTGGGCTGAACTCCATAGATTGTCCGGGCTTGCCATGAGGTCTGTCGTGGATCATATTTGGCCGGAAGGACCAAGGCCTAATAGTTATTTTAGTTTAGTGCAACGATTCCTTGGTGTTGTGCCGCATATCGACGCTGTGAAGAGGTAGGCGTGCATAGAGGGTGCGCGGATGGCTCTTGCCTGTGTTAAGACATACTGGGCAGAGATGAAGGCAACCGCTATTGCAACCCAGGGTCCGGCCGTAGGCCAATTCTTGGTCGAGCTCTATTTTGAAGAAGTCCTAGAAGGTGCTCATTTAATAGAGGCTCAGTGCTCGAAGAGTATCATGTTCGAGTGACATGTATCCCGATTGTAAAAACAATGCTATTTGAAATATGAAGGTTGTGTTTATACTTGTGCCTGAAAGTATTATTATGCCTCCTGTGCGGCCGTTTATGTATATATGTATATATATATAACCTGGAAGTTTGCAGTCGTTGGCTTCAGCCCCCACGCATATAATGCGGGGGTGTTCGAAAAAGCGCGTATTCACACTTGATCCAATGTCTTGGTCCATGAAGGAGGTGATAACTCGCCGAACAAGGCAATCGGACTATATTGCTTTAACAGTTTCACTTAGCCATAGGAGTTTGACAGTGGGGCTACTATATAGCCCCTGGTACTTCCGCGCTCATCCGAATATGAGGCGCGTACATACATGGTCGGGGAACGGCCCTTCGTTAATGCAGAGGAATCGCGAAGATTCCGCTGGGTCATCGAGTGGTTGACCGGTCTCGCGCTTTATCATGACAGTCAGTTTTCGGCTTTCTCTACTGAGGTGCTCATCCAGATGAACCAGGGCACAATCGCAGTAGTTCTCCTGGTGCCACCTTAGCCGATAGAGCGGAACGTAAGGTAGCAAAACACAGGAGCCGGGCAAACCCAACTATTGACCAAAGGCATGATACGGAGCTGATGCATATAAGGCCAAACTCGCGACACCGAACACTCCCTACGGTATTCGGTCTTTACAACATATACCGGGCTGAGTAACGCCCTTGATAATGAACCCTGAATTTCCATGTACGTGCATTAGTCTGACGTGGCGAAATGCCAATAACGCCAGCATCCCTCTTGGCTGTGTTGAGTATCCAGAGGGTGTGAAACAACAAGAGACAGTAAAAAAGGTTTACACAGGATCTTAATCTAAAAAGAAACCTTTGAAAGGGGCCCTGCTACACGTCTGCGCCTGTGTCTCCGTTGTGCCGTATCCTGAAGGGTGTAGCACGATGATCATCTGCAAAAGAGAAAAACCCAGGTGAAAGTCTTCGTGCTAAAAAATTGGTTATTCTTAATGAACCATTAAAGCCGAACTACAGTTCTTTTTACATGCGGGAAGCCCCTAGCACCACCTATGGGGGTATATCCATTAACCCAATCTCAGGTTTATCCGAGTTGTTATAGCTAGGGGTTCCCCGGACTCGTCTAGCCGTGTCCGCGGTCTTAACGACCGATCATTTATTCTGGTTGGAGAGGCCGTTCTGTGTTCGGCTACTAAAGCCGCCACACATTGTTCCGTACTTAAGGAACGCTTTGTGCTTCTGCGAACTATGATGGTGCCACGTGGACCGGGCATCTTAAGCTTAACATAAGCGTAGTGCGGTACCGCATTAAAATGAGCGAATGCCGTTCTTCCGAGTAGTGCTTGATAGCCGCTTCGGAACGGAACGATGTCGAAGGTTAACTTTTCACTTCGGGAGTTGTCGGGAGAGCCGAATACAACCTCTAGTACTAGAGAGCCCGTACAGCGGGCCTCTGGGCCTGGTATTACTCCTTTAAAGGTAGTATTGCTTTGGCTGATTCTTGCCGGGTCTATCTCTATTTTGCGGAATGTGTCCTGATATATCAGATTAAGACTACTGCCGCCGTCCATAAGGACTCGGGTGAGATGGTATCCATCAATTATTGGGTCTAGCACCAAGGCGGCTGATCCTCCGTGCCAGGTACTGGTCGGGTGATCCGTGCGATAAAAAATGATCGGGCAGACCGACCAAGGGCTGAACATGGGGGCGACGGGCTTTATGGCGCATGCGTCTCGGAGTGCGCATTTCCTCCTCCCCTGTGTTACGTGAATCATGTTCACTGTTTTGACCTTGGTGGGAATTTTTTCTGTCCCCAGTGTTTTGCTGGCGAGGCCCATCCTCGTCTTCGCTTGGTGTCTCCCTCCCCTTTTGTTCGGCATTTAACTTGCCGGCCTGCTTGAAGACCCAGTATTCTTTGTTGGTGTGATTTGCAGGTTTTTCGGAGGTGCCATGAATCTGACATAATCTGTCTAGAATCTTGTTTAGGCTGGACGGTCCATCTCTGCTGCCTTTGAATGGCTTTTTCCGTTGACCGGGTCGAGAGCCCTCGAATTCGCGTTTACCACCGTGTTATGCAGGCTGTCTTCATTGTTTCGACGCTTACTTTTATTGCGTCGTGGTTTTCCATTCCCATCCCTAACTTCGGATGTGCCTGGGTCGCTAGTGCCGCTACGGGCCAGCCAACTATCTTCGTCCGCGCAAAAGCGGGTCATAAGGCTTGTTAGGGCTGCCATTGTCCTCGGCTTTTCCTGGCCGAGGTGTCTGGCGAGCCATTCATCCCGGACAATCTGTTAGAAAGCCGCTAAGGCATCAGCGTCCTGGTAGTCGACAATTAGAATCTTCTTAGTGAGGAATCTGTTCCAAAGCATTCGGCCGACGCCCGGCTGTAGAATTATATGACTTAAATCGTCAGATCCTGAGGTCGGACATAAGTCCCTTGAAAATTAGCCCTAAAAGCATCTTCAAGCTCTTCCCAACTCCCAATGGAGTTTTCGGGAGGCTCTTCACCAGAGCCGAGCCGGTCCCTTCAACTTTAGGGGTAAGTATTTGATGGTGTTGTGATTATCTCTGCGAGCCATGTGGATATGAAGGATAAAGTCCTCGATCCAGACCCCAGGGTCTGCCGTTCCATCGTATGCCTCTATGTTCACGGGTTTGAATCCCTCTGGAAATTCGTGATCCAGCACCTCATCGGTGAAGCATAGGGGGTGCGGCACCGTATTTCGATGTGTCATGGCATTCTGACGGTTGTAGTGTTCGGTTTTGCTTCTGTGCCGGGGCTCGCTTCCTAGATCCGTAGATGGACCTGGTCATACCGGATTTTTTGTGCAAGTCTTCACGTACATCATGAGCTGACTTATGCGCGACATCGTTAGCCACCCTATCGCTGCCACGGGTGGTCGATCCGCTGATCGGCCGCTTTATTTTTCGGCTGTATTGGCTCTATAGCCTTGTCATCGACCAGCAGCAGCTTGGCGCTTTGGATAGCTCTTTTGTGTGGTGACCGCCATCGCATTTCTTCTCGCAGTGTCAAGCACTTTGTTCCATCTACTGTTGAGTGTATTTTGCGCGGCCTTAAGCCTTTGCTTCCGCTTCTTCAGGCTCCTCGCGGTGGCAATAAGCCTTCTATGGAGGTTCTCTTGCTCCAAGTGCCTTTCCGGGATGATGTGTCCGTCGTCGTCCGGACTGTTCTCTTATCCGGAGAAAGGATGATTAGCTTTACCCTTGGCGTCCTCGTGATCGGATGGCGGCTCCATACTATGTTCGCCGTCCGTTGGTTCATCCTGCTCTGTTGCTGGATCTATGTGGTCGTCGTTTCCTTTGGAGTCGACCGGGGTATTGTTTTTTCCTCGCGCTTGTTTTCGCTGTTTTTGCCGAGGCCGGATTTGGGGCGGCGTCTACGTCGTCGCTTTGGTTGCTTCTCGAGGGAACTATCCTTCGCTGCATCCTTCCGTTCCTCGTTATTGTCTTCTTTGGGTGTATCCACCATATATACATCATGTGATGAGGTGGCTGTCCAGTGCCCTGTGGGCGGTGGTTCCTGTTCCTCTCCTGCATCGTCGTCCATACCGTCGATGTCTTCGGAGTCAAAATCGAGCATGTTGGTTAGGTCGTCGATAGTGGCTATTAAGTGGGTGGTGGGTGGGGAACGAATTTCTTCGTCATCCGTTTCCCACTCATGCCGGACATAGTTCGGCCAAGGGTCTCCTGACAAGGAGAGAGACCTTAATGAATTTAGCATGTCGCCCAGGGGCGAGTGCTGAAAGATATCCGCGGAGGAAAACTCCATGATCGACGCCCAATCAGATTCGATAGGTACGGATGCAGGCGATTCGTAGCCCGTGGCCGGGGATGAATCCAAGTGTCCGGCAACACGGGTCTCATAGGAGGTGAAATCAGTATTCGGCTCTATCGCCACCGAGTGTGCGGCCTCTGTGGCGGGGTCCATCCACCCATCCTCGACGGGCGACTCTGCCCGGATTTAGGGCCGAGTAGCCACAGTGTGATCTCCTCGAACGCCGTCCGACGACAGAGTTAGGTCATGTTTGCCGTGATCGTATGGGCGCACTGATATAAGCTCGGATCCGTCAAAGATCAAATCTCCGCAGATACCGCAAAGACAGTTTAAATTTCCAAACCTGACTGATCGCTAGGGCGTAACTCTCGATCTGCTCCAAATGGCTGCGAGTTGGCTGATGCAAGCCGCCGAATATGAAGTTCTGTCCCGGGAGAAAAACCTCACCCTGGATTGCATCGTTGTTGATGATCGAAGGACCAATCAAGCCTTATGGTGACGGCACAGTGGAACTCTCAATGAAAGCACTAATGTCCGTGTCAAAACCGGCGGATCTCGGGTAGGGGGTCCCGAACTGTGCGTCTAAGGCGGATGGTAACAGGAGGCGGGGGACACAATGCTTACCCAGGTTTGGGCCCTCTCGATGGAGGCAATACCCTACTTCCTGCTTGATTGATCTTGATGATATGAGTATTACAAGAGTTGATCTACCACGAGATCGTAGAGGCTAAACCCTAGAAGCTAGCCTATGATTATGATTGTTGTTGTCCTACGGACTAAACCCTCTGCTTATATAGACACCGGAGGGGGCTAGGGTTACACAGTCGGTTACAAGGGAGGAGATCTACATATCCGAACTGCCAAGCTTGCCTTCCACGCAAAGGAGAGTCTCACCCGGACACGGGACGAAGTCTTCAATCTTGTATCTTCATAGTCCAACAGTCCGGCCAAAGGATATAGTCCGGCTGTCCGAGGACCCCCTAATCTAGGACTCCCTCAGGAGCCAAAGAATATTCTCAAGTATTAGCAGTTGAGTTGTCAATTCAACCACACCTGGATAACTTAGTATTTGCAGCAAAGTATTTAGTAGCAAAGTAGTATGGAAGTAACGGTAACGGTAGCAAAGTAATATTTTTAGGTTTTGTATTGATTGTAACAAGAGTAACGGAAAAGTAAATAAGCGAAGAACAATATATGAAAAGCTCAGAGGCATTGGACCGGTGATGGAGAATTATGCCAGATCACGGTTCATCATGTAATGATCATAAAATAGGGTGACATAGAACTAGCTCCAATTCATCAATATAATGTAGGCATGTATTGAATATAGTCATACGTGCTTATGGAAAAGAACTTGCATGACATCTTTTGTCCTACCCTCCCGTGGCAGCGGGTCCCAACGGAAACTAAGGGATATTAAGGCCTCCTTTTAATAGAGTACGGACCAAAGCATTAACACATAGTGAATACATGAACTCCTCAAACTATGGTCATCACCGGAGTGGTGCCGATTATTGTCACTTCGGGGTTGCGGATCATAACACATAGTAGGTGACTATAGACTTGCAAGATAGGATCAAGAACTCACATATATTCATGAAAACATAATAGGTTCAGATCTGAAATCATGGCACTTCGGGCCCTAGTGACAAGCATTAAGCATATCAAAGTCATAGCAACATCAATCTCGTAACATGGTGGATACTAGGGATCAAACCCTAACAAAACTAACTCGATTACATGATAAATCTCATCCAACCCATCACCGCCCAGCAAGCCTATGATGGAATTACTCACGCCTGACGGTGAGCATCATGAAATTGGTGATGGAGGATGGTTGATGATGACGACGAGGATTCCCTCTCCTGAGCCCCTAACGGACTCAGATCAGCCCTCCCGAGAGGTTTTAGGGCTTGGCGGCGGCTCCGTATCGTAAAACGCGATGAATCTTTCTCTTCGATTTTTTTCTCCCCGAACACGAATATATGGAATTGGAGTTGAGGTCAGTGGAGCAACAGGGGGCCGACGAGGCAGGGGGCGCGCCCAGGGGGTAGGCGTGCCCCCACCCTCGTGGACAGGTGGAGGCCCCCCTGACGTGGATTCTTCTTCCAGTATGTTTAATATTTTCCAAAAATAAGTTCCGTGGAGTTTTAGGTCATTCCGAGAACCTTTGTTTCTGCACATAAATTACACCATGGCAATTCTGCTGAAAACAGTGTCAGTCCGGGTTAGTTCCATTCAAATCATGCAAGTTAGAGTCCAAAACAATGGCAAAAGTGTTTGGAAAAGTAGATACGACGGAGACATATCATCTACCACCACACCAACTCAGCAGCCAACCATCCAACGTGGCACTACACGCATCGTCAGTTCGGACGCGCGTCGAAGCCAGGCGAGGCGGCGACAGCTGGGACGAGCTTCCTTGCAGTCCCCAATAAAGCAAGAAGGGCACGTCGCACTACAAAAAAATACACTTCCGTGATGATACGTGTTTGTCACAATAGGTCGCTTTTTTGTCATGCATGTACATCCATGACGATTTTATGACAGAATCAAGATAGTCATACACTGTCTTTGTCAGAGAAGTTTTCCATGACATTACCAAAATTATCATCGCGGAAGTGTCCACTTCCATGAAGATAAATTGCGCGTCACAGAAGTGCTTTCGTCAAGGGTGACCGACACATGGCATCCACCGTAACGGAACGCCGTTAAGCTATCGGGCCGGGTTTTGGATCCGATAACCCGTTAACAGCCCTGACCAATGGGGATTTTCCATGTGTAAAATCATCATTTGCTGGAGGAAACACGTGTCGGCTCATCGCTGGGACAGATGTCATCCACTCATTGGATGTAAGGCGCCTATGATACGTCGACCGCGTGGCACGACTCCATCAAGTTTAAATGGGCCGCCCAACTAAAGGCCAACAAGATTTTAAAGACCATAATGGGCCGGCCCAGCTAAAGGCCCACGATATTTTGCGGACCATAATGGCTGGCCCAAATTAAAGGCCCACAAGATTTCACGGGCCATAATAGGCCGGCCCAGGTAAAGGCCCACAAGATTTTTGTGTTAAAAATGGGCCGGCCCAGGTAAAGGCCCACAAAATTCTTGCGGATCATAATGGGCTGGCCCAGCTAAAGGCCCATGAGATTTCGCCGACATTAATGGGCGGCCCACCGCAGCTCCACAAGATTTTGAGGACCCTAGTAGGCCGCCCATTAACCTGCTGCCATATTTTGGGCCAAATGCCGACCCATATTTGATCCTGTCCATTAATGGCCTGCCACGTTCCGGGCCTAATAATGGCCCATATAAGATCCGACCCATTAAAAGCCTCCCACTTTCTGGGCCAAATCACGGCCAGATCAGTCCGCCCTTTAAGAGGCTTTGGGCTCAATTATGGCCCATATCGATTCGCCCATTAACCGGACGCTTATGCTTTTGGGCCCACTTGCTAAAGGCACATTTAGTAATTCGCCCGATATTAGTTTCGGCTGTTAAGGGCCCGTTTAACATTTCGCCCTATATTAATTTCGCCTGTTAAAAGCCCGTCATATAGTTGGGCCTAACTACGGCCGGTTTGCATCCGGCTTTGCTCGTGAGCCGATACCGATTGGGCTAAACAAGGACCGAGACAACTTTGGCCTGTTAAAAGCCCGTGAATTGATTCGCACAATCATGGGCCGGGTCCATTTCGGCTGTCACGCCCGTGAGCTATTCTAAGACGCTTCGTGCCCAACATACTTCTCGGCCTCCTAAAAGCCCATTGAGTTTTCTTGCGAAAAGAGGGCTGGGGTTACTCGGCCTATTAAAGGCCCGATTCTACTAGTGGGCCATTTGACGGGCCCATGATGCGGATCATACATCGTGATTGCATGACGGCCCGATTATGTACCGTAATTTTACGGTTTGGCCGGTTTACTGTGAAGACAGGATATATATACAGTAAAATAACTGCAGCATCGTGGATAAGAAAAAACCTAGACTATACAATAAAGAAATTACGGCATATTACATCTACTAGGCATCAAAGTTGCCACTATGATAATAAAGCACAAGCAGAGCAGATTACATACACTGGGCATCAAAGATCGCCACCAGTGCAAATAAACACGCCGACAAAATAATATACAAAACCGACAGCACTTCAATAGAGTTCAAGAAAGGTTAGCCTCATTGGGAGTTGCAGCGCAAGTACCGAAAGCAAGATGATGAGGCTGCGCTTGTTCAACACTTATATCTTCCTCACTCTGAAAGATAAACAAGGCATGATGACAGGTTTTGCACATAAACGTATCAATGCTGACAATTCATCACATTTCTTACTGACGAATGAAGTGACACAGTTTAAAATTGCATTAACACAATATGGTATTGTTCAGGTCCAGACATGGCAGGAAATGACATTGTGTAGGAGTTGGGAGCTTCATGACACCACTGGATTACAGATCAAGAACTCATAAGTATCAATGGTTAGTGTGCTGTCAACTTATCCCATTTCAGATTGGCAAATAAAGAGACAGTTAAAATAATAGTAGAATGATATGACATTGTTCATAGTTAAGACATTGCAGAATATGACATTGTGCTGTAGTGGGTAGGTTCACCACACCACTGGATTACGGATGAAGAACAGAAGCATACATGCAGTGCAAAAGGAGATCACTTGCTCTGTATAGTTTAATTTACATGGTATGAAGAAGGAACTTGGTTGTACAACTGAAAACTTAAATTGAGAAGGACAAACTTTTGTTTATGAAGTACATAATAAACTTTAAACATGCAATTTGTTGCAGTCATGCCTAACCAAATATACACAACAAAGTTTGAAGGCTTGAGAAGGACAAACTTACATTACTGGTGAAGACAGGCTCTATAAAGCCCTTGTCCATGCTAATGGGGGCAATTCAAGAAGTTTAGCATGTAATCTTCTTCATAAGCATTGCCTTTATTCTACATTTTGTTAAGAGTAAATATAGATGTGATAATATACGAAAAAATGGAGAATATTTAAGATAAGATGAAGAATGATGCTACATAACCAAGTAGCTATAAATGTATGTGCAGCGACATGAGCAAAAGGCATGACCAAGAGCAATGCATGCCTAAACTTCTTCAAGACCAACCTTATGGTAAGAGTAAATATAGATCCGATGTGTAGAAAATGGAGGGCAAAGGAAAATAAGCTGCAGAGTGATGGTACATGAACAACTACTGTCAATATAAGTACAATCGATAAAGGACATCATGTACTTACAAGAACAATGCAGAGCTAAAAATTCATTGTCATTGGATATATTCTACACTAATGTAACCATTCATACAGATCGGATAATTTGGAGCGAACAATTGATAAGCAAGCTATCATGCATACTATCATCACATAATGAACTGGTATGTATGCAAGTACAAAGGATACATGACAACATGTACTAACAAGAGCAAAACAGCGGGCAGCATATTTGCGATATCCTCGTCGTTCTTTTCAAACCGAATTCTTCTTGTAGCAGATTTCCTGCAAAAAGATCAAGAAGTCACATGCGGAAAAGTAGAAGTTCAAATTGTCATGTGATTTCATAGACAAGACTCTCATCCTGGGAACGAGACCAGTGCATAAGAAGGTTTTTCCATTCAATGTCTTCTAAATTTAGCATAGGAGACTTCACCGGAAATTCGTTTATAGACTTGCCATCAAAGTGTGATTTCCTCAGGTAAAACCGATACTGCTGCAATGCTTCCTTGAAAAGCACAAGCAAGCTTTGCTCATCATGACTATCCAGATTGACCCTCACAGAAGTTACAACAATGTAATGTAAAAACATTGATGTGTTCGATCAGCGTAAAATAGGAAAATAATAACCATGAATAATAGCACTTACACGTAAGTTGGACAGAAGATGTGAAAATGGTGTTTGTCTTCACTATAATCTTCCCATGATGGGAATATATGCACGTAGTCCCTAACAACATTGAAAGCATTGTCTTTTAAACTGGGAATAAATGGAATGGGGTTCCAATCTGCAGGAATTGGCTGTCTCGCAATTGGGATAGGTCTTCGCCGGTGGACTTCTTGTACTTTTCTTTGGAGTGGGATTTTCTATGGTAATGCATTTGGTGCTATGGCAAATGAAATCAAGATACCTTTTGGCCGGAGTGCAGGTCCCGTGGTGGTGGGGCTAGTGGTGTGGCCAAAGTGAAGTATGGGTACAGTCTACCGGAGTCGGTCCTATGTTTTGTGTCACCGGTTGTACAACCAATATAAGTGGGCGCTGTATCGATTTCTCAGACACCACCACGTTTTTCAAGGACTTTCTTGGTGCTCCTTCAGGTTCGGCAATCACCCTCTTCCTTTTTGATGTCTGATGCACAAGAACAACATTTGAGTGAAAAAATATGGTATGATGACAGATGGAATATGTATTGATAATTGATGGGCATGGCATCTCGAGTTATATGATGAGTAAACTAAGCAGATGGCGGTGCAACAAAGTAGAAGAAATGCAAGAAAACATATGCAAGATACACGCAATCAATAAAACCTTGCCAAATTATAACAGGCACCTTGATGGGTGAACAGGACAGGCCATCTGCCTTTGACTCCTCGAGGTTAAATAGTCATTAGGATGATATTCTGAACAAGAATCAACAGGTGGGGAGCGTACGAGTTTCATTGCTTCCAGAATGGCACTCAATGCCTTGGTGCCAATCTTGTAAGTCATTGCATTGTTCCACAATATTCTTACCGATGCGCCGGATTCGATATTCACTGTAATTGCGTATAATATCTGAGAAGCATGAAAACATAAATAGTTGTGAGATTATCTTTGTAATGCAGATGATATTCTAATATAGAGGCGTCCCTGTAAACACTTATGTGCTATCACTGGATTCTGATGAGAGAGCTCATGTGTGCTGTAATATGGTGTGTGCATTTATATAATCTGGCACAAGTACACAAAAAATAGGCTCCAGAAGTAAGGATAGCTGGCAGATGATAGGATCATAACATACTGTATAGAGAGTTTATTGCCAAACCATGATAACAAGAGCACACACCAACTTGGCAGATCATAGTCTACATAAAAGGGGTACACCATAACCATGATATATAAATCGGGAAAGTGGAACTGGCTTGAAAATACGGTGTTGTATTGCCGCTAGTAATTGAAAGCCTATCGATCACGTACAGGCCAGCTCTATTGAACATGGTATAGAAGAGCAAGTAGATTTTGGATAATAAAATGTTGGTTGCGCAGTTCCCACACATGATGAACCAGAGCGCATTAAGAATGCAACTCCCAGCTGTCTCTCGACCATTTCAGGCGGTTGAATGAAGATCCTACGTCTCCTAACCCTTCTTCTTCCTCGTCTCTGATTCTTCCCATACAGAATCAAGACGGACGCCGGCCGGACCACCGGCCCCCACCGCCTGTGTTCCTCCGCCACCCCCAGCCCCCACCCGCGCCCCAACCCCCACCCGTGTCGAGTTTTCTTCGTTCGGCGAGGCCCCACAACCACCCGAGCCCCTTCGATCACACTGGCGAACTCCGGCGAGCTCTGAAAAATCGACTAACCCAATTTTGAAATTTAGTATACCGTGATTTAACTAGTGTGGAATATAAAAGGGGAAAACCATAAGCATTGGGAGTATAGTGTTGAGCGTGCCATGGCAGATCTGAAGGTGCAAACCGGACAAAGGCAACTCATAACCAAGACAAGAAATCAGAGTAAAGCGGTGGCGATCTATTTTCTTGCTACGATAAATTAGTTGAGCAGAATCTGAAAGAGTACCGCCTCTGGTGTGGCGCCAGATACGCATCTGCTGAGAATTTGTGATGCTGGCGGTAGCGATGGCTGTCGGCGGCGTGGAAGCAGATCTAGGAGGTTAGACGGTGGCGGCAGGGCGCAGTGGACAAGACGGTCGTAGGAGCAGCGCCGACAAGGTGGACGACGGCGGGGATCAAACGAGAGGACGGGATGCAAGGATCCCGGTCCGAAGGCGTGGATGAGCGAGGTCGATCTCTTGTAATGGACGGCGGCGTCGGGGTATCAGCTCCGGCATGGTGGAGGAGGACGACGGTGGATGGGGCGGCGAACGGCGGCGGACGAAGGAGGGTGGGGTGGAGAGGGTGTTTTGGCGCCCACGGAGTACGAATGGGGAAAAGGGAGGTAGAGAGGAAGGGGGGAACCATGTATTCAGGGCGCGCTTGTCTCAAATGCGAGGAAATTTACAAACTTAGCCCCTGTTTCAAATTTCTACTACATCACAAAGAACATTAGTCGGTTGGGGATAGGACGGTAATCTCGCATACACCAAATATTTGCCGACGAGAGTTTGTTTTTGGCGCCCACCGTATGAATATGAATCGGGAGGGATTCGATTTCAGCCGAGGACACATCAGGTTTTGGCGCCCACCGTGTATGAATCCGGGTGAGAGGCGGTTACGTCATGTTTTGGTGAAATTACAAACCTACCCCTATCGAAACCTATAGAAATCCAGCAGAGAGGCTTTGCGTGGCAGGGATAGGCAGTAGTGATTTGCATCTCGTAGATTTTGGTTTCAGGCGGTTACTGCGTCTTTCCCCGCTTCGTTCAAATTTTGCAGAGTGCACGTTTATCGTGCCAACTCAATTCGAATCCCGTTTGTATTCAATTTTTTTCGGGCGGGATCCATTTTCAATTGGAATTACATTCTATATACATCATTTTTTATATATACTTTCAAAGGCACAACACCAGTTATACATAAATATGGTTTACAAATGGCATGATCTCAGATTTATAAGGTTGTATCCATCAATTTGGATTTTCAAAAATTTGAAACCACTTTATGTTGAAATCCAATGTATGCATTCCTCGCTAACTGTCTCCAATTAATGTGTGTTTCATGCGGGTTTTTTTAACTTCTCAAACATGTATAATATGTTTCACACACGCAACATATAGTGTAATCCCGTTTAGACATTAATTGCATATAAACCATGCATTGTTTGTAATTGAAGAATCTATGGATCACCAATATTGATAAACTATATAACATTACACGTGTGCCCAAATTCAAATGAATATGCATGTTTGATACACCAATTTGCGTTATGATATTATCGATGTCATGATCTCCGCTTTAAATATTTGAATCCCTTTAATCCAGATATCCGTCTCATATAGCTATCACTCATGCTTATATAGGACTATCTCTCCGGACCTATACATCGTTCATCGTCTCTCGGGTATCTCTCGTGCTACCTGTATGTCGACAATGATCTTTTATCTTCGTAACACACTGACGGTACTCTCTCCCTCGACCTTCATCACCCTATCTCTCTCTAAGTATATCTCGCTCCCTGCTATGATTCTCCATGTGGAATCTCTTTCTCTCACACAAACACAAAACTTTGTCTCCCGGGGTCTCATTTCTCTCTACTATTACCATGAGTGCCACTCAAGACACCCCTCATGCTGAGAGATGTCTTTCGCTCCTTAGATATGAGAACCTACGACTCTTCCTCTTCAATATCTCTTTCTCACACACAAACACAAACTCTGTCTCCCAGGGTCTCATATTTCTCCATTGTTCTCTTGTATGTCGCTCACACACACCCTCTCTCCCTAGAGATATCATGCATTCCCTCATATGTCTCTCTAGCTATCACTCTCGTTGTGCAATATCTTTCTCTCTCATGAGACACAAAACTCCGTCTCTCTGGATCTCATTTCTCTCTGATATCTGTTTGTATGTGACTCACATGCACCCTCTCTCTATCTCTCTCACACCCACACACATAACCCAGCCTTCTGATCCACTCGACTCCTATCTCTAATGCACACTAGCTAGCATCTTTATCTTTCTATTTATCTGTTTCTCCATGAACCTTCTTTCTCGCCCTCACTCTTGATTCCTATCACGCACACTACATATGTTTCTCTCTACATGCAGTCAAGTGCCCTCTCACACACATATATAACTTCACCCGTTGAACCACCCGACGGTCATCTCCAACACCCAAACTAGCGGATGTCCCTCTCGCTAGCATCTCCATCTCTGTATCTATCTGTAGTTTCTCCGTCAACATTTCTTTCTCGCACGGAGTCTTGCTTCCTATCACCCACACTATATATTTCTCTCCATACATATGCATTTATAGGTTGATCTCCTTTGCACAATCGTTGTGCCTCACCCCCTCTGCTCGCCATAGATGCATGCTCCAGCCCACGCCACTATCTCTTAAAGACAAAAACACATGCTCAATTGTCGGGCCTTCTTCCCTGCATTCTCACATGCATGCATATTTTCATACAGATACGTCTCTCCCATGTCGTTGATCTTATGACTTATGTCTTCTTTCTTTTATCTTGATCATGCATGCGCACACACACACACATCCCACGTATACATGTATACCTCTCACACATGCACGTTCAAGGTCTCTATGTATCCATTCATAGTTAATTACCCTCAATCCTAACGCCACATCGAATCGTTCTCCTCTTTTGTGCACATAACTTCCACCGGATGGGTAAAACACACACTCACACTTAACAATCTCCTTCTAGCTACCCCCCGCTGCCTCTCTCTTCCCTATATCCCCAAAACCAATAAGACCATCCCTTTGTTTAATTCCGCCTACATGCACCATCGACATATAGTAGTCTTCCTTGGTGTCTCTCGAACAAACACGTTCTCTCGATGTCGACTCCTCTCACGCCAAGACGCACCTTCTCTTCCCTCTCTACGGGCATTTTGTCTCTCGCACCCCATCGTTGGTGGCCTCTGCCATACACATCACCTCTCTATGATGAAGCCATGCACACTTATATTACATCCGCCACAGAGGACCCCGCGACACACACACACACGCACACACGCACACACACACACACACACACGCACACCCCCCCCACACACACACTAAGACTCCATATCTCTCTCTCTCTCACACACACACACACACACACAAACACACACACGCACGCACCCCCTCCCCACACACACTTAGACTCCATCTCTCTCTCTCTCTCACACACACACACACAAATTAAGACTCCATCTCTCTCTCCTCTCTCTCTCTCTCTCACACACACACACACCCCACACACACACACTAAGACTCCATCTCACACACACATGCTCTAGGTGGAGCATTTGGTCCTACCACCCTTCATCCAACCTTACCCGTATGATAAACAATCACCTTTATTTAGTTGCGTAACATGGACAAATTCCACTTTACTTTAGTAGTCAGCAAACTTATCATCCGCATCTTTATAAAAAAACGAGTTGGCGATGATGGTGTGCCCGCCATCTTGTAATACGTCTGATCGTATGATCTATATCCGACGGATAGAAAGCAAACTATGATAATTTTACAAAGATACCCGCACCTCTCTCCACATCATTATCTCCCGCAACCTCATTGCTCAGCAATTAAAAAAGGAATAAGTCTCTCGAACAATCTAGCATGCATGGTGGCCACGCCGTGCCACGCGGCCCATCCCCATGCCTCCGCCCATTCCGACTACTACCACCACCACGCTTCACTCCTCCTCGCCTTATCTCTCATCTTTCATTTTTTTGATGACATTCTCGAGATACCAGTTTTCCGATAAAATTCTCGAGATATCATTAGTTTTTACACATGGGATTACTCCTGCATGGGTCAATCACAACAGGTGTTTCGTAAAAAATGCATATTGATGTTCCGTGTAATGCACGAGAATCTTGCTTGTAATTATATAACGCAAATCACGAGCAGGAAGTGACATTTTTTTGACACAACCACGTTAACATGGCCACATAAATCACTAGCTAAAGTAAACACCATTATACTTATATCCCGATGCAAAAGGTTGAGTACATGTCCGAAGAGTAGAGTCGCACACATGCACTCTGTCTCTCAGAATCTCTCACACACGCACACACAAGTTACGTGACGCCCACTTAAGCAGACACGAGTATGTTACAATTTGTGCACCCGCTGGTACACGTGATGCTGCGCATTTATTTAAGCCGGAAGGCGAACCCAAACAGTAGCTGCATTCATTCCCCTCCCGCCGCCTCTTCTCTGGTCGCCGTCGCCCGGTAGCCATGGGCCGGCCGAAGGTAACAACATACGCCATACTCCCGCCGGAGCGGCGCTTTAATATGGAAATTTTAGTGGTCATGCATGCATCTTTTTGTGCTAGTACTCCTATATAAGGCTTGACCGGTCACTTCCCGCGGTCGTGCGCGGGCGGTGGAAGAGGAAGGAGAAGGGAAACGGGCTGTGGAGTAACGTTTTTTACCACAATTTCTTAGGAAACTGGGTGCAATAATTGAGTAGTTTTGCAAAATACCAGTACGACACCTGAAACGGTTCAAAACCTATACTCCCTTGCTGCGCAAGGCTTCCTCAGCGTGAAACAGCATAAATGGCCGCTCGAACGTCAGCCAGATTAATGCTCAAGCAGAGCGGAGGCGACCTCTCACCGGGCGCTGGCTTTGAAGTGGCGCGACGGCCGAGAGAGCGCCGCTTCCCGGTGCACGCGACTCCTCCGCGTCGAGACCGGCCATAGGCCCTGTTTGGATCCATGGGTTAGAGTTAGTTTGAGATAGTTGGGGCTCAAATAGCCCTATAGTATCCAAGCATGAGGGTTTAAATTGGAGCAAGTTGCACCAAACCCACAAAAAAAACTATCCCACCCAAGAGGTGCTAACTGGAGATAGTTCTCATTGGGACCACTGAAAAATCACTTTTCTCTCTCCATGAAGTGCATTTATTGTCAATCTAACCCTGTCACCCAAATACCTCTTTGGCTATAGTTAGTTCAGGGTTAGTCATGAGTTACTCTAACCTCTAGCTAAGTTAGAGTATCAAAGAGGAGCAGTATATGACATGCAAGTTGCTCAAAGCATACAGGCAAATTCGTACGTGAAATGATTTTTTCTTTTTGAAAACGGAACGTGAAAGGAATTTTTTTTAGAATGCTCTTGGCATGTCGCTAACATGTGATAGTTAACCGACCTCAATAGACGGTAGAGACGCCAGTCCGCCGTGACTTTGATAGAGACGAGGCGGAGAAGCGATACAATGCTGGATTACTAGAGATAGGTGTCGCACGGAAGCCAAGAAATATGGTGATAGCGTGGGTTAGCCATGTACTAGTATGATGTAACTACACCGGGCTGCCGTGTTTCATACTCTTCCAAATTAATCGTGGAGATGATTGGTTAATTTTATATCGCTGAATAATATTAAATATTATGAGTGCAGACACTCCACCACGAGGTTCCTTGCTCCTTCTCGGTCGTCCGGAATCTATGTTCTTCCACTCTATTTTTTTTTACGTGAGCTTTGTTCATCCTTTTGCCAACACGTGAGACATCTAGAACCAAGGTACACGTGTTATGCAAGGATCGTTCCATCTATATGAAGAACACGTGGGACTGGAACTACGAGACGGACATGTACCCATGAGTGGACGTACGAACCTGAGTAATGTAGCGCGATGAAGTGAAGTAGAAAGGCACAAATGGTATGAACATGCGTGGCATATAGGGTGTGTTTGGTTGCGTTCTTGTCTCAGCATAGTTGTTCCCTCTTCATGCATGCTCAACTCAACACCCCTCTTCATGCATGCTTCTAGTGTATTTGTGCTAAACTAGTGCAGACTCATGCACCCTCCATACACTCTACCAAACACCCAAAAGTAGGTCGAGAAGGGAACTCTAAGGCGGCATTTGTCTCTTACTATGTACTACCACTAAATGTTGTACGTGCAATGCACGGTGATGTTATGGAGTACGTGCCTAAGTACTCTACTACTACGATATTCGTTGGAGGCACATATTAACTTATATTTGTTTACGTGTATGCCCCGAGACCTTCCAACTAGACGTGTCTTTCTCTCCAGGTCGCACTTTGTATCGTTCATACCACTAAGTACTACTACGTTGGTCTCCGACCCAGAAGTGGAAGAAGTGGAGACACTCTACCACGCTATTTTTTTACTCTGGGATCTACCACGTTGTTCATGTCCCACTCCTTTCGCTGATGTGTGGGACATCCAGCACGTGCCGTGTTTGGCACCCTTCGTCGTAAGAGTTGAAACGCTAGCATGATCAGAAATAAAAAATAATTATAAATCGGCAGTGATACTATTTTTTGTGAACTAATCAGCAGTGATACTATACCACGCGGTTTCCTTGCTCCTCGATATCGGAAAGTATACTTCCATTCGCCAACATGTGGGACGTTGACCATCCTGGTCCACTTGCCATGCACGAAGAACTCCAAGGAGAGTCACCCAGTCGTCGGCGCCCTTGATAACAATGACCGATGAGCCGTCAAATCACAGGCCCACTTCCCACTTTGAAGTTGCTCGGACGAAGGAACCATCATGACTTCGTTGAATTCCGCTTCTTGAAGAAAATCATCGCATTGTACCAGCATCGCTAGCTACAATATTTACTCCAACAGAGGCCTCCTTTCGTTCATAGGATAGGAATATGAAAATCATAGGAAGTGAGATGACATGCATCTCAATTCCTACAGCAAGAGATGCTTAGGATAGGAATTTTTCCATTTAGTCTAGGCTAATATACTGGTAATTTGCTCTAAAAACTACAGTAGTAACTAGTAGTACTGGTACATGCTTGTGCAATAGGTGTGTCACTGACATGCGGGCCAGATGCCCATTGGGCCCACATGTCAGTAACCCAAATGCATCTATGATTAAGTCATCAAGTAGCGCCGCATTCACGCCTCGACGAACCTACTTCCGGCGCCATTGTCCATCTGTTCTGTCATGCTCATTGCCATTCGCCCGCTATATTAACTTGAGCCCCAGCTCCAGCCATAGCCAAAGACCCACACTTATTGTCCTCCGGTCCCTTCCTTCGCCGGCACCACTTCAACTTGGCCTCTGGCGCCCAAAGCTCTCTTGGACGATTTCGCAGGAGCAGACGAGGGACATCGGGCTCCGCTCAAGGTGCGCTCAAAGATCTCTTCGACGTCTTGTCGCAGGAGCAAACGGCAGATCGCTCGCACCTCGGCCGCCCTCCGCCGCCACGACCACGAAGCCAGCGCGCGTGCATGGGCGCAACCGGTAGCGAGGAAGAGTATTACACGGTAGGTTGTCGCCGCTCTGGTCCCGGGAAGGCCACCGCTACTCCACTCAGTCGAAGCCAAGCTTGGTGGGGTAAACATCGGCGGCCGATTAGCCACTTGACAAATGACGTGAGGCGGAAATCTTGAACCTTGTGCTCCGGAGGAGGAGGTTATCGAGGCGGATGAGGAGGAGGCAAAAGGCAATGGCGGCTTTCTCGGGTTCATGGTCGGACATGGTGGTCGGGCGCCGCGATCGCTTAGATTAGGTTTATAGTAGGTTTTAAATACGGTTTATGCGAAATATGTAATGAATTTCGTCCAGCTTTGTAGGAAAAGTTTTGAAATGTAATGAATTTCATCCGGTTAATTTGAAATTTGCTTTGTTTGCACGAATTTCGTCCGGTTAGTTCATATAATTGTCGAAAGGTATGCGGGCAGCATCGGATGGCATCCATCAGTGTCCTTGGACAGATGCCGATGTACATTTGTGGGCCAGCGCTGGACTATCATGCTATAATCGCTAACAATCCTCCATTATTTGGCAGGGAACAGTTATGCCTTGATCAAAATCAGATTCGCGGTGTTTCGCACTCCTCCCGCGTAAGAGTGTAAACTCATGCTTACATCAAAATGGAGCAAGTGGACGGCACTATAGCACGTCATATCAGTCGAACTAGCCCGCCTAACGAGCGGGAAAGCACCGCCCTCATCATTTTGTTCTGGATTTCTATCGATCGATCGCGCGAAAATGTTACGCTTCACAAGTTCTAAAGGAAAAGGTGGCACACTTACGACTCGTATGCGTCGCAACCCCGACAGTCCGGCTCGCACACCGCTCACTAGAGGGGACACGCATTGTCTTGCAATTTCACTGACATGTGGGACCGTAATTTAATAAACCGTCGATAGCCGAAATCTAATCGCTCGGTGGGCGTCGGCTGAAGAGAAGAAAGCAGGGGAGGAGAAGAGATCGCCTACTTGGCCGCGAACGTGACTCCAAAGAAATATATGGTGATAATGTGAGGTGGGCCATGGAGTCCGGACCGCTCAGGAGCCCGCTCTCACCGCTTACGGCCCGATCAAGACGCCACTGCCCGCTGCAACTGGCCGTCAAGACGCGGTTGCCATAGCAAGTAGTACTCCTTATGTGGAGGAGAGAGAGGCATTGGCAAAGTCAAGGAGTAACAGTGGAGACAATAGCTTTCATCAAAAATAAACAATGAATACTCGTTGCTCGTCCTCTATATCGGAAAGAATACTTTCATTCGCCGACATGTGGGACGTCGACTATCCTGGTCCACCTGCCATGCACAAAATTATCTGGTCTACTCCGGTCGTATCAGCAGGCCCAACCTTTCCCATCAGTAAGTTGTTTGGACGAAGGAACCATCATGACTTCGTTGAATTCCGCTTCTTCAAGAAAACTTACTGTACCCATAATCGCTACCACACGCCAAGACCGGACGGACTTGTACCACGCCATATCACTGAAAACCCACTAGGCCAAACTAGCCCGCCTAGGTCATCTATTTTGGAACCGAGGAAATGTACGTCCTACCTTGCTGCTATGATTTTGTGTTGCACGTTCTCTGTACTTTTGCTACGATTTTCCTACCCTATGAACCAAATGAGGCCTGAATGTATGTCGACTATTGTCGGATCGATCGCTAAGCCTACAATTTTAGGAGCTAGGGCTATTCGTCGATCGACGAGAGATAAGTATAAGCGTACCACGAGCTCATCAGCCCCAACGTTTCTCTTCGGTGAGTGTTTTGCAAGTACTATAGCTCGCACAGTAGCTATCCTACTAACACCAAGAATCATCAAAAGCCCGCTGATATGATAAATAGTTCAAACTTACATCTAAGCATGCCAAATATTACATCAAAAAGCTGGTGAGGATACATACATTTCCATAACTCGGAGAGGGTTCGCATGATTCATTGCATGATTCACTATCAAACAAAAGTAGCAAGATCCGCCCACACAAGACAGTGCACTAGCCCTAAGATGCTTTGATAACACGCGTCGTTCTGGTAATTAAACACAGGGCAATGCAAACTACCCTGAAGGATTAGCGCGACCAACTATTTCTTGTCATCGACCTCTCGGGCAATGACCACAGCACGGACAACGGCATGGGAATCGATTTCTGGGGCGATGTCCACAGGACTAACCGCGACATCGGAATCGATCTCTGGGGCGATGTCCACAGGATGGACAGCGGCATCGGAATCGATCTCCGGGGCAATGCCAACAGGACGGGCCACGACATCAGAATCATCAAGGACAACCACCAGCACCTGCACAACCCTGACATATTAGCAAGCACATTGCAAATAATCAAAAACCACAACTATGGTAATAAGCCATTATTTTTTACCTTGTGCAGCTCACTGGGGGATCTCATCCCTCCAGGGGCCATCTCCTCATCCTCGATGGGGGCCATCACCTTGCCAGGGGAATACTGCTTCTCAACGGCGACTATCTCATCAAACTCGGTCTTGAGCCTCACATAGGTGGCAATCAGAGTTCTTGGGGTAGGCACGGTGGGGCCCTTGTTGTTCTTCCAACTTTCTTTGAGGAGTTCGTCCGCCAACATCCTCAACTCTTTGGCCAGTGCTTGTTTCTTGGAGTTCTTCGTCTCGATGGGTTGGCCCGCCAACATGGTCAACTCGTTGGTCGGTGCTCGCTTCCTGGAGATTGCTGTCTCCAGTGGGTTGTCCGCCGGCAACTCTTTGCCTAGTTCTCCAGGATCCATCAATGAACTGACAAACAAAAACAATCGAAAGGAAACCACAATCGCAATGAAAACGGGAAAAGAATAAGATGTGAGAATCGGTCGGTGCTTCACAAAAAGAAGATTATTGGAATGAAAATATAGCAGCATAACTGATTCGCCCACCTTTCCTTCGGGCTTGCAGAAGAAAAATGGCAGAAGTGAGTAGCACGGAGTGAGGTTTTCTTCAAGAAAGGGAAGAAAGGGCTTGAGCAGGCGTTCCAATGAAATGATGGTTGCTTCGCCCAGTCCAACATGGAGGACACCTTACCATTGCTTTGGCAAAGATGTGGGTTTTGTGGATATGATGGGTCATGACGGCCACACCGGGGTGACAGGTGAGTCTCGACTATAGCACCTCGCTGTGATTTGGTGGATGGCACGTGGGCCCGGATGCTTTGAAATGTCCCGCATGTAGATAGAGCGGCTAGTCATATAGTAGTGCTCAATATTATGCACCGCGACCAAGGCGGAGAGGAAAACGAGAGAATTACGTAATTAATGCATGAGTTTAATTAGGGTAGTTTTGTAAAGTACGAGAGACATTCCTCCAATCGCAAAATGCCTTGGTTCATGAGATTTGAGATTTGAGCCCTATAAACCGGAAGGGAGGGTCTTGCACATGGTGTAGTCTAGTCACTTGTTGAAATCTCTAGAAAGGCAAATACCTTTCCGGTTTACAGGTCTATACTACTCCCTCCGCCTAGGTGTGTAAGTCATCTTGAAAACCAAATAGTCCCAAAACACTTAGGCGCGGTGCATTAACTTCTACCTTGCTTCTTGTTTCTTGACATATCAACCAATAAGAGATGAGAGGTGTGCATGCTTTTAATGACTTGCAATGGCTAGTTCATTGCATGCAATGCTATTAATTAGCAAATAAACATTGGTGACCCCAGGAGGAAACGGTGCTAAGCGCGTGGACCTATGCAGAATGAGTATCAACCAATGGATAATGGAGTTTAATTGTTAAACAATACTCCCTCCTTTCCGATTTATAGAGCTTATCTCAAAATTTTATGTTTTCCATTTTATAAGGCTCAATTTGGTTGTTTTCCATCACATTTTCAGATTCCAAGGTGCATTAAATCATTGCATGCAAGTATTAAGAGAAAATTGACCAATGCATGTACTTTATGCACGCATGCATTGCAATTAATGCATTGATAAACATAATTTTTTGAGTAAAACAAGAGCATTAATTAGGTGCTTTTGCAAAACTACAAACTGTATTCCATCACTCACCATCTACATTGATTGGTCAGATTTTTGAATTGAGCACTATAAACCGGAAAGGAGGGAGTAGCAATTTTGTCTCATGCAAGAGCCTGGCTAGTATATGCGTGCTCCAAGGAACCGCACCACGCGAGCATTTGCAACTGCCACGTTTGGGTTGCGCTTGGCTCTTCGCCTCTTCGAGAAGACGAACAATGATGCTACTCCTACTTCTACAGTATCGAATCGACTGCTGCATGTCCGTCCACCTCGTGCGGGAGGGATAGCGTGTAGCGAAAGCTTCTACTGCTCACGCGCTTTGTGTCTATGACAGTGGGCCCAACAGTGGTTGGCCCTCCTATCATGCAGCCCAAAGGCAAAAGTGATTAAGGCACTAGAGCTTAGTCCATGAGGAGAGGCGTTGTAGTAATCAAATTTCTCGGTCTTGTACGAGTTGACGCGACACATCAAAGCACTGCACTCGATAAAAGTCTTTTACACATTTCAAATGGGCTACTTCATATGTAGGAGTAGACATATTACGCTTCGTATGTAGTCACTTGTTGCAATCTCTAAAAAGACTTATATTTGGAAACGGAGGAGTACAACGCATACATGCATGCCATGACTTTCCTTTTGATACTTGCATGTGTTGATTTGATGCACCTTGCCAAATTTTGACTATAAATTTAACTAACCAAATTTTCATGCATGTCACAAAAATTTGGGGCTGTTTGGATTGTGACTATGTTTGTGTTAATGTTGCCACATTATTTTTCCCACACTTGCCACACTTGCCTAACTTTGAGTTGCTCAAATTGTTAGACACACTTTGGCTTGCCTGAGGGAATCTTGCCACAATTTTTGTGTCTATGACATGTGGGGTTCACTGCTAATAAAAAAATTCTTGTCTTAGGTGTGGCTAATAAAAAAGACTTATATTTAGGAACAGAGGGAGTAGAAAATATAAATAATAATGCATGTTGGGCCAACCCAAGTTTCCGCTAATTTTAGTCGTGGGCTTGTTCACAATGTTTACGAGGGGGTGGTTGTTCATGTAATGGAGGGACTTGTAGTACCAGACTTGAACGATACAAAGTGCGACACTGGCACACGTAACACCACTTGGAACAAGCGGGTAGCTATCTCAAAAACAATCAACAACTAAAAAAACGCGACTGGCATGTAGTAGTACACAATTTTAAACGATTGTTTTGATGGAGTGAAAAGGAAAATTACCCCACTACTTATATATAGGTAAGAGCCTCCACGCTTGCTTGCTAGGGTTGCTCTATTCACATACTCTCATCCTTTCCAGATCTAAACAAGATAGGGGTAGTAACCTGTCTTTCTCCCTTCAAAAACAACGGCTTTCTATCCTCACCGCTGGTTACAGATCCGGACGTATCCCCTCCACCGGTGAAGGAGGCGGGCAGCGATTAGGCCGTCGTCCGACAGCCGAGGGAGGAGACCCACCGCCGGGCCGATGTTATCTGGCGAGGCGCCTTGGCGCGGGAGGTCCTCCGATCCCTTCGTCGTTGCCTGTGGGCGGATCTGGCCTCCCGTCGCCCACCTATCCACATCCCGACGACCTTCAGGTATATCTTCATTCGAAACCGCCTTAGCTCTACTTCCCCAGCTCACTATGTCGTCGCATGTGCATCATTTTCTACCTCTCACCCCTCTCGATCGGATGGTCCAACGTCACCTTTTTTTCTTCTTCTATTTTTAGAGGTAAAGCTACTTCATGGAGTTGAATCTTGTACTCCCTCCGTCCAAAAATACTTGTCATTGAAATGGATGTATCTATATGTATTTTAGTTCTAAACACATCCATTTTGATGAAAAGTAATTCCGGACGGAGGGAGTACTTGGTTCAAACAAGAAATAAAGTGGGGTGGGGAATTTAGTATGTACATCGGACTTGGTACAAAACAGAAGGAAAGGGGATGAAAGTAGTATGAATTGGTCATCCAACCGGTCTCTTGGTCGAAAAAGGATATATAGGGGTAACGCTGTACGATTGGTATGACCAGGACTAGATTTGCTATCCACACATAGGAGTACGTGGCTAGAGTGAACAAAAATGGGACCAACCCAGATATGTTTCTTGGATGTTTGTTTCTCGGGGCAACAAACTATGAATCACCACTTTATGCCCCTATTTACGTACATGGTGTTGTACTGCTGGTGCACCCACTGTCCCATGCCCTTATACCTAATATTTAGGCTCCGGTCGGAATAAAGGGGCAGAAAACATAGATCTTGATGAAAATAGAGGAGTAGGAAAGGAATGTAGGTATAAAACTATGGAACACCGAACCGGAGGAAACTCTCAAGAGAATGTGTTCGGATGGACTACGAAATGTATAGATTTGTTTTTTAGAGTAGCATGCTTGGCAGTATGAGATGCTATTTGTTTATTTAAATTTGCTGACTACTCTTGTCCTCACCTCACGTATCACACATAGGTTGAATTTTTTATTCCGGCAAACACAAAGCACAACAACCTCCTGTCCTAACGCATGGCAGCGGCGCTTTGCCTCGAACTTCCGCTCAAAAATGAGCAGCGATGGATGTTTCTAATCCTATGGAATCGGTACTACCAAACCACCTGTCCTATGAAACACTATTCACCTTTCCCGTGTTCCGAACGGTTGGAAGGGAAAGAATACCGTAGGATTGTCTTCCTATGAAAATCCTGCACCAAACCTGTGAACTGAACGCAGCCTTAGCTGATCTTAATATAATGTCCCTGGTAAAAATGAAGTCATGCCACTGTTTTTGCCTGTAATTGTTTGAGACTCTGACAAGTTTAGTCAAATGTTTTTGCCTGTAATTGTTTGAAACTCGACTATTTCCTTTGTGCCTTTTTGTGCAAACAGGGATATCCAATTCACACAGTTCTTTGTTGTAGACCTTTTGGTGCCTTTGCACAAAACTCTTCTTAAAAGAAGTGACTTTTGTCTGTTTAACTGGAATGATATAATGGAATAGTTGGTTCATTTTGGTGGAACTGCACAAAGGGAGATCTGTGTTCCAATCCTCATCATCCATATTGGCGCCATAACCTTCCTTTAGGTAAGAATGATATTTAATGCATGTGTTCATCTCTATTTTCCATTGCCATGAGAAAATAATGATGTTTTACTAGTACACTTGTACTACCTCACTGACAAAACCAATTCTGAATTAGAAGGCCAATCATGTACTTGGTTTTGCCAACTGGTGAGGAGAAAGAGAAACAGAGCATGAAGAGGAAGAAGAAGAAGAAGAAACAGTGCCAAGGCGATCTTGCTGAAGCCAGAGGCCTCAGTCGAGGCCATTCAAGGGCTCTAGCAACGACTACCTTACACGTGAGACGGTCCTCCAGGGAGCCCTTCCACTTCGCTGTCTCACTTAATTAATTAGGAGTACTTAAGTACCACTAATTTATTCTTGCCCTAATTTTCATGTTGGAGTTAAACAAATCTTTAGTAGGACCCTATCTTTGAATCATGTACGTGTGAATCTTTGTCTATGGAGGTGAATCATGTGGTGGAGCAGGGAGGGAATATTATTAGTGTCATAACATAATAGTGCTATTGTTTTGCATGTCAATTTATTGCCATTGGTTCAATGAGGCAATGTTTTGCGTATTGTCCATCATGGATTTGATGCTACTGTTTGAGTAATATGCTAATGTCTTCCTATCCTTTCTCACTGAGCTAATGAAGGTTTCACCTTGTTCCTACTTGTGCAAACAGGGATCATGTTGTGCCAATCATACATTTTAGTGGAACTACACAAGAAATTACAATGAACTATATCCCAGCCGATTGCTTTTAACTCTGTTGGAAGTTCTTGATAATCTTCGATATAATCTCAAAGACTGGTAAACAAGAGTGATTTCAACCATACATTTGAAGTGCACAAAAATATATACTATTGTGTTATTCCATGGAGTGCTTTATCATCTCTTATGGGACTACATGAATAAGATTTTTTCTTAGGTTGGTACGGGCCTAAGGCCTTCATCCATATTAGTTCTTTGTCATCTCTATTTGTATCGTGCTCTTGTCATGGGAAACTCCTTTATCTTTGCACTTTTAAGTTTTGCAACCTATGATAAATGGCAATGCTTTGAGTGTTGAGTTGAGCTAATTGGCACTGATTAAATAAACTAATACCTCTCTTTTAAGCAAGACTACTATGTTGCTAACTTTACCCATTAAGATAATGAGGGTGCTTCTATTTGTTAGTGTATGTTTCATCAACTAGTCCCACTATTATAGTAATCTCACTCTCTAAATATATGTGCCATGAGGATGCTCGATTTTGGTGGAACTGCACAAAAACTTTGGGTGCTTCATTGCCTCGGCGACTTTAGTCCTTTCACATCAGTCGCTAATCTCCGCTTGCTTTCTTCCTTCTTTGTCGATTCGCTTGGCTTGTCTCGAGCTTCGATCGAAGGAAATAGTAATTGATATGCTACCTCACACAGGTTGGTACTGGTCTTTATCCCGATTATTGTGCACATCATATGTATTGGTAATTTGGTATTGTGCTACTATTTGCGATTTCATAAAGGAGTAATTTGAACTGAACTTCATGAGGCAAATCATTACATCGGGTGATTTCGGTAGAACTGCACAAAATGATCGAGATGGATGTGTACTTATGCTGCTGCTATGTACTCCAAAGTTCACTCGAGACAAGCATCGATGTTGACAAGAAGTGCCTATATTCATTCAAGTATCAACCAAGGCGTCAACCAATTGTCAAACTCAAGTATTAGGAGAGTGAACGCCAAAAAATATTGCTTGGTGCATAGCCGGAAAAACGAGATCCGATCTTTGGTCCCCAACTTGTGCCTTTTGGTTATTGGCACATATGGTAGCGAACTATATGGCATGGAGTCTAAAGATTCCGGACAAGTTGGTTGACGCGTATATTCATACGGCACTTAATCAGTCACTGCACGCCAAGGATGCTCCATTTCGGTTGAACTGCACAAAAAATTTGGGTGGTTCATTTTCTCAATCGCCTCCTTTCTCATCGCAATGTAGAATTTTGGCGAGATATCTGAGGACCAAGATGAGCGATAAACTAGTTGGATGAAAGTAGTGGCCAAGTTGCTCAAACCTCCCTCAAGACGAGGCCACTATTTGAGGATAAACCTACAAGCAAAGTTCAGATTGTCATGATGCCTCTTATGTACTCGAAAAGTTTACTCGTACAAGAACTAATTTTAGCAAGAAGTACCTCCGATTGAACACCATTTACCGGTCTGTACCCTAGGTAATTAAAGTTCATCCATGGATCATATTGGCTGTGATCTCAATCATTTGGATGCATAAACATCTTGAACATGTGTATATCTGAATCTTTTTGTGAATTATGTATGAATATTGTCGTGTGATCTATCAATCATTTGGATGCATAGATATCTTTGAGCTTGTGTATATATGAATCTTTTGAGTTGTTGATAGTGAATGTTGGCTATGAATATGAGCGTGTCCTGTGAACCTGAGTTTGATATGAATGTTTACCTTTTACATTGTATTTGTGTGTGAACTTGTTAGTATGCCTACCCTCTGTGGGGTATAAAAGCAGGTTTCTTATAAAAGTAATGTTGTGTCCAATTTATGTTTTCCCTTCTAACCACATATATATTTATATTATTACTATTATCGTATATTTTATAGAGACTTATATATACATTATAAAAACATCCCACGTGTTATTAACTTATAAAAGTAAATGTTCAATGGAAAATCCTGGTTGTTTTGACTCACGAGGCAAGGAAAATCCTTGTGATTGCATTACAAAAGCTGCGAAGATTTTGAAGGACCAATTTAATAATAACGCGCTCATTTTTATTTTGAGCAATAACTTCGCTAATTTCTTAATTATATATATAAATATAATGTGCCTCTCCGGTTTATTCTTTGATATTAATTGCTCCTTCTAACATAACATTATATATATATGAGCCCACCTAATACGTGTATTTCAAGGAAGTGCAAATGGGATGGGATTTCTTAGAAAATATAAATGGGGCTTTGATTGGCGCGAAATTATTTGTTCACCCAGCCCAGCAAATGGACTGTACATTCTAGAAAACATGGGTTAAATATATGCCACATTTTGCGGGCTCACATGTGGGCCAATAGGTGAAAGCCTCACGCAGGCGTTGTCAACTTGGTCAACAAATGATTGTGTCATCCACAGCCATTGGATTTATATCCAACGGCGGCATGCACCTTCAATCTCTCGTCTTCTTCCTCCAGCGTCATGGGGACCGCTTTGGTCCGACCTCCGTGACTAAGCGGCTCTGCTTGCGCACATTGCCATGAGCGCTACCCCACCGCCAGGCTATCCCTCCACCCCTCGACACCTCTGTTATTCTCCACGGACTACAGACCAGCGCCGCAATAGAACCCGATTATAACCCTTCTCCTCCTCTCAATCTGCGACTCCTTTGGCGTTTTCCATCTCCAGTCGTTCCCCTCCGGGGCCTCGCCGTCGTCCACCACCTCGCTGTGTTCGGTGCGGCATGGTCAACAAACGATAGTCATCGGAGGAGGACTATACGTGGAGAGCCTGACGGCTGGGACCCACGAGGTCCATGGTCGCACGCAAGGAAAGTTCCTCCTTATTAATTTGGAAAAAAATGTTTCCTCCACACGGCAATTTGGGACCCGCACTGTATCTTCGCACGGAAGGAAAGTGCCTCCTTGTTTTTGCGAAAAATTATTCATCCCTTGACGGTGGGACCCGTCGGTTGGTGGCTGACTTGTGGGCCTACTAAGCGGACATGTACGCATGGCTTTCTCAACTTAATCAACAAATGATTCTAGCAGCGGACCGTTGGATGTTAATCCAACAGGCGTGCTCCTTCTTCAACCTCCGTTCTTGCTCTGTCTCCGTAGGCGGCACCTGGTTTGTGCTGCCACAGAACCAGTGAAGTTTTCCCACTCCTCTCCATCCGCGACTTCGACTGCCCGTCTTCCCCATCTTTGGTGCGTTCCAGTCAGGTGCTTCGGCGGTGTGGTCAATGGTAAACAACCGAGAGTCATTGGAAGATGATTTGTCGTGAAAGGCAGCGATGGGGACGCACTACGCCCATGGACGCATGCATGCAGCGGAACGTGGCGAGGTCAACATGGTCAAGGCGACTTCCATCGGAAGTATCTTACGTGGAGAGTCTCACTGGGTCCACGACCGCAACAAGTAAGTGCCTCATTCTGCGGAAAATAATGATTCCTCCAAGCCCGGCAGCGAGGGACCCCTTTGGGACGAGCCACCGTATTTTGCAAAAAAATGTTTGCCCCCAATGCTGGGGGACCCACCGACGGGCCACCAGTATTTGTGAAAAAAATGTCCCCGCTATCAGCTCGGACCCACGGGGAAGTGCCTCCTTATTACGCACAAAAAAAATGAATACTCCCCTGTTGGGCTGGGACCCACCTTGGTGGGAGGAGGCTGACTTAATGGGCCTACTAAGTTGTGAGGGACGAAGGGCTTTGTCAACTTAGTCAATATGAACGATTCTAGCTCGGTGACCGTGCGATGTCCATCCAACGGCCGTGAGTGCTTCCTCAACCTCTGGTCTTCTTGCTCCGGCCGCCCAAACCAGCGCGCGGTCGTGCCTCATGCTCCTGCCTCCCATGGCGGCTGTGCTGCCTGGAGGCCTCACCACCCTACTATTCCCACATTGGCCGAGGCCACTGCAGCGATGGCAACCCTCACACTGGCGAACGGTGAACCCTCGTACTCCTCTCAGTGCGGGCTTCCACTACCGTGTCTTCCCTGGCTCCGCGTCGTCCACTTCCTAGGCCTCATCGTCGTCCACCGCCGTGGTGCTCTCCGTGCGGCGTGGTCAACGTGGTCAAGGAACGACTTCCATCAGAAGAGGACTGTATGTGGAGAGGTTGACAGCTGGGTCCACGGCCACTGACCAGCTTTTTGTGATTTGCCAAGTAAATTAAGCTTTTTAGGGCACATTGGGCTGCAAATCTTTCAAGATGGGGAGAGCTTTCATTCGGTGGCGAGAAAATGGCCCATCGGTAATGAGAAATGGGCTGTACATTTTTAAAACACATCAAACGGCAATTAGTTTCAAATATCTTTTTTTCATTGCGATATTTTAAATTACATTAATTTTTGTGCGTGGAGAATTTGTTGGATTTTATATTGATATACATTTATTTTTAAAATCAGTTTGAATGTGAGTCAAAATTTGGGATTAAAAACAGTTCGGAACACTTTTGAAATATGCAAAATTTTGTATAATTTTTTAACCGTGGCCACAATATGGGCTGTAATGCTAACAAAAAGAATATGGGCTCCAAAAAAACCTTAAGAATGAGCAAATGGGCTGTAAATTATTAGAAATAATGGCAGATGGGATGTATGATGTTTTCCACAGATTTGAGGCTTTCCTAAAAAAAGGTTGACGCACAAGCAGTGATTGTTGGATGGCCATCCAACTGCCAGCAATCGTCTTCTCCAATCTCTGCTCTTCTGTTCCACCCGCTCAAACAAGTGCCGGTAGACTGCCCGCCTCCTCCTCCTCACTGCGGCCGGCTCTGCTGCCATGCAGTGCCCCTCATCGCCCGCCACCGTACTCCCATCGCTGGCCTAGCCATCCCTCTACTCACCCACACCTGTTGTTATTCTCCGGCGTGATGGCAGACGAACGATAAACCCTCATATAGTCGTACTCCTCGCGTGGGAAACAACTTCCGAGTCTTGCCTGCCTCCGTGTCGTTCCCTTCCTAGGCCTCGCCTCGTCCACCGCCTCTGGGTGCTCTCGGCGGCGGCCTGGTCAACATGGTCAACGACCGACATGCATCTGAAGTGGTATGTGGGGAGGCCGACGGTGGGTCCACTACCACACGCAAGGAAATGCCTCCTTATTACGCGCAAAAAAATGATTCCTCCACGACATCAGGGACCCACCGGAAGAGACCTCTGTATTTCACGAAAAAAAACATGTTACCGCGGCTTGCGGCTCGGACCACCGACTATATCTTACACGCAAGGAAGTGCCTCCTTATTACGCACAAAAAATGAATACTCCGCTTTGTTAAGTGGGACCCAGTATAGTGGCAGGCTGACTTGTGGGCCTACTAAGTTGTGAGGGGACGGAGGGCTTTGTCAACTTAGTCAACATGCATGATTCTAGCTCTAGTGACCGTCGATGTCCATCCAACGGCCGTAGTGCTTCTTCAACCTCTGGTCTTCTTGCTCCGGCCCGCCCAAACCAACGCGGTGCGTGCCTCGTGCTCCCACGCCTCCGTGGCCGGCTGCGATCTGTGAGGCCTCATCGCCCTACTACTCCACCGGCGGCAGGCCATCCCTCTACTCACCCACACCGCGTTATTCTGCTGCGGCGACCCTCACCCTCGTACTCCTCTTGGCGTGGGCATCCCGCTGCTGCATCTTCCCCGGCTCGCGTCGTCCCCTTCCTAGGCCTTGCCGTCGTCCACCGCCATGGTGCTCTCGTGTGGCGTGGTCGATGTAATGGTCAATGACCGACTTCCATCGGAAGAAATCTTGTGTGTGGAGAGGCTGACAGCTGGGTCCACGGTAGCCGCAAGGAAGTGCCTCCTTATTATGCGCAAAATAATTATTCCTCCACCTGATAGCAGGGACCCACCGGACGGGCCACCGTATTTCACGAAAAAAATGTTTCCCCCCTGACTGCTGGGACCCACCAGCTACATCTTCGCATGCAAGGAAGTGCGTCCGGGCAAAAAAAAACGATTCGCCCCCTGACTGCTGGGACCCACCAGCTAAATCTTCAGCAAGGAAGTGCTAGGCGTCGGGACCCACCTGGTCGAAGCGTCACGTAGCATTCTCATTACAGTGGCGAATGTATGCATTACATATATACTGGTCGATGTAGAGGCGTGCATGTAATAGTAAGTAGCGCCGCATGCACGTAGCATGTACACGTCGTCGTCAATGACGAGGTGCAGAAGAAAGAAAATCTGACGGCCAATATGTGTACATCTGGCCGGGTCTCGAACGCCTACTCGCGCATCATGCATGGCTGGGTCGGAGCGGAGAAACAGCGTCGTCGTCGTGTCCATGGGGAGCCAACCGGCTGGGCGAGAATGGAATGTGTGGTTGTGTTCGCCGGGAGGCTTGGATGGAACAGGTGATGGAAGCGAGGCTGGCATACCGCTGTGGAGAAAAGCGGACCTCCTACGGTCGGAGCAGGGGTCTGTTGATGCGGAGGGGTGTGGCGTCTGCAAAATGGAGGAAAGCGGACCTCCTACGGTCAGCAGGGGTCTGTTGATCGGGAGGGTGTGGCGTACGCCATAAAGCAGATGAAACGGACCTCCCTACGGTGAAACGGGGTCTGCTGATCACGAGGGTGTGGCGTGCATAAAAAAGCCAAAGCGGACCTCCTACTGGGTCGAAGCAGGGGTCCTGTTCATTGGGAGAGTGTGGCGTACGCATAAGCAGGACTCCACGGGATCTGTTCATCTCCACCGTTGACCTCGTCCGGCCTCCACAGGCTCTCACCGTCGACCTCCTCCAGCCTCCACGGGCTCCTGTTCATCCAGCCTCCACATGGCGCTAATCCACGGCTCTTGTTCAACCACCCCTCCACCGTCTCTGTTCATCGACCCCTCCACACCACGGGGTCTTGTTCAACCACCCTCCACGGGCACCCCTCCACCGTCTCTGTTCATCCAGCCCTCCACACAGCGAGGTCTGTTCAACCACCCTCCACGGGCACCCTCCACCGTCTCTGTTCATCGGTCCTCCACCACACCACGGGGTCCTGTTCATCCGGGAAAGCCAGCGCCACCGCTCACTATTCATCAACCCCCACTTAGCGCTCACTTTATTTCATCGAGCGGCATCGATCGGCTTGATTAGCTTGTGATAGCGAAGAATCAACAATCGGGTTGATTAACGACCATCGATCGATCGCTTTCGAGTTCGATAGCAGCGTAGCCTTTCGGTCTGTCGCTTCGGGTTGATTAGAAACCAACGCCTCGCTTCGGGTTGATTAGAATAACGCCTACGCACCGCAGCAGCGTCGTGTCTGAGAAGGAAAGCAGCGCATCGCTTTCGGCCCCGACCTCCCACCGTGGGAACTCCCGAAATTTTCCTCCCCTCGCTTCTACCACGGTTTTTCCGTCATGGACGGCCCAAAGAATGTCATGCAGTTGCGTCTCCGGCCCGCCCGGGCGAAAAGCCCATTTTACATCATGATTTTTTGTCATAGAAGTAGGAGCCCACCACATCTATCATGATACCGGGTTTTGTCACAATTATCGTCATAGAAGTGTCATATGTATAACAAAAAAATTTCGTTCGGCCCAAAATGTCACGGATGTGTCTTTTTTTTGTAGTGGATAATCGACATACTATCGTCCTCGGGAATATCAAGAATAACAAAGTCTGTTAAGATAGTAACGTTTGCAACCCCAACAGGCACATCCTCACAAATCTTGTGGCAATTATAGTGGTTGATTTATCAGCCATTTGTAAAGATATTTCAAGATGGCGTCAACTTATTCAAATCAAGTCTACGATATAAAGAGAGAGGCATAACACTAACACCGGCTCCAAGATCACATAAAGCAGTTTTAACATAGTTTCTTTTAATGGAGAATGGTATAGTTGGTACTCCTAGATCTCCAAGTTTCTTAGGTATTCCACCTTTAAGAGTATAATTAGCAAGCATGGTGGAAATTTCAGCTTCCGGTATCTTTCTTTTATTAGTAACAATATCCTTCATGTATTTAGCAGAAGGGTTCATTTTAAGCATATCGATCAAACGCATATGCAAAAAGATAGGTCTAATCATTTCAGCAAAGCGCTCAAAATCCTCATCATCCTTTTTTCTTGGATGGTTTAGGAGGAAAAAGGCATGGGTTTACGAACCCATGGTTCTCTTTCTTTACCGTGCTTCCTAGCAACGAAGTCTCTCTTATCATAATGTTGATTCTTTGTTTGTGGGTTATCAAGATCAACAACAGGTTCAATCTCTACATCATTGTTATTGCTAGGTTGAGCATCAACGTGAACATCATCATTAATATTATCACTAGGTTCATGTTCATCACAGTTGTGTTTCCAAAGCATCAAAAATAGAAATATCATTGGGATTCTCGGTGTGTCGATATGAGGTTCACTATAAGTATGCAAAGTCCTATCATTTTTCTTTTTCTTCTTCTTAGAAGAACTAGGTGCATCAACGTTAGTTCTCTGAGAATCTTACTCAATTCTCTTAGGGTGGCCCTCAAGATACAAAGGTTCCTGAGTCATTCTACCCCCTCTAGTCACAACTCTAACAACATTATCATTTTTCTTATTATTTAATTCATCGAGCAAATCATTTTGAGCTTTAAGCACTTGTTCTACTTGAGTGGTAACCATAGAAGCATGTTTACTAATAAGTTTGAGTTCACCTTTAACTCTAGACATATAATCACTCAAGTGTTCAATCATATAAGCATTGCGCTTCAATTGTCTACCAACATAAGCATTGAAGTTTTCTTGTTTAACAATAAAATTATCAAACTCATCTAAGCATTGGCTAGCAGACTTATAACAAGGAATATCACCTTCATCAAATCTATAGAGAGAATTTTCCTTTACTACCTGTTTCGGTTTATCAAGACCATGTATTTCTTCAATAGGTTGTAAATTCTTAACATCTTCAGCTTTAATACCTTTTTCTTTCATAGATTTCTTTGCCTCTTGCATATCTTCAGGACTGAGAAAAATAGAATACCCCTTTTCTTCGGAGTTGGCTTAGGAGTTGGTTCAGGAAGTGCTCAACTATTTTCATTACTCAACATATTATTCAATAGTAATTCAGCTTGATCAATACTTCTTTCCCTGAAAACACAACCAGCACAACTATCGAGGTGGTCTCTGGAAGCATCGGTTAGTCCATTATAAAAGATATCAAGTATTTCATTTTTCTTGAGAGGATGACTAGGCAAAGCATTAAGCAATTGGAGAAGCCTCCCCCAAGCTTGTGGGAGACTCTCTTCTTCAATTTGCACAAAATTATATATTTCCCTTAAAGCAGCTTGTTTCTTATGAACAGGGAAATATTTAGCAGAGAAGTAATAAATCATATCCTGGGGACTACGTGCACAACTAGGATCAAGAGAATTAAACCATGTTTTAGCATCACCCTTTAATGAGAATGGAAATAATTGAAGGATATAGTAGTTACGAATTTTTTTCCTCATGAGTGAATAGGGTGGCTATATCATTTAATTTAGTAAGATGTGCCACAACAGTTTCAGATTCATAGCCATAAAAGGATCAGATTCAACCAAAGTAATTATCTCAGGATCGACAGAAAAATCATAATCCTTATCGAAATATAGATAGGTGAAGTAGCAAAAGCAGGGTCATATTTCATTCTAGCATTCAAAGACTTTTCTTTCAGCTTAGCTAATAATTTCTTAAGATCATATCTATCATTGCAGGCAAGAAAATCTCTAGCAGTTTCTTCATCCATTACATAGCCCTCAGGCACAACAGGCAATTCATATCTAGGGGGAGGGTCTTCATCATCACTTTCATCAATATTACCAGTTTTAATAATTTCATTCTCTCTAGCCCTAGCAAGTTGTTCATCAAGAAATTCACCTAGTGGCACAGTATTATCAAGCATAGAAGTAGTTTCATCATAAGTATCATGCATAGCGAGTGGCATCATCAATAACATGCGACATATCAGAATTAATAGCAGAAGCAGGTTTAGGTGTCGCAAGTTTACTCAAAACAGAAGGAGAATCAAGTGCAGAGCTAGATGGCAGTTCCTTACCCCCCCCCTCGTAGTTGAGGGATAAATCTTGGTTTTTTCGTCTTTCAAGTTCCTCATAGTGATCAGCATATGTAAATCCCAAGTGACTCAAAGAATAGAGCTATGCTCCCCAAGAACATGGCCTTGAGAAAATAGTCTTGATAACCCACAAGTATAGGGATACATTAGCAGTTTCGAGGGTAGAGTATACAACCCAAATTTATTGATTCGACACAAGGGGAGCCAAAGAATATTCTCAAGTATTAGCAGTTGAGTTGTCAATTCGACCACACCTGGATAACTTAATATCTACAGCAAAGTATTTAGTAGCAAAGTAGTATGGAAGTAACGGTAACGGTAGCAAAAGTAAGTAGCAGTTTTGTGGTAATTGTAACAGTGGCAATGGAAAAGTAACTAAGCAAAGATCAATATATGAAAAGCTCGTAGGCATTGGATCAGTGATGGATAATTATGTCGGATGCGATTCATCATGCAACAGTTATAACATAGGGTGACAAAGAACTAGCTCCAGTTCATCAATACAATGTAGGCATGTATTCTGAATATAGTCATACGTGCTTATGGAAAGGAACTTGCATGACATCTTTTGTCCTACCCTCCCGTGGCAGCGGGGTCCTATTGGAAACTAAGGGATATTAGGCCTCCTTTTAATAGAGTACCGGACCGAAGCATTAACACTTAGTGAATACATGAACTCCTCAAACTACAGTCATCACCGGGAGTGGTCCCGATTATTGTCACTTCAGGGTTGCTGGATCATAACACATAGTAGGTGACTATTGACTTGCAAGATAGGATCAAGAACTCACATATATTCATGAAAACATAATAGGTTCAGATCTGAATTTTTGGCACTCGGGCCCTTGTGACAAGCATTAAGCATAGCAAAGTCATAGCAACATCAATCTCAGAACATAATGGATACTACGGATCAAACCCTAACAAAACTAACTCTATTACATGATAAATCTCACCCAACCCATCACCGTCCAGCAAGCCTACGATGGAATTACTCACGCACGGCAGTGAGCATCATGAAATTGGTGATGGAGGATGTTTGATGATGAGGACGGCGACGGATTCCCCTCTCCGGAGCCCTGAACGGACTCCAGATCAGCCCTCCCGAGAGAGATCAGGGCTTGGCAGCGGCTCCGTATCGTAAAATGCGATGAATCCTTCTGTCTGATTTTTTTCTCCCGGAACGTGAATATATGGAGTTGGAGTTGAGGTCGGTGGAGCCTCAAGGGGCCCACGAGATAGGGAGGCGCGCTCAGGGGGCAGGCGCGCCCTCCACCCTCGTGGACAAGGTGTGGGCCCCCTGGTGTTGATTCTTTCGCCAGTATTTTTTATTAATTCCAAAAATATTCTCCGTGAAGTTTCAGGTCATTCCGAGAACTTTTATTTCTCCACAAAAATAACACCATGGCGATTCTCTTGAAAACAAAGGCCAACCGGGTTAGTTCCATTCAAATCATGCAAGTTAGAGTCCAAAACAAGGGCAAAAGTGTTTGGAAAGGTAGATACGATGGAGACGTATCAGTTCGCCCTGACCTTGTCAGCACCATTCGCCACCTCGATGCTCAGCGAGTATAGCTGGAGGAACTCCGCAGGGTCGGGGGTGCCATTGTAGCGTGGGGGTAGGTTTGGCTTAAACTTACCGGGCTAAACGACGCATCGCAGCTCTCGGGTGAAGGCGCGGCAGCCCGCCACACTTACGGGCGTGGCTCACGCGAGGGGAGCTTGGTCCTGACGTCCACACGCCATAGCCACCAATGGCGTGCGGTCCTGATGCTGGCGCGGCGGTGCAGGGAGTGCACACGCATCATGTTGCGGCTGCTGCACCACCTGGCAGCTGGGAGGAGGTGCGCCATGAGCTACATCGCTCGCACAGGAGGGCAGGAGATGGAGCAACTGGGATGGTGCCGCTCGCCGGCGGCGTTGATGAGCTCGGTGATGCAGCTCAGCCAGGCGCCATAGCCCTCGTTGGCGGGGCGGTAACGCAGCAGTTCCCGTGCCATGAGGAGCGCGGCCTGTGCATTCACCGGCCCGCGGCGAACGTGGGAGGACGTCGCCGTGGCGGGAGTGAGGGAAGGAGTAGCGGTGCGTCCCTCCCACTGCATGGAGGGCGGCAGCGATGAGCCCTTCTGCTCACGAGCAGCAGGGTCGGTGGCAGCATTAGCTGCGGGAGAAGCAGAGTGTCGTGGAACACCGCGGCCCACGGGCACCATCTGGGCGACGCGTGTGGCCTGGCGCTTGGCACGAGCTCGGTGGGCATTGGCCATGGGAGCGACAAAGCAGAGATGAAATGAAGCGAGTGGGAGAACTTTAACACGCCCCTACCTGGCACGTCAAATGTCAGAATCGGGGCTCCACAGACCCAACAAGGTTCGAACTCTGGGGCATGTGCAAAGATCTATCCCGGCTTCACCCTCAGGTTCATCACCTCATGGCCTAGCCTCATCGAGTTCGCATGAGCCGGTAAAGAGAGGACACGGTAGTTTACCCATGTTCGGGCCACCTTGCGGTGTAAAACCCTACTCTTGCTTTGTTGTGGATTGCCTCGCGAGGAGGATTGATACGTCTCCAACGTATCTATAATTTTTTTATTGTTCCATGTTGTTATATTATCATTCTTGTATGTTTTACAATCATTTTATAGCAATTTTATATCATTTTTTGGGACTAACCTATTGACATAGTGCCCAGGGCCAGTTGCTATTTTTTGCTTGTTTTTTACTTCGCAGAAAATCAATATCAAACGGAGTCCAAACGCAGCAAAACTTTTTGGAGAATTTTTCTGGACCACAAGGAACAACATGGGCCAAAGAAGTACCAGAGGGGAGCCCCCAGGGGGGCACAACCCACATGGGCACGCTTGGAGGCCTAGGCATGCCCTGGTGGGCTGTGCCCACCTCGGTGGCCTCCTGCACCGCCTCTTCTCCCTATAAATACCCAAATATTCCCAAAACCCTAGGGGTGTCGACAAAACACATTCCAGCCGCGCAAGTTCCAGAACCACGAGATCCAATCTAAACACCATCACAGAGGGGTTCATCATCCTCATTGGTGCCTCTCCAATTATGCGTGAGTAGTTCAGTGTAGACCTCTACGGTCCGTATGTCACGATAGCTAGATGGCTTCCTCTCTCTCTCTCTCTCTCTCTCTCTCTCTCTCTCTCTCTCTCTCTCTCGGTCTCTCTCTTTTGATTCTCAATACAATGGTCTCTTGGAGATCTATTTGATGTAACACTTTTTGCGGTGTGTTTGTTGGGATCTGATGAACTTTGAGTTTACGACCAGATCTATTTTCTCCATGAAAGTTATTTGAGTCTTCTTTTATCTCTTATATGCATAATTATTTATAGCCTCGTATTTCTTCTACGAATCTTTGGTTTAGTTAGGCCGACTAGATCGACTTTTCTTGCCATGGGAAGAGGTGCTTTGTGATGGGTTCGATCATGTGGTGTTCTTTCCCAGTGACAGAAGGGGCAGGAAGACACGTATTGATCGTTGCTATTAAGGACAACAAGATGGGGTCTATTCCTACATGAATAGATCTTGTCTACATCATGTCATCGTTCTTATTGCATTACTCTCTTTCTCCATGAACTTAATACACTAGCTGCATGCTGGATAGCGGTCGATGTGTGGAGTAATAGTAGTAGATGCAGGCGAGTCGGTCTACTAATCTTGGACGTGATGCCTATATATTGATCATTGCTTGGATATCGTCATGATTATTTGAAGTTCTATCAGTTGACCAATAGTAATTTGTTTACCCATCGTGTGCTATTTCTTGAGAGAAGCCACTAGTGAAATCTACGGCCCCCGGGTGTATTCTTTATCATATTTTCTTTTAGATCTATTTTTATTCGCTTTTATTCTCAGATCTATTATTCCGAAAACCCAAAAATACTTCTGCACTTTTTATTTGCATCCTTTATTTCGTGTTTGATCGAGGTCTATTTATCCAACCTATCACAATTTTATTTCGTCAACTTGACAATTTCTGGCGCCGTTACCCGAAGAAGGGATTGACAACCCCTTATACGTGTCGGGTTGCAAGTATTTGTTCTTTGTGTACAGGTACCATTTACATAGTGTTGCTTGGTTCTCCTATTGGATGATACCTTGGTTTCATAACTGAGGGACATACCTACCGTAGATGTGCTACATCATCCCTTCCTCTTTGGGGAAATACTGACGTAGTTCAAACGACATCAAAAGGAATTTCTGGCGCCGTTGCCAGGGAGACATCATGAACATCTATTAGGTTCCTAATCGAAAATCTCATCTCCTTGCAGTTTACATTATTTTCCATTTACCTCTCGTTTTCATCTCCCCCACTTCACAAAAATTGTCGTCTTATTCACCCTCTTTTTTGTTCGCCGTTTTCTAGTCAGATCTCTTATTTGTTTGAACTTGTCACTGTGAGTGATTTTGGTATGACATGAATAGATGATGGCCTAACTCCTAAAATTGGACTATCTGGCAATCTGGATGCAAAAACTTTTTTTTGGGCAAGGGAATGTTATGGTAAAAGAACATATCCAACAATTTTTCAATTTGTGTTGGAAATTTGACTCTTGATGATGCTCCTATACTTAAAAGAACTAAATATTATGCAGAAGCTATCTCAACACTAGTTCTAAAAGTTGAAATAGATTTATCTGTACCCATCCGACCTTGCAAAGATTGTTCTATGAGCTACCCATTATAAAAAATCCCAAAGCTAAAAAGTTGGCTACCCTTGTTCTTATGAATGAATTTGATCACATAATATGGGAAGCTAGGGAATTTTTTGATTTTTATTATATGAACCATGAAAAACCGGTGATAGATGACATCCTATAATAGTGATTATATGTTGAGACACTTGCTTGGAAATAACCAAATTTTTGATGAGAATCTTAAAAAGTAATTCCCCATTTTAGATATAATCCAACAAATTTTCAATGATGTTAATCAACACTATTCTTGGATTGTTGCCGGAAATCAATGGGATATGTTGATAAACAACTTGATAATGATAAAGTTTCTATGGATAATGTGTTTCAAGTTATTTTTGCAAAACCTTCTGACAAAAACACATCTAAGGAAAATAAGGAGAAAGATGATAACACTTGAATCTATGCACTATGCCTAGCTAGGGGCATAAAACGATAGCGCTTGATGGGAGGCATCCCAATGAATAAATTTTGATTTTGCCTTTTTTTCCTGTTCTTTTGTGTTTGCACAATTATGCCTCTGTTATAATTGTGTTCTTTATGTTTTAGTTAGTGTTTGTGCCAAGTAAAGCCTTTGGGATTATGTTTGGTGATAGTTGATTTGATCTTGTTGGAAAATAGAAACTTTTGCGCCCAGAAAAATAATTTTAATAAATCACATAAGCGATGAAAAATTCTGAATTTTTTACACACGCTTGATATACAAATTGCCTACATCCTCCTAATTGTTCAGAAATTTTGGATTTTCAAAAGTATACGAAGCTTTCAGATTGCTACAGACTGTTCTGTTTTTGACATATTCTGTTTTCTTTGTGTTGTGTGCTTATTTTGATGAATCTATAGATTGTATTGGAGGGTATAAGCCATGGAAAAGTTAGAATACAGTAGATATAATGCAGAAATAAAATATGAATGGGTTTGCAATAGTACTTAGAGTAGTGATTTGCTTTCTTATACTAACGGATCTCACGAAGGTTTTGTTGAGTTTTGTGTGATTGAAGTTTTCAAGTTTTGGGTGAGATCATGACGGATGATGGAATAAGGAGTAAGAAGAGCCTAAGCTTGGGGATGACCCATGACACCCCAAGTTATTATCTAAAGAGAAAAAAGCAACTAAGCTTGGGGATGCCCCAGAAGGCATCCCCTCTTTCTTCTAACGACCATCTTATTTTACTTTGAGCTATATTTTTATTCGTCACATATCATGAGTTTTGCTTGGAGCGTCTTTTATTATATGAGTCTTTGCTTATTTTTCTTTTCAGTTTGCATCATCTATCCTTGATGGACACACCTATTTGAGAGAGCCAAAGTTATGCTATGATTTGTTAGAATTGCTCTTTATGCTTCACTAATTTTTTTTTAGCTATGGAATTGCTCTAGTGCTTCACTTATATCTTTTTGAGCACGGTGTGCTTTAATATTTTTTAAGAAATGCTCTCATGCTTCACTTAGATTTATTTGAGAGTTAGTAAATTTTTGAAGAAATTCTCTCATGCTTCACTTATATTATTTTGAGAGAAGAAAATTTTTATGCTCATGTTCTTCACTTAGATTTGTTTGAGCTATTCAAAAAGCAACACATGAAATTAGGCCCAAAGTGATAGATATTCAAGAGGGATATAATAAAAACTTTCATGAAGATCATTGGACAAAATAAACTTGATTCTTTGTAATAGTTTTGTGGTATGATGATAGTGATATGTGAATCATGTTGGTGAGTAATTATGCTTTAGTAAGAATATTGGTGTTAAGGTTTGTGATTCCCTATGCAAGCACGAAAGTCAATAGTTATGCAATGAAATCACATCCTACTTGTGGTGCATAATTCGGTGTTAGTTATGCTTAATGCTCGCTTATGTGATTTTCTGTTTCTTGGTTGGATGCTTCTCAATCTATTTGCTAGCCTTCACTTGTACTAAGTAGAGATACTACTTGTGCATCCAAAATCCTTAAACCCAGTTTTGCCATATGAGTCCACCATACCTACCTATATGCAGTATTCCCCTGCCGTTCTAAGCAAATTTGTATGTGCCATCTAATTTTCAAAATAAATTTCCTTTTTGTGTGCTCGTACTACTCATGAAGCGGCAGGGGGTGGCTAATATTTTCCATGCTAGATTTGTTATTCTCAAGATGAGTGTTTATTCACGTGCCATTGCACGAGAGTACAGCGGTAATAGGGATGCCCAGTCCCGAAATGAAAAAGAAATTTACTTTATGTTGTCAAATAATAAATTCCTTGGGAAGTGTTGGTATGGACGGTACTCGTGGATACGACTAGCCGTGGAATGTGAAAGGATGATGGAAAAAGGAATAAACTTTATTTTCTGTTTGGGAACCGCCTATGATATATCTAGCATGGAAAGTGTTGGGAATTACTTGGCCGTTTTTGTTGACGGGAAAAGTATGCCTCTCAAAAAATTTTATCTCTCAATTTAAGCTTTGAGCTCTGGCACCTCTACAAATCCCTAATTCCCTCTGCCCTGGATTAGGGGGTGTCCGGATGGCCGGACTATAGCCTTTGGCCGGACTCCTGGACTATGAAGATACAAGATTGAAGACTTCGTCCCGTGTCCGGATGGGACTTTCCTTGGCGTGGAAGGCAAGCTTGGCGATCTGGATATGTAGATCTCCTCCCATTTGTAACCGACTCTATGTAACCCTAACCCTCTCCGGTGTCTATATAAACCGAAGGGTTTTAGTGCAGAGACGAACAACAATCATACCATAGGCTAGCTTCTAGGGTTTAGCCTCTCGATCTCGTGGTAGATCTACTCTTGTACTACCCATATCATCAATATTAATCAAGCAGGAGTAGGGTTTTACCTCCATCGAGAGGGCCAACTGGGTAAAAACATCGTGTCCCTTGTCTCTGTTACCATCCGCCTAGACGCGCGATTCGGGACCCCTACCGAGATCCGCCGGTTTTGACACCGACATTGGTGCTTTCATTGAGAGTTCCTGCGTGCGTCATCTTTAGGCCCGATGGCTCCTCCGATCATCAACAACGATGCGGTCCAGGTGAGACTTTTCTCCCGGAAAGATCTTCAGATTCGGCGGCTTTGCTGCGGGCAATTAAGCTTAGCCATCTGGAGCATATCGAAAGCTATGCCCTGGTCATCAGGTCAGATTTGGAAGTTTGAACTACACGGTGGACGTCCGGGAGACTTGATCTTCGACGGGTTCGAGCCACGGTAGAAGCGCGCCCGCCTGCTGTTATGATGGGCATGATCTGGCTTTCGCGCCCGAACAAAGTGCCCCGGAGGTCGCTTTTGTGTCCGCTCCGACCCTCAGCTCGGAGCCTACTACGCCAATCGAGGACGGGTGGCTGGACACCGCCTCGGGGGCTGCAATCTCTACGGCGATCGAGCCAAACACCAGCCTTGTCCTTTGCGAAGCTTGTGACTCCAAGGTGCCGGACTCCCCTCCGGACTCCGAACCTTCCGCGCCCCTGCCAATCGAATCCGATTGGGCGCCGATCATGGAGTTCACCACCGCGGACATCTTTCAGCACTCGCCCTTCGGCGACATTCTGAATTCACTAAAGTCTCTCTCTTTATCAGGAGAGCCCTGGCCGGACTATGGTCAGCATGGTTGGGATGCGGACAACGAAGAAATTCAAAGCCCACCCACCACCCACTTCGTAGCCACTGTCGATGATTTAACCGACATGCTCGACTTGACTCCGACGACATCGGCGGTATGGGCGCCGATGCAGAAGCGACCAAGAACCAGCGCCTACGAGACGCTGGAAGGCCACCTCGTCGTATGACATATACATGGTGGACACCCCAAAAGAAGGGAACGGTGATGGAACAACGGAGGATGACCCCTCCAAGAAGCAGCCTAAGCGCCAGCTGCGTCGTGGCGCCGCTCTAAATCCCGCCAAAAGCAAAAGCGGTGATTCCCACGGAGAGACAATAACACCCAGACAAGGTCAAGACAACCCCCTCGGCAGGATTCAGCGTGGGAGGATGGAGAAACCAGCCCTCATGAGAGAGCGGCGACAGAGAGAGGTAGAGGACGATAACTACATGCCTCCCTCCGAAGACGAGGCAAACCTCGACGACGATGAATTTGTCGTGCCTGAGGATCCCGTCGAACAAGAGCGTTTCAAACGCAGGCTTATGGCCACGGCGAGCAGCCTCAAAACAGCAACAGCTTAGAGCTGACCAAGACTTGCTAGCCGACGGATAGATGAAGTCCTTGCGGCGAAGAGTACGAACTCAACGCCTCCAAGAGCTACCCAAAACGAAGGCTGCTACCCCGATTAGAGGAGGAAGCACCTAGACCTACATCACCAGCGCATGATGCGGCCGACCGGCCACCTCGTGGCCGCGACAGAGAGGCCTCTCGGCCCTCCACTCAAGCCGCACCCCAGCGTCGCTCAAAGAATACCAAGGCACGGGGAAATGTGCCAGACCTGCGAGATATATTGGAGGACAGGGCAAGGCAAACAAGATCGATCTATGGATCGCGTGGGCGCCCCACGACATGTGACGATAACCGCCATGCCGGATACGGTAAATCCGGCCGGGCCGAACAAAGTAGACAAAGCTCGTTTGAGCTACGTCGTGATATAGCCCAAAGATGCAGGCGCCGCACACCCACTATGCTTCATGATGAAGTAATGGATCATCAAATCCCGAGGGTTTCAAACCCGTAAACATCGAATCATACGATGGCACAACAGATCATGCGGTATGGATCGAGGATTATCTCCTTCATATCCACATGGCCCTTGGTGATGATCTACACGCCGTCAAATACCTCCCACTCAAGCTTAAAGGACCAGCTCGGCATTGGCTTAACAGCTTGCCAGCAGAATCAATTGGTTGTTGGGAGGACCTGAAAGCCGCATTCCTCGACAATTTCCAGGGCACCTATGTGCGACCACCAGACGCCGATGACCTAAGCCACATAATTCAGCAGCCAGAGGAATCGGCCAGACAATTCTGGACACGGTTCCTAACCAAGAAAAATCAAATAGTCGACTGTCCAGATGCAGAGGCCCTTGCAGCCTTCAAACATAACATCCGTGACGAGTGGCTTGCCCGGCACCTAGGATAGGAAAAGCCGAAATCCATGGCAGCCCTCACAACACTCATGACCCGCTTTTGCGCGGGAGAAGACAGCTAGCTAGCTCGTAGTAATAACATGACCAAGAGCCCTAGTAATTCAGATACCAAGGACAACAATGGCGGTCGTCGCTTAACAAGCACAACCGCCGCATTAACGGCGACAATCATCGAGGATCTGGCGGTTAATGTCGGATTCAGAGGCTCTAAACCCGGTCGTGAAAAAAGCCATTTAAAAGAAATACTCGGGCCGTCCGGTTTGGACCGAATACTCGATCGCTCATGCGGATACACGGCACCCCCGAAAAACCAGCCAATCACACCAATAGGGATTGTTGGGTATTCAAGCAGGCAGGCAAGTTAAGTGCCAAAAACAGAGACAAGGGGCTGCATAGCGATGACGAGGAGGAGCCCCGGCTGCCGAACAATAGGGGACAGAAGGGATTCCCCACAAGTGCAGACGGTGAACATGATATACGCAACCCACATCCCCAAAAGGGAGCGGAAGCGTGCACTCGAGGACGTATATGCGTTGGAGCGGTCGCCCCAAAGTTCAACCCATGGTCCTCTGCCCGATCACTTTTGATCGAAGGACCACCCCACTAGCATCTGCCATGGTGGATTCGCCGCATTGGTTCTAGACCCAATCATTGGCCAGTTCACCTCACTAGAGTCCTTATGGACGGCGGCGGCAACTCGAACCTGCTTTATCGTGGATACAGTGCGAAAAATGGGCATAGATCCCTCAAGGATTAAACCCTCAAAGACGACCTTTAAAGGCGTCATACCAGTGTAGAGGCCAATCATGCATGGCTCGGTTACACTTGAGGTGGTCTTGGATCCCAGATAATTTCCGGCGAGGAGTTAATCTTCGACATAGTCCGTTCATGATGGCTATCACGCGATCGCTTTCGGACGAACCGCATTTGCAAAGTTCAATGCGGTGTCGCACTACGCATACCTCAAGCTCAAGATGCCAGGCCTTCGAGGAGTCATTACGGTCAACAGAAACACTGAACGCTCTCTCCGAACGGAGGATCATACGGCGGCCCTCGCGGCGGAAGTACAAAGCAGCCTATCAAGGCAATTCTCCAGACCGGCTATTAAACGTCCGGTCACCGTCAAGCGCGCCCGGAGTAACCTACAACAAGACCGCCTGGCACATTCCGAGCAAGCGTAGCAATGCGGCCCCAACCCCAGCCCTCGCGAAATTGCGAACCAAAGATTACGCTGCATAACTTCACGCCCGGAAATACCATGGGCATAGGGGAGGGTCACGACCACGGCATGCCCAAAATGCGGCTCAACCGCACTAGGGGCTCCCGATTTTGTCATTCTTTTTCTTACTTTCATGACTCCACTCTACGGAAGGCCTGTCCGGCAGTACAATCGCCGAACACACGACGCAACAGCTAGGGAGGCAGAAAGATACGTCGAGTGTCCAGGTGGTCTCTATAACGAGCAGTATACTTGTTTCACATATCATCCCGCAGCTCGCCCCTGGAGGGGGACATGTCAAATAGTCCCATGTCTTGCTTATCGCACTATTTGTACCGTCCTGCTTTTACCGCAGCCTTTTCGAATAAACAATACATAGCTTTTGTCTATTATTGCATTCCCTTTTTATCTATATATGTTCATTAATGACATGTTGCACCCGTACACTTTGGTACGGCCAAATACACCAGGGGCTTAAGTACCCCAACATACGGTGTGATAAGTCCGAACACTTTCACAAGTGCGGCACCCCAAACTTATAGCATTATATGCATCGGCTCCGAATCATGTCTTGGGTCAATAGTTGGGTTTGCCCGGCTCCCATGTTTGGGTACCTTACGTTCCGTTATATCGGCTAAGGTAGCATTGGGAGAACCACTGCGATTGTGCCCCGGTTGAGCTGGGCTAAGCACCTCAGTGGAGAAAGCTAAAACTGATCGTCATGATAGGGCGAGAGCTGGTCACTGTTCGAGAGGTTTTTGAGTCCCTAAAGACTTATGCTGCTTAGAGCGAGGAGTCGGCTTTGTCCGGCCAAGGCGTGGATAGCGCCCCGAACTCGGTCTTCCGAATACTAGGGGCTTCGCCGAAATTTAAAATTATAGAATTCTATAGCTAAGTGAGAGTGTTCAAGCATTATAGTCCGATTGCCTTGTTCGTTGTGTTGAGCGCCTCCCTCGGAGGACCAAAGAATGGGAAAAAGAGCGCTCAAGTTTATCCCGAACACCCCAAAGACTCGTGGCATGGGGCGGTTTACGACGACTCGCCATCTCTCAATTTTAATAAATGGCCGCACGTAAGGTAATATTTTAAATTCAAAAGCGTTGCTTTAGCGCATATGAACAAGTTTTCAGCGCATAAGATCACAAATGCGAGTTTACTCAAAAATTACATCTTTGGAGCACTCATCCGCTTATAAGGCGGGCACCCTTCAGACGCCCTCATAATACATCTTGGGCTTGCGATGCTCCTTGCCCGGCGGTGGTCCGTCCGTCACAAGCTTCTCGGCGTCCATCTTGCCCTCAAAGGCACTTTAGCATGCGGGCATATTCTGAGCACCTTCGATGCATACGGAGCGCTTGATGACTTCAAGCCATGGACAGGCATCCACCAGCCACCTCACCAGCCCAAGTAGCTCCAGTGCATGGCTTCCCTGTGCCACAAATGGGACTATGAGACCCTTCATGGCCTGTTCGGCCACCTTATGGAGCTCGACCAGCTGCTTGATTTGGTCGCTCAAGGGCACCGGGTGTCCGACCTCAGATATCTGAGAGACTAGAACACCTTCTCCGTCGAGCTCCCCTCTTGGCTCGGTAGAATGCGGCGTCGGACACTCCGGGAAGATCTGCGAATGCTCTGGAGAGCTCGGACTCGGGTAAGTAACAAGTAATTCACTTTCACGTGCTTGCTTTGCATAAAGAATGCCTTACCCGCCGCTATTTCTTCATCGCCTCAATTTCTGGAGGGCTTTTTGGGCTTCGCCTTGGCAGATTTGGCGCTCAAGGGCCGAGGCGAGCTCGGACTCTCGAGTCTTTGAGTCAAGCTCCAAACTCTCGTGTTTTCCACGAGAGCCTGGAGCTCTTGCTGCACCTCCGCCACCCGTGCCTCCTGCTTCCCTCGCTCGGTGCGCTCCACGGCCGCCTTGTCTTGGCCTTGGATACGCTTCCTTCAGGTCGCCACCTCGGTTGTGGCCCCTGTAATACTCACATTGGTCCTGTCATTTTTTGCAACCACATCTTTTTATATACTTACATAAGGTATTACTTACCTTCCTTGTCTTCGAGCTGCTTCTTGGCAAGGCCGAGCTAGTTCTCAGACCGCTCGAGGCTCTGCTTCAATGCATCGACCTCCGCAGTCAGTGCGGTAGAGGTCAACAGCGCAGCCTGCATTCCCATATTGACATACTTATGTTAGACTCCTGCGTATACCTTTTTGATCCTTAGTTCGGCTTTTCTTTCCGAACACCAAACTGAGCATCAGGGCTACCGCTCATGCAGTAATATTTTTACATATCTTAAATACATACCTCAAAGCCCGTTAGAAGGTCGGCACGAGCTTGGCCAGCCCGCTCTTGGCGATCGAATCCTACGGATCACCACACTCATAATAGTGCGGTGCTCCTCGTCGATGGAGGTGCCGTTAAGCACCTCCAGATATCCGTGCCTCCGGTTGGGACGGAGGTCACCGGCGTTGTAGGCTTGCCCTTCTTACTAGGGGGTCACTGCCGGATTTGGAACCGTTGAAGGTTCGGTGCGGTGTCTCGCCAAGGGCCGGACTTGGAGCCCTTGGGGTCTTATCCCCTATGCGCTGGAGTCAGGAGGTCGCCACACGCCTCCGTGACCACCTCCTCCTAGCTTGGACCCTTTTGGGACTCCCCTCGGCATCATCCGCTAGGGCGAGGGAGGAGGCGGCCGAAGTGAAGTGCTATTCACATCGAATCTAACCCAGGAGCCGCTCGACGAAGCGCCGAGCCCGCCTTGGGTGGACTTGCATGATTATATTCGGCGTCGAAGATCTTTGTACAGTAGGAACGCCATGAGTTATTCGGTATCCGGATACTTACGATTTTGCGAGGGCTTGGCCTGGATGGCTAATCCTCTTCGCGAGTCATTCGGCGTTGGTGGAGTAGTCCGGAGGAAGGGTTCTTCCCTTTTTGGACCCTCCGGCCCCCCTAGTTGGGGCGGCCTTCCTTTTCTTTCCTCCCCCTGCTGGAGGGGGAGAGGCCTCTTCTTCCTCCTCCTCGTTTTCGCGGCAGGAGTCCGCCTCGGAGTCAACGGACGATGAGTCCGACACCACCGGGCGCCGGGAACTCTTTCGAGTCCCCGTGGCCTTCTTCTTGGCCTTTTTCTCCGGCACCATGTAAGGTGCGAGAGCCAACAGCCCGTCTGCGGGCGTCCATTGGTCTTCGGGCAAGGAGCTGGACAGTCGATCTGTCCGGTCTTCTTCTGCCATTCCTGTCAAAGGAACGGGAGCTTAGATCCCGCATAGAGTCAAACTATGAAAAACAAGTATCCCATAAAGGGTAAAATAAGCTGACTACGCTGGCTTGGCGCTTCACGCGGAATCCGCGATCCTCGGTGATGGGAGGGGGAACCTCGGCACCCTTGAATAGCACCTTCCAGGCATCCTCATGCGTTGTGTCAAAGAGCCTGGTCGAGTTTGGTCTTGGGCCGGGTTGAACTCCCATAAGTTAAAAGCCCGTCGTTGACACGGAGGATCTGGCGGATGAGCATGACCTGGACTACGTTGACGAAGTTTAACCTTTTGTCCACCAGGTCTTGGACGTGGGTTTGAGTCTGGTCCGCTCTTGAATTACCCCACGACAGCCCTTCTCTTTCCGTGAGGTGAGCCGTGTGGGATGCCAGATCGGAATTGAGGCGCTGCCCATTCAGGGTCACGCGGCTCGGTGACATAGAACCACCCCGATTGCCACCCCTTTATGGTCTCCACGCCGAGATATTGAGGATGAAGTTCGGGGCCAGATCATGGAAATCTAGGCCGTAGTAGAACATGAGTCCCCGGACAAATGGGTGAAGTGGGAAACCTAGTCCACGGAGGAAATGGGTGAGGAACACCACCCTCTCATGGGGCCTGGGGGTGGGGATGAGCTGCCCCTTGTCTGGGAGCTGGTGCGCAATGTCATTAGACAAGTATCCAGCCTCCCTCAGCTTCTTGATGTGTCCCTCCGTGATAGAGGAGGCCATCCACTTGCCTCCCGCTCCGGACATGGCTGGAGAAGGTTGAGGTGGGATGTGCGGACTTGGGCGCTGGAGCTCGAGTGCGCGAAAATGGATAAGCAAAGGAGGAAGAAGGCGTAGATGAGAAAGGTGGATCCTTATCCCCTTATATGGGCGGACGAAACTATGTGCCCCCACCAGCCTGGTAAAACTCGCTTACCTCCCAAGCACCGTAAATTAATGGCACGGTTGGGTTATCCACGCCCGTATTGATGAGAATCCCGGAATAAGGGGACACGATCTATGCTTCGACAAGACGTGCCAAGGAAACCGCCTCGCTAAGTGCCGAGGTGGGGCGGTAAAAGCGATTCGAATAAAGGCTTGGCGTGGTGTGATGTCACGCTGCAAAATACGCCGGTGATTGGATTTGTGTAAATATTATTCTCTCTACGGTGGTATGTGGAAATTATTTTGCGAGCCGACACTATCCTTGTGTTCAAAATCTTCTATGAAGTATTCGAGGAGGAACCCGCCTTGCAATGCCGAAGACAATCAATGCGCGGACTCGCGTCATTGAAGCCTGGTTCGGGGCTCTGAGGAGTCCTGGATTAGGGGTGTCCGGATGGCGGACTATGTCCTTTGGCCGGACTCCTGGACTATGAAGATACAAGATTGAAGACTTCGTCCCGTGTCCGGATGGGACTTTCCTTGGCGTGGAAGGCAAGTTTGGCGATACGGATATGTAGATCTCCTCCCATTTGTAACCGACTCTATGTGACCCTAACCCTCTCCGGTGTCTATATAAACCGGAGGGTTTTAGTCCGTAGGACGAACAAGAATCATACCATAGGCTAGCTTCTAGGGTTTAGCCTCTCTGATCTCGTGGTAGATCTACTCTTGTACTACCCATATCATCAATATTAATCAAGCGGGAGTAGGGTTTTACCTCCATCGAGAGGGCCTGAACCTGGGTAAAAACATCGTGTCCCTTGTCTCCTGTTACCATCCGCCTAGACGCACAGTTCGGGACCCCCTACCCGAGATCCGCCGGTTTTGACACCGACACTCAATTTTTTTTATCTCTCAATTTAAGCTTTGAGCTCTGGCACCTCTACAAATCCCCAATTCCCTCTACGAAGGGCCTTTCTTTTTTACTTTATGCAATCTTTATTTTTACTTGAGTCTCCAACTTCTCTTATAAAGCACCAACTAAGGGGCACTATGATCATACTTGAGCATTGGGTGTAGCTAATATGCGAGTGTGTTTCATGAATGGATCAATGATTGAGCGTGATGGGCTAGGGAGAACTTGCTTTAGTTTTGATATTTTCAAAGACATGGTTGCTTGTTGATATGCTTGAGTATTGAAATCTTCATGTCAAAACTAGACTATTGCTTTGAATCATATAAAAGTCCAAATATCCATGCTACAAAAGAAAGAATATGTGATGAATATGTTAGGCAGCATTCCACATCAAAAATTCTATTTTTATCATTTACCTACTCGAGGATGAGTAGGAATTAAGCTTGGGGATGCTGATACGTCTCCAACGTATCTATAATTTTTGATTGTTCCATGCGGTTATATTATCATTCTTGGATGTTTTACAATCATTTTATAGCAACTTTATATCATTTTTTGGTACTAACCTATTGACATAGTGCCCAGTGCCAGTTGTTGTTTTTTTGCTTGTTTTTTACTTAGCAGAAAATCAATACCAAATAGAGTCCAAACGTAGCAAAACTTTTTGGAGAATTTTTTTGGACCAGAAGGAACAACATGGGCCAAAGAAGTACCAGAGGGGTGTCCCGAGGGGGTCACAACCCACATGGGCGTGCCTGGAGGCCCAAGCACACCCATGTGGGTTGTGCCCACCTCGATGGCCTCACGCACCGCCTCTTCGCCCTATAAATACCCAAATATTCCCAAAACCCTAGGGGAGTCGACGAAACACAATTCCAGCCGCCGCAAGTTCTAGAACCACGAGATCCAATCTAAACACCATCACGGAGGGGTTCATCATCCTCATTGGTGCCTCTCCGATGATGCGTGAGTAGTTCATTGTAGACCTATGGGTCCGTAGGCAGTAGCTAGATGGCTTCATCTCTCTCTCTCTCTCTCTCTCTCTTGATTCTCAATACAATGGTCTCTTAGAGATCTATTTGATGTAACTATTTTTGCGGTGTGTTTGTTGGGATCCGATGAACTTTGAGTTTATGATCAGATCTTATTTATCCATGAAAGTTATTTGAGTCTTTTTTGATCTCTTATATGCATGATTATTTATAGCCTCGTATTTCTTATTCTAATCTTTGGTTTAGTTAGGACGAATAGATCGATTTTTCTTGCCATGGGAAGAGGTGCTTTGTGATGGGTTCAATTGTGCGGTGTTCTTTCCCAGTGACAGAAGGGGCGGCAAGACACATATTGATCGTTGCTATTAAGGATAACAGGATGGGTCTATTCCTACATGAATAGATATTGTCTACATCATGTCATCGTTCTTATTGCATTACTCCGTTTCTCCATGAACTTAATAGACTAGATGCATGCTGGATAGCGGTCCATGTGTGGAGTAATAGTAGTAGATGCAGGCAGGAGTCGGTCTACTAATACTGGACATGATGCCTATATATTGATCATTGCCTAGATATCGTCATGATTATTTGAAGTTCTATGAATTGCCCAATAGTAATTTGTTTACCCACCGTGTGCTATTTCTTGAGAGAAGTCACTAGTGAAATCTACGGCCCCCGAGTCTATTCTTTATCATATTTGCTTTGAGATCTATTTTTATTCACTTTTATTATCAGATCCATTATTCCAAAAACCCAAAAATACCTTGCTGCAGTATTTATTTGCATATTTTATTTCGTGTTTTATCGAGATCTATTTATCCAATCTGTCACAATTTTATCCCGTCAACTTGACAATTTCTGGCGCCGTTACCCAAAGAAGGGATTGACAACCCCTTATATGCGTCGGGTTGCAAGTATTTGTTCCTTGTGTGCAGGTACCATTTACGTTGTGTTGCTTGGTTCTCCTATTGGATTGATACCTTGGTTTCATAATTGAGGGAAATACCTACCGTAGCTGTGCTGCATCATACCTTCCCTTTGGGGAAATACCGACGTAGTTCAAGCGACATCATGGACGAGGATGAACTAGTACAGTGGGTGAGCTGCCTCGTGAGGGCTCTGAGGGTGAGACTGGATCGACCCCTCTCTACGATGGAGAATAGCCTATATTTATAGTGGCCTTGGTCCTCTTCCTTCATAGCTTAGGCGGGAAGGGATTCCACAACGGCCAATTTGAAAGGGGACATGAAGTACATCTTATCGTGACGAAAGGTGGTCTTCGCCTACAAAGCTTAAAGTTGTGACGCGGTGGTGGGCTCGGTGATGACATCTGTCCCGCCGAGCTCGTAGTCTTGGTCTCATTGCACCCGAACGGAAACCTTTGGGGGATTCCTTGGAAACCCGCGTACGCCCTTGCCTCCCTAGCACGAAAGATGAAATTGTCCTCCACTGCTTACCGGGCGCCTACTGCCTTTGGTCGTCATGGCTATCTGCTACCTCTTGAGTATCACGTTGGATTTCCTCAAGAGGAGAGGATGATGCAGCAAAGTAGCGTAAGTATTTCCCTCAGTTTTTGAGAACCAAGGTATCAATCCAGTAGGAGGCCACGCACAAGTCCCTCGTACCTGCACAAAACGATAGCTCCTCGCAACCAACGCGATTAAGGGGTTGTCAATCCCTTCACGGTACTTACGAGAGTGAGATCTGATAGAGATGATAAATAATATTTTTGGTATTTTTGGTATAGAGATGCAAAGTAAAAAGTAAAATGAAAAGTAAAAACAAAGCAAGTATTAAAGTGATGGAGATTGATAAGATGAGAATAGACCCGGGGGCCATAGGTTTCACTAGTGGCCTCTCTCAAGAGCATAAGTATTCTACGGTGGGTGAACAAATTACTGTTGAGCAATTGATGAGAATTGAGCATAGTTATGAGTATATCTAGGTATGATCATGTATATAGGCATCACGTCCGAGACAAGTAGACCAAACGATTCTGCATCTACTACTATTACTCCACTCATCGACCGCTATCCAGCATGCATCTAGAGTATTAAGAGAAAACAGAGTAACGCTGTAAGCAAGATGACATGATGTAGAGGGATAAATTCATGCAATATGATAAAAAACCCCATCTTGTTATCCTCGATGGCAACAATACAATACGTGCTTTGCTGCCCTTCTGTCACTGGGAAAGGAAACCGCAAGATTCAACCCAAAGCTAAGCACTTCTCCCGCTGCAAGAACTACCAATCTAGTTGGCCAAACCAAACGGATAATTCAAGAGACTTGCAAAGATAACCAATCATACATAAAAGAATTCAGAGAAGATTCAAATATTATTCATAGATAAGCTGGATCATAAACCCACAATTCATTGGTCTCAACAAACACACCGCAAAAAGAAGATTACATCGAATAGATCTCCACGAGAGAGGGGGAGAACATTGTATTGAGATCCACAAAGAGAGAAGAAGCCATCTAGCTACTAGCTATGGACCCGTGAGGGTCTCAAGTAAACTACTCACACTTAATCGGAGGGGCTATGGTGATGATGTAGAAGCCCTCCGTGGTGGATGCCCCCTCCGGTGGAGCTCCGGAACAGGCCCCAAGATGGGATCTCGTGGATACAGGAAGTTGCGGCGGTGAATTAGGTTTTTGCCTCCTGTTCTGATCATTTGGGGAAGTGCGAGGTATATATAGGAGGAAGGAGTATGTCGATTGGAGCAATAGGGGGCCCACGAGTGAGGCGCGCCTAGGGGCCCCACCCTCGTGACCGCCTCTTTGTTCCTTGGAGTAGGGTCCAAGTCCCCTGGATCACGTTCGGTGAGAAAATTACGTTTCAAGGTTTCGTTCCGTTTGGACTCCGTTTGATATTTCGTTTCTTGAAACACTGAAATAGGCAAAAACAAAGAATTTCGGCTGGGCCTCCGGTTAATAGGTTAGTCCCAAAAATAACATAACAGTGGAAAAGACAGCCCAATATAGTCCAAAACAGTAGATAACGTAGCATGGAGCAATCAAAAATTATAGATCCGTTGGAGACGTATCAGGCATCCCCAAGCTTAATTCCTGCTCGTCCTCGAGTAGGTAAATGATAAAGAGAATTTTTTATGCGGAGGGATACTTTGGCATAATTTCAATGTAAATCTTCTTAATTGTGATATGAATATTCAGATACGAATGAATACAAAATAAAAGTTCATATTGATAAAAGAAATAGTAATACTTCAAGCATACTAATCAAAGTAATCATGTGTTCTCAAAATAGCATGGCAAAAGAAAGTTCATCCCTACAAAATCATATAGTTAGGCTATGCTTCATTTTCGTCACACAAAGATGTTCCCAACTTCTATACCCCCGATGACAAGCCAAGCAATTGTTTCATACTTAAATAATCTCAAACTTTTCAACCTTCACGCAATACATGAGCGTGAGCCATGGATATAGCACTATGGGTGGAATAGAATATGATGATGGGGATTGTGTGGAGAAGACAAAAGGAGAAAGTCTCACATTGACGAGGATAATCAACGGGCTATGGAGATGCCCATCAATTGATGTCAACATGAGGAGTAGGGATTGCCATGCAACGGATGCACTAGAGCTATAAATGAATGCTCAACAAAAGAAAACTAGTGGGTGTGCATCCAAATTGCTTGCTCACGAAGACCTAGGGCATTTGAGGAAGCCCATCGTAGGAATATACAAGCCAAGTTCTATAATGAAAAATTTCCACTACTATAAAAAGACAACTTATGAGACTCACTATATGAAAAACATGGTGCTACTTTGAAGCACAATATATGAGACTCACTACATGAAGAACAAGGTGCTACTTTGAAGCACAAGTGTGGAAAAAGAGATAGTAACATTGCCCTTTTTATTTATTTTCTTTTATTTGGGGCTTTCTTTTTTTTATTTTTGGCCTTTCTCTTTTTTTTGGGCAATTCTCTAATAATGATGAGCATCACACTTCTATTGATTACAACATAAGGATTACAACTCGAAACTAGAACAAGATATGACTCTATATGAATGCCTCCGGCATGTGTAAGGATGGTGCAATGAATCAAGAGTGACATGTATGAAAAATAATGCATGGTGGCTTTGCCAAAAATACGATGTCAACTACATGATCATGCAATGGCAATATGATAAAAATAAAGTATGTCATGATGATGATGAACGGAACGGTGGAAAGTTGCATGACAATATATCTCGGAATGGCTATGGAAATGCCATAATAGGTAGGTATGATGGCTGTTTTGAGGAAGATATAAAGAGGCTTATGTGTGATAGAGCGTATCATATCACGGGGTTTGGATGCACCGGCGAAGTTTGCACCAACTCTCAAAGGTGAGAAAGGGCAATGCACGGCAATCCGAAGAGGCTAGCAAAGGCGGAAACGTAAAAGTGCGTATAATCCATGGACTCAACATTAGTCAAAAGAACTCATATACTTATTGCAAAAATTTAGAAGTCATCAAAAATCAAGCACTACGGCGCATGCTCCTAGGGGATAGATTGGTAGGAAAAGACCATCGCTCGTCCCCGACCGCCACTCATAAGGATGCACAAGCCAGGTACACTTCCTGTTTCAAATTTGTTACACAACTTTACCATACGTGCATGCTACGGGATTTGCTTACTTCGACACAAGCATTCTTTAAATTCATAATCACCCAACTAGCATGACTTTAATATTACCACCTCCATATCTCAAAACAATTATCAAGTATCAAACTTTTCTTAGTATTCAACGCACTCAAAAGAAAGTTTCACATATCTTGAATACCAAGTATATTAATTTTAAGCAAATTACCATGCTATTAACGACTCTCAAAATTGTAGCGAATGACCTCGTGACGGTCAAGCCTCACGTAGTATCTCATGCCATCCTCGGATCAAGATGTCTTTGGCACACACAAGACATCAATGTATATATCAAAGTGCAATCACATGTATAAATAACGTAAAACTGATATATATACCTCATAAGTCACAGCGGAAACAAATAGTCGGGTGTGGAGTCCCATCAACGCCATCGGCAGGTTGAGTGTAGACTGTAACCCTGTATCGTAACTCTTACTCGTCGAGGAAATATCTGCAACATGATACGTTGCAGCCGTGTAGGTCAAGATACATTGAATGTACCCCAAGAAGATCACAATAAGAGAAAACAGATGATAAACTATACTATATGCAGTATGACTTTGTGGCTCTGTATCTGAGTTTTGTTTGCGTAAAAGCTTGTTTTATTTTCCCTACATCAAAGGAATAAATGAAGTATGTACTATAGAGTTTCCTATCATGACATGGTTCCGCCAACCGATGTCTCATAGCCCAGAATCATCATAAGTTGCCCACAATTAAGTTATCAATCCGGTGTTGAGAGTTCCGAGATAGATCCAAGTCCAGAGGCTCAAATTGTCCGTGAATCGGGACACGGCTAATCGATTAGGTTTAACCCTCTGCAGAGGTTTGTACACTTTACCCACAAGATTCGATCCCTCTTTACGTTCTCGCACTTGAGGCGTTTGAGAACAAGACGCATCAAACATGGTCTTCGAAGAGTTCCTCGACCAATCGTCCGGTACTCATCCCATCCTACCGTAGTTCTACATCCGCTAGTACCGCCCCAGCCAGAGTCACAACTAAGGTCAACCAAGCCAGAGCCCATAATGACTTGCGGTTGCACAGTAAGCTTCCGGCGTGAAGTATTCTTCCGTCTCTTTGAGTCTGGGTGAAGCTTTCCGCAAGATGTCATGGCGCTTCTCCATGCATCTCGCCAACCACTGGTTTCTCCAGGTGCCGTCCAACCGTCCTTCACCCAAAGAGTGTGTATTGAATTCTGTCTCGAGTCTTGAAGTCTTGAGGCCTTGAAGATGCAGTCCTTGCAGATTCCATCATGGAGTTGTCGCCATTGACGAGAGTCCTCCTTCTTCACACCACTCGTGCACTCATACCAAACCCCGCCTACTATAGCGTAGCATTAAAATAAATAACGTCCCGGCTTGGTAACGAGGTGATGGGTTCCTACCTCATGCATACCACGAACTACAAGAATTGATTATCACTACTTGGAGGGATTGTTGCGAAGATGACACTAGATGCAATAAAACACATAGGTATGAAAAACATGGTCAAAGTGAACTTGCCTTTGTCGACGATCTTGAAAACTAGGGACTCGTGGTAGCAAGCTTCAAGACCGGAAATTCTACCGAGGCAAACAATAACTATAATAAGCACATAGCATAAGATCACATAACACAATAGCATAGTAATATAACACACCAAAACAAACGAATCAAAACCCAAAGGAAAACTCGAAGAACTCCAACTCAAAGTTTTCCTACTTCAAGCAACAACTAAAATAGTTTTACATAACAAAAATTTTTCTTAACATAACCTAGGCATGGTTTTATGTTACCTAACAGAAAAGAATGCATTATGCAGTTAGGAGCAAAAAGAATCAATTTAAAGGCTATTATAAAACTCCTATTAGGCCTAATTCAAATTCTATTAAGAACAATAAAATAAAAGTTTTATTTATTATAAATAAAATTTCATCCCATAAAGTGACAGAAACTGTCCTAGAATAATCAATCACATGTGAAAAATAAATTTATTTACTAATTAAAATAATAGGAAAACAGTAGCTAGTTAATTAATTAGGATTAACAAGATTCTGCTTAAAAATATTTTTTTATTAATCCTAAAATACTCAAACTAATTTCTATGGTTTGGCAATGTCAAAATAAAGTTGGGACAAAAAGAATCATCCAAAAATAATTTGTCTAACTCAAGTTATAGCAGATTTACTATTCTGACCAAAACTAAATTAAAGCAATTTAAAATAATTTTAACATAGCTAATTATATATGATACAGAAACTATAGAAAATTTGCGAACCAACAAAAAAAGAATCACTTAAAAATATTAAGTAGAATAAAAGTTATGAATTTTTCAATTCTAAAACTATTCTGTTAAAAACAGAAACGAAAAATATTAACTAAAAAGAAAAACTGGCTAATGGGCCTATCTAACGCTTCGGCGTTAAATAACTAAACTACGCACGCGGAATAAAACCGAGTCGGCCCGGTCTAATCTAACCTAACTAAAACCAAACTAAACCGGAACTAAACCGGTTTATTTGAAATAAACCTACCCCTTCGGGGGGATCTAATCTACACCCTCCGCGTTAGATCGAACGGCGGAGGGGAGTCCGGCGACTCACCGTGGCGGCGACGGGCGACGCAGAGCTCGGGCGGCGACGGTGCGGGGTCTCCGGTGGTCGGGACGACGCGAGAGCCTCCGCTGGTTCGGCGAGCAAGGGGGCTTCGGGTGGAGTCGGGCGAGCTCGAGGGTGGCTGGGCGGTCGGGCGGGCTAATGCGGCGGGCGGCGCTGTCTCCGTAGGGTTTATGGCGAGGGGAGAGTCGGGCGAGGGGGGGTGACGGAACGGGCAGGGGGGGGTATTTAGGGGAGCACCGACTTGGGCGAGGCGACGGGCGTAGGGATCGCGCGATCCCGGATCTCGGATTCCCATGAGCGCGGCGGCCACCGGGCGTGGGGAGGAAGAAGAGGGGTGGGGTCCGCCGCGCGGGGGAGAGGGGCGCGGGCGGTCGATCGAGCCGGGGCGTGTTCGGGCGAGGTGGCTCGCCGCTGGCTCATTGGCTGGCCTCCGCCGCTGGTGGGCCGGCAAGGCGCTATCGGGCTGGCCGGGTGGCCTGGCTGGCCGGGCCGCTTTGGGTGTTGGCTGGGTTATTGGCCGCGCCTGTGGGCTTTTTTTTTCTTTTTTTCCATTTTTTTGAGAATAAAAACATATAAAATATATATAAAATATAAATATTTTATATAGGACATATATATATCAAAATGATCAGAAAAATATTTCCTACAACATGAACTATTTTTAAATTTTAAATAAAATACACAAAAATTCAAATAAAACCAAGAGTGTTTCTGCTCTAATAAAATTCAATAAAAATCATTTTAAAAATACCAAAATGACTTCAAATTTATTTTCTCCTAATTTTCCATTGAAGGAAATCATTTTACCCATATTTCCATTTATTTATTTTTAGGAGAAAAATAATTTTGAATAAAATCCAAATAATTCCAAATTTGAAGGGGAGTTTCAAAATACCTTCAAATGACTTTCAATTTGATTCTTTTTAACTTCCAACTCATATTTCATATAATTGAAGAAGTCATTTTATCTTCCCTCATGAAAATCATTGAGTTGCATAAAGCTTTGAATTTGTAATATTCTCAAATGAAATTCAAATCTTTTCAAAGCCCTTTTCATTTCAAATGGAAGAAGTCATGTCATCCTCACTCTAGGGTTTTGTGTTGGAATGAAATTGAATTCATTGAGATCCAAAAAGGGCAAAGGGGATAGTTTGGGAAAGTCATTTCATTCCCTCTCATTCAACTTTTAAAAGTTTCAAATTCCAATCAATTTCACTCAATCAATCAAACAAACAATCGCATAACAAGCATAGTTATTTATTTAATATAACATTCCAAAATTTAGAATTTTGGGATGTTACAAATCTACCACACTTAAAATGAATCTCGTCCTCGAGATTCGAAGAGGCTAGAAAGAAATGGGTTAGGTTTGGGGTCTTCAAAATCCATCGATCGGAATGGTCTAGTGTGCTACCACACTTAGAAGCATGGTTATGTTCCGACAAAACTCATGTACTTCATCCTTAGGGTTGGCGGTGTCGATCTTCTCATATCTTCGGTATGAATACTTTACTGATACTCTTCCGGTAGGGGCATAACCCTTTCCACAATATCATGTGTCATTTCATCATGGTAAGGTTCTTCCGAGACTGGGTCAGAGGTGCTACCACACTTAAAAACAAGGTTACAGTCCCAATAATCTCAGATACTTCCTCTGGAGTGTTGACAATGTATGTCTCTTCACATATCTTACAATAGCTCCTTCATTAACGCTCTTACATCGTAAACATAGAGTTTTCCTCGAAATCTTGGGTCGGTTCTTCAAAGTTGTGGTTCGTCCGAGACTGGACCTTCTTAGCCGATAGGTCCGCCGCCAATACTAAACAACTATCGAAAATCTCATGGTGGTCGACAATTCATGGTTTCTCCCGCAGGAAAACGGGTCGGGTTGGATCTCAACAGATAACCTACGATTGGCAACGGTTTACTCGTAAAGGGTTCCATCGTCCTACCATTCTATGGTTTTATGGCTTATCGCTACGACACTCTTCTAAGGTTTTCAAGGCTCTCTCGATTTTCTATCAACATATGATAGTTCATGATAGAAGTCTTCGGTATGGGGCCAATCCATCCTGCATTTGAATCATTACCACATACGTAAATATCGAATCACGTATTCTAACACTTGGGCATACTCACAAGCATTGCAGAATTTCTCTTGTCGATTTAACCGAGTTCGTATAAATCCATGGTTTCGCAAGCCAAACAAAACATCTATCGTTACTTCACCACTCTCGAGGTTTTTGCGTAACCTCCTATGAAACGATATGCGATTGGATCACCGATTCCTCCAAATTTCTTCCTTTATCAAGGTTACATCTGTTCCTTATCAAAATCCTGGGCCTGTGGGTTATGGCCCACTTCAACACTAGTGCAGCTTTAACTCATCCTTGGAGTTACATTTGTTCCATATTCCAACATTACACCGACTTTAATTCCATCAGTACTTCCTTTCTTCATATCGATCATATCAAATAAAACTCCAACTCATTTTGTCCAACTTCACTCCGTGGAATATCATTATCATTTCCATGGGTCAAGTGTCCTCACAGGGTACTACCACCCTTAAATGCACAAATTCTTCCATAGACCATATTTTTCTCATATCCTAAAATGGTCAAAACTCTTTGTTCATGGAGTAACAACTCATAAAATTCAACATATGAAATCATCACACCTTAACTTTATTGATTCATGCATTCATTACAATCTCTGAGCACCCATTACATAACTCAACTCATCGAACTCATAAAAATAAAATTGCTTCTTACTACCAATATCAAAGTTCCAACTACTCACTCCAAATTTTCATCTTGCTCGGGACATTTGGTAGCATAATGTCCTGCTTCCTTGCAATGAAAACAAATAACTTTCGATAAGTCTTTGGGCTTCTTGGAGATGGTGCCTGCTCCTTGAGTTCCTTGCTTCCTTTCGAGACAATGATTGGCATAATGCCCGACGTCCTTACATTCAAACAGTAATATGACTCTTGTCCCTCTTTGCGTAAATTGGGTTGTTACGAGGGTGTCTTTATTTTCTCTTCCGGGTTTCTCCGTAATGATCGAGCTTCTATTTCCCGAGGGTCAAACTTCACTTGCTGTCAGGAAATATCCCGGATACTCTTTTCTTTCCTTGGTGCACATCGTGAAAAATGTCCTTCTTCTCCACATGAATAGCGTGCATTGGAGTAAAATCTGTTGAGGCCCTTTTCCATCGTGGTCTTCAACCCATTCCTTCATCATAGGTTCTTCTAGACCTTCCTTGAGGGCTTCCTTCATTCCATCTTCCTGCTTGAATAGTTTGTTGCACTGGAGTAAATGTGACACAAGACCGGGTAGTGGGGTGGTTCCTTCACACAGGAAGCAAGCCACCCGACTAGTTGGGCATTCCTCACCGGGTGTTTCTCCTCACAATGAGGGCATCCATCTTTGTGTTCCTCCGGTGTGTCCTATTTCTCCGCAAATCTTGCAGGCACAAGGTTTACTTCTTGGTGTATCATTGTGCTTCCGGATAAGACGTGATCTCATGAGGGTCTTCTTGAGTTCCTCCCAAGTTCTTACTCCATCAAATCCCTGTATGGCTTGATGCATTTTCCACCAGGTTGCAGCACTTTCTGTAAAGTACTGAAGAGCATATTGAACCTCATACTTCCTTGAAACCAAATTGCTCCCGAAGTGATTCTCCATGTTCTGAATCCATAGCTCTGCCTCCGGCTGGGTTTTCGGTCCAGAGAATACCGGTCCAACTTCATTCATCATCTAATGGGTCCAAGAGTTTTGGGATGAAATATGAGAGAAGAATGGAGGGATATACACACAATACAAACAATAGTTTTGAAGAAACGAGTTTTATTTTGTGGCTGTCGGAAAACATCAAACAAATGACAGCTCACAAATCGCCGCATCTAACGTAAGTGTATAACAGGGGTTTGGTCTTTAAAGGTCAAATAATTCTTCAGGAACTTCAAATTCTTCAAGTCTTCAGAGTCTTCAATTGTTGCAGCTGCAATTCTTCCAACGCATGGTGAAATCCTCTTTACGCTGAAATGGCAATCAGTTGTCCGATATCTCTAATTCTTGGAGTGACTTCAGTTGATCTTCGGTGTGGTCAAAAGGGAAAAGGGGTATATTCTAACTATTTGAGGTGAGAGTGTCTATTTGATAAAATCAGAAATGATGAGAAGTAAGAGTCTTTTTGAAAATAAAGTTTTAGAAATTTCCTGTCCTAGGGCTTTTCGATTTCTAGGGTCACGTCCCATACCAACATGTGCTCGATACCATTTCAGAAGCGACCCGACCTCGGACGGTCAAGCCTTCCGTGTATCTGTGCCATCCCCGGATCAGTATGCCGGCACACAATACAGTACATCAATGTATATATCAAAGTGCAATCACATGTATAATTAACGTAAAACTGATATATACCTCATAAGTCACAATGAAACAAATAGTCGGGTGTGGAGTCCCATCAACGCCATCGGCAGGTTGAGTGTAGACCGTAACCTCGTATCGTAACTCTTACTCGTCGAGGAAATATCTGCAACATGATACGTTGTAGCCGTAGGTCAAGACATTGAATGTACCGGCAAGATCACAATAAGAGAAAAACAGATGATAAACTATACTATATGCAGTATGGCTTTGTGGCTCAGATTCCGAAGTTTTGTTTGCGTAAAAGCTGGTTTTATTTTCCCTACATCAAAGGAATAAATTAAGTATGTACTATAGAGTTTCCTATCATGACATGGTTCCGCCAACCGATGTCTCATAGCCCGTAATCATCATAAGTTGCCCACAATTAAGTTATCAATCCGTGTTGAGAGTTCCGAGATAGATCCAAGTCCAGAGGCTCAAATTGTCCGTGAATCGGGGACACGGCTAATCGATTAGGTTTAACCCTCTGCAGAGGTTTGTACACTTTACCCACAAGATTCGATCCCTCTTTTATGTTCTCGCACTTCGTATGCGTTTGAGAACAAGACGACCAAACATGGTCTTAGAAGAGTTCCTCCGACTAATCGTCTGCAGACTCATCCCATCCTACCGTAGTTCTACATCCGCTAGTACCGCCCCCAGCCAGAGTCACAACTAAGGTCAACCAAGCGAGCCCATAATGACTTGTGGTTGCACAGGTAAGCTTCCGGCGTGAAGTATTCTTCCGCCTCTTTGAGTCTGGGTGAAGCTTTCCGCAAGATGTCATGGCGCTTCTCCATGCATCCCGCCAACCACTGGTTTCTCCAGGTGCCCACAATCGTCCTTCACCCAAAGAGTGTGTATTGAATTCTGTCTCGAGTCTTGAAGTCTTGAGGCCTTGAAGATGCAGTCTTGCAGATTCCATCATGGAGTTGTCGCCATTGACGTAGAGTCCTCCTTCTTCACACCACTCGTGCACTCATACCAAACCCCGTCTACTATAGCGTAGCATTAAAATAAATAACGTCCCGGCTTGGTAACAGGGTGATGGGTTCCTACCTCATGCATACTACTCAACTACAAGAATTCAAGATCACCATCGGAGGGATTGTTGCGAAGATGACACTAGATGCAATAAAACACATAGATATGAAAACCATGGTCAAAGTGAACTTGCCTTTGCGACGATCTTCAAAACTAGGGACTCGTGGTAGCAAGCTTCAGACCGGAAATTCTACCGAGGCAAAACAATAACTATAATAAGCACATAGCATAAGATCACATAACACAATAGCATAGTAATATAACACACCAAAACAAACGAATCAAAACCCAAAGGAAAACTCGAATAAATCCAACTCAAAGTTTTCCTACTTCAAGCAACAACTAAAATAGTTTTACATAACAAATTTTTTTCTTAACATAACCTAGGCATGGTTTTATGTTACCTAACAGAAAAGAATGCATTATGCAGTTAGGAGCAAAAAGAATCAATTTAAAGGCTATTATAAAAACTCCTATTAGGCCTAATTCAAATTCTATTAAGAACAATAAAATAAAAGTTTTATTTATTATAATAAAAGTTCATCCCATAAAGTGACAGAAACTGTCCTAGAATAATCAATCACATGTGAAAAATAAATTTATTTACTAATTAAAATAATAGGAAAACAGTAGCTAGTTAAATAATTAGGATTAACAAGATTCTGCTTAAAACTATTTTTTTGTTAATCCTAAAATACTCAAATTAATTTCTATGGTTTGGCAATGTCAAAATAAAGTTGGGACAAAAAGAATCATCCAAAAATAATTTCTCTAACTCAAGTTATAGCAGATTTACTATTCTGACTAAAACTAAATTAAAGCAATTTAAAATAATTTTAACATAGCTAATTATATGTTATACAGAAACTATAGAAAATTTGCGAACCAACAAAAAGAATCACTTAAAAATATTAAGTAGAATAAAAGTTATGAATTTTCAATTCTGAAACTACTCTGTTAAAAAACAGAAACGAAAAATATTAACTAAAAAGAAAACTGGCTAATGGGCCTATCTAACGCAGGGCGTTAAATAACTAAACTACGACGCGAATAAAACCGAGTCGGCCCGGTCTAATCTAACCTAACTAAAACCAAACTAAATCGGAACTAAACCGGTTTATTTGAAATAAACCCATTTCTTCGGGGATCTAATCTACACCCTCCGTTAGATCGAACGGCGAGGAGGAGTCCCATGACTCACCGTGGCGGGCGACGGGCGACGGCAAGAGCTCGAGCGGGCGACGGCAAGGGGGTCTCCGTGGTCGGGACGACGGCGGAGAGCCTCCGTGGTTCGTGAGCAAGGGGGGGCTGTGTGAGTCGGGCAGCTCGAGGTGGCCGGGCTGCCGGGCGGGCTAATGACACGGGCGGCGGCCAGCTGGTCTCCAAGTAGGGTTTGTGGCGAGGGGAGAGTCAAGGGGGGGGGGGAAGTGAGGAACGGGCGAGGGGGGTATTTATAGGGGGAGCACCGATTAGCAGGGGGCGATCCGGCGAGGGATCGCAAGGGCGGATCCCGGATCTGCGGATTCCGTGGCGAGCGGGCGGGCGTGGGGAGGAAGAAGAGGTGGGGTCCGCCTGGGGGAGAGGGGCGGGCGGGCGGTCGATCGAGCCGGGCAGGTTCGAGGCGAGGTGGTCTCGCCGTCATGGCTGCTGGGCTGGGTCGGCCGGGTCAGGCCGGTGGTGGCTGGCGGCCTGGCCGGTCGGTCGGCTCGGTGCGCTGGTCGGGCCTGGTCACTGGCCCGCCACTGGCTGGGCCGGCACTGGTGTTGGCTGGGCCGTTGGTTAGCCGGGCGCCTGTGGGCTTTTTTTTTCTTTTTTCCATTTTTTTTGAGAATAATATTACCACCTCCATATCTCAAAACAATTATCAAGTATCAAACTTTTCTTTGTATTCAACGCACTCAAAAGAAAGTTTCACATATCTTGAATACCAAGTATATTAATTTTAAGCAAATTACCATGCTATTAACGACTCTCAAAATAATCTAAGTGAAGCATGAGAGATCAATAGTTTCTTTAAAATAAATCCACCACCATGCTCTAAAAGATCTAAGTGAAGCACTAGAGAAAAATTATCACGCCTAAAAGATATAAGTGAAGCACTATGAGCAAAACTATCAAGCTCAAAAGATATAAGTGAAGCACTATAAGCATTCTATCAAATTCCAATTTATGTATGGCTCTCTCAAAAGGTGTGTATAGCAAGGATGATTGTGGTAGACTAACAAGCAAAGACGCAATTAATACAAGACGCTCCAAGCAAAACACATATCATGTGGTGAATAAAAATATAGCTCCAAGTAAATTACCGATGGAAGTAGACGAAAGAGGGGATGCCTTCCAGGGCATCCCAAAGCTTTGACTTTTTGGTGTCCTTGGATTATCTTGGGGTGCCATGGGCATCCCCAAGCTTAGGCTCTTGCCACTCCTTGTTCCATAATCCATCAAAAGAATTTACCCAAAAACTTGAAAACTTCACAACACAAAACTCAATAGAAATCTCGTGAGCTCTGCTAGAGAAAGAAAACAAAAGACTACTTTAAGGTACTGTAATGAACTAATTCTTTATTTATATTGGTGTTAAACCTACTGTATTCCAACTTCTCTATGGATTATAAACTATTTTACTAGCCATAGATTCATCAAAATAAGCAAACAACACATGATAAACAGAATCTTTCAAAAACAGAACAGTCTGTAGTAATCTGTAACTAACGCAAACTTCTGGAACTCAAACAAATCTACCAAAATTAGACGACCTAGACCATTTGTTTATTGATCAGCAGCAACTCGAATCATTATTGTTTCACGTTCTGGTGATTTTTAATAATTCGGGCACTGAGCGCAAAGTTTCTGGAAATTACACCAAGATCAAATAAGTATCATCCAAGAAGATCCAATAGGTCTAGCTCGGCACAAACACTAATTAAAACATAAAACCACATCTAAACAGAGTCTAGATGGATTATTTATTCCTAAACAGAAGCAAAAGCAAAAAAACTAAAAATAAAAATGGGCTGCCTCCCAACAAGCGCTATCGTTTAACGCCCCTAGCTAGGCATAAAAGCAACGATAGATCTAGGTATTGCCATCTTTGGTAGGCAATCCATAAGTGGCTCTCATGATAGATTCATATGGTAATTTTATTTTCTTCCTAGGGAAGTGTTCCATGCCTTTCTTTAATGGAAATTGGAATCTAATATTCCCTTCTTTCATATCAATAATTGCACCAATCATTCTAAGGAAAGGTCTACCAAGAATAATAGGACATGAAGGATTACAATCTATATGAAGAATGATGAAATGTACGGGCACATAATTCCTATTTGCAACAATAAGAACATCATTAATTCTTCCCATAGGTTTCTTAATAGTGGAATCCGCAAGGTGCAAATTTAGAGAGCAATCATCAAAATCACGGAAATCTAGCAAATCGCAAAAAGTTTTGGGAATGGTGGAAACACTAGCACCCAAATCACATAAAGCATAAAACTCATGATCCTTAATCTTAATTTTAATAGTTGGATCCCACTCATCATAAAGTTTTCTAGGGATAGAAACTTCCAACTCAAGCTTTTCTTCATAAGATTGCATCAAGGCATCAACGATATGTTTAGTAAACGCTTTATTTTGACTATAAGCATGAGGAGAATTTAGCACGGATTGCAACAAGGAAATACAATCAATCAAAGAGCAAATTTCATAATTAAATTCCTTGAAATCCAAAATAGTGGGTTTAGCAACGTCTAGGGTTTTGATTTCTTCAATCCCACTTTTATCAATTTTAGCACCAAGATCTAAAAACTCTGAATTTTTGGAACGCCTTCTAGGTAAAGGTGGATCATATTCAGTCCCATAATTATAAAGATTCATATGGTAATTTTATTTTCTTTCTAGGGAAGTGTTCCATGCCCTTCTTTAAGGGAAATTGGAATCTAATATTTCCTTCCTTCATATCAATAATTGCACCAATCGTTCTAAGGAAAGGTCTACCAAGAATAATAGGACATGAAGGATTGCAATCTATATCAAGAACGATAAAACCTATGGGCACATAATTCCTATTTGCAACAATAAGAACATCATTAATTCTTCCCATAGGCTTTTTAATAGTGGAATCCGCAAGATGCAAGTTCAGAGAGCAATCATCAAAGTCACGGAAATCTAGCAAATTACAAAAAGTTTTGGGGATAGTAGAGACATGTGGCGACCGGTTTTCCGGGTATTAAATTTCCAGAAAATGGCCCTTGTGCTCACCAGCCCCAGGATTACTGTTAGCTGATGAGGCACCAACTTGGTACAGAAATTCCAAGCAAATACAAAATATGTAGTACAGGACCATTCTGGTCTGTGAGTACAACAAATTTTGGTTTCTAGTGGTTGATGGCGGAAGCGGTTTGGATCATCAGCGTCTATGGGACTCCATTTCCCACAGGAACAGTTGACCAGGTTAACTCGTATCTTCGCGAGGCTACTATCACCGTTGCTTAGTCTCCGGGGCTGTCGTTGCAACGCTCCTCTCCGAGTAAGAAATCTGGCCAAGACAATAGCCAGGGACAAGCCAGTGAGTACTTTGAATGTACTCGCAAACATCATGAACACAGTGGATAATATAATTACTAATCATGCAATCGCCATATTCTATGCTCACATCGTCACCAAAAATTAAAGTCCGTTATGCATGCAAGCAGGTTACTTATAATGCAACATGAATATGTGGTAATGGAGTGGGAATAAAATGTTACGATCAGGCGTCAAATGACACCACATAAAAGGGCTTATAAAGGAAATAAATAACTTGATAATGTTACGATCAGGCGTCCTCGTGACACCACATAAAGGGCTTATAAAGGAAAATAAATAACAAGCAATGCCATAGTTCAAGGCGTCTCAAATGACACCACATAAAGGGCTTATAAAGGAAAATAAATAACAAGCAATGCCACGATCCTAAGGCCTCAAATGACACCACATAAAGGGCTTATAAAAGAAAATAAATAACAAGCAATGTTACCAAGGCGTCTCAAATGACACCACATAAAGGGCTTATAAAGGAAAATAAATAACAAGCAATGTTACGATCAAGGCGTCTCAAATGACACCACATAAAGGGCTTATAAAGGAAAATAAATAACAAGCAATGCCACAAATAAGGCCTCAAATGACATCACATAAAGGGCTTATAAAAGAAAATAAATAACAAGCAATGCCATAGTCGGGCGTCTCAGCGACACAACATAAAGGGCTTATAAAGGAAGATAAATAACAAGCAATGCCACGATAAGGCGTCTCAAATGACACCACATAAAGGGCTTATAAAGGAAATAATCGCAATAATTATCCAGTAGGTAGAACCGTTCCAGGGTACTTAATATTTCAAATAATATAATGGGTTAGTCCATAATAAAAATAAGCATGACTATTACAAGTCATCAGTCATGATCCACGTTCTGGTTTAGTAGTTTCTCCTCCAAGACCGCACTAAGACCGACACTCGACCCATCCTGCATCGTAGTCCTTAACCATGGACACGGCTATTCGAATAGATTTATTCTCTGCAGAGGGTGTACTCTTTACCCACTTGTAACAGATTTCTTTAGTCCATCGGGACTAATTCCATCTACGGTCTTTTAGTTGAAAACACACCTGACTTGCACACACCAGCTTAACTTACCCGTGTCTATAATCACCCATGACACCTGCCAAGCAAAACTCTAAGTGGGGAGGCTACAACCTCGCGTTGCATGGGATCAAATTTATATCGCACGCCTCTGAGGTGGCCTCCCTCTCGGTCTCAACCGGAAACACCCATGCCCCGGACCAGGTGGCATGCCTACCACTACCACCGGTATCTTCCACCATGGCCTCTACATGCGGTATGTGCTAGAAAGGGGTTGACGACTTTATCGAACTGTACCATACTTGTTGTAGAGACAGGTGGTAGTACTAAACAAGTATGGGGAATTCTTTGGAACAAGACTCGATCTATAGTCGACTCAGGAGGTTTAAGTATTCCTGCATGAATAGCATAACGAATATATTTCATTCAATGCATGTAATCACCACTCATCATATCCCTCATGCCATGCAGGACACACTTGTCTCGACGAGGAACTAGGGACTAGATCTGGTCTACCCAAGATGTAGAGACTTTCCCGTTTCCTTCCGATAGGCACGAAAGGCATACGAGGATGATCGTTATCACAAGCCTATCCATTTCCAACAGCAAGAAAGTTTCAAATAAGCATTCATGCAAATGATCACATCACCACATAAAATAACGGGTTCCACGTATTGAGGTGGTGTCATAATCGTGTCGAACAATGCATGCAAAATATTATGCCAGGTTCGTAATGCTTTCCTTCAAGGTGTGGAAAGGCAGGAGCACTCCCCAAAACTTTTGAAAGTTTTCTCCTCTCTCAAAAATCCTATTTAATAAATTTTTGAATCAATATATAGTTTCAAAACAGTACCAAAAAGTTGTCTGAAAATATTTGAAATAAATTTTAAAATAAACTACACAATATTTGAAAGAGGTAGGAAAAAGAATCAATTCATTTGGAGTTATATTTAAAAAGTTATGGCCACTCAAAGTTCTAGTCAAAATCTGTTTTTAAAATAAAACAAAATAAAAGGAAAACGTTTCGAACTGACCACGTCGAAGGCGTATTTTTGATTTACGCCTCCACTTACTCCAGCGTGGGCCGGCACGTGGAGTCATCGGCAGTGGGCGGGGGACCCACCGGTCAGGTTTGACTGGTTTTCTCCCACCTCTTCCTCTGCCCCGAGCGGAGGCGGGACTCCGGCGATGCTCGCCGGTGAACGGCAGCACCGTTCGGGAAACGGAGGTCACCCATGGGCTCAGGGGGTCGAGGCGGCCCCTCCGGTAGTCGCTACGGTCCCCGGGATAGATGGAGCTGCCGGCGGCGAGCTCCGCAGCGGACGGTGGCCGTCGGGCAGAGTGGTTTTTCTCCGCTGAAGTCCGGATCAAAATTGGGTGGGGATGGACTCACGAGGGGTCGAGGGAGCTCCTGGTGAAGAGAGTGGAGAGGGGGAGGCTCTGGTGGCGCCGGAGTGGCCGGGACAATGGCGGTGGCTGTGATTGCCGGAGATGAGGAAGACGACCCCTCTGGTCTTCCTACTACTACGAGCGAATCAGTGGGGGAGAGAGAGAGGTTGCTTTAGGCCTGGACGAGCTCGGGGGTCCTATTTATAGCGCATCCATGGCGGTTCCGCGGCCGAGGATAAGGGCGGCGGCGAACCGCCTCCCTGTTGCTGCAGGAGGACGTGGCGGCTGACAGCGCTGCACGAGCAGCGAGGATGAGGCTGAGCTGTTCCGCAGGGTAGGTGGCGAGCGGAAGGGCTTGGGCGGCACCGACCGGCAGAGACGCTACCGGCGGACGCCGGCAGCGCCAAGGGGGGCTCTAACGGCGGTGTCAGCAGGGCACCAGAGCTGCTTGGCATGATGCGGTGAGAGGAGAGTGCGTGGGGCGCTGCTCGCGGTGTGGGCAAAACCAGGGCGCGACGCGCGGCTCGGCGGCTGCGTGCAGCAAAACGCGTGCTGCTCGCGCTGGCCAGCACGCACGACGGACGTGCTCGACAAAATGCCGTATGCTAGAGGTCTTGGGGAGGTTGGGGTTTAACAGACCTAGGTTAGGAGTAATCGGGAGTCTATTGGACAAGGTGGTTAGGCAAGGGAAGCAAGTTCGTAGTGCAAACTAAAACTCATGTCAAAACTGGTCATGCCCATAAAGTGTTTGACAGAATGCCCCATTCACCTAGGTATTTCTTGGAGTGGTCAAGTCTTCCAGAGTGGGGCCTCTTTAGATGAAAAGGAGGGTGGTGAGGTTAGTTTGCCAAAAGAAGAAACTTGCTAGTGCAAGTTTTGCAAAACTTCGATTACAGATGAAGGTAAATGGCATCAATGCATGGACCAAAAATCTCCCAATGGGTTCATGCTCTTGGACTTAAGGGTTTTGCAGGGAGAACTACAAGTAGGAAAAGGAATCACAAAGAAAAGGAGCAAGTTAAAATAAAGTTGTAGTACAAATCATCAAGTTGGACGTAATGGAAATGAGGTTGATTCAACCGATATTTCCAAAGAACATCACTAGGTTTTTTTGCATAAAGTGGAATAATATGCTCCTACTGACATCCCAAAATTTTGGTAGAAGTTTTAAATAATTATTTAAATAGGTTGTAGTGCAAAACTGTCAACTCGGCCAGATTTGAAAACTTGGTGTAGAACTCAAAATATCCAAGGAATGAAATATATTTTTGCATAAAAGTGTTTTAAAAACATCACATGACATCTCCAATTTTTGGTGGAATTATTGAATGGGTTTATAAAAGGGTTGCAGTGCAAATGGGACCCTAAACTTATGAAAAACTAAATTAGAGAAATAAAGCTCAGGGAAAGATAATTATATAAATAATCCTACTGATAAAAGAATTGTTTTATTTGAGAGGAAAATAAGTCCAACACAATTGGGAAGTTTTTCACTTGAGGTAAAAACTCCATAAAAATAAAGGGAAGAAAGGTTCTGAAATCAAAAGAAAATCCAGAAAACAAAATTTTATGTTTCCTGGCAAAATTTTAATTAATAAAACAAGGTTAAAATTTTGGGGTGTCACAACGCTACCCCCCTTAAAAAAATCTCGTCCTCGAGATTTGCTAAGGGTTGCCTTTTAAAAAAAATTACCAAATTGAAACAATTACTTTACTTAAGCGGTAAAAAGCGGCTACAGTGAGAGGGCAATGAGTGGTGCAAAAATACAGTGTGGGACACTAGTGCTGCGTGGAAAAATCTACGGTTAGGGGCAAAAACGAGAGATTTCTACGCTGGATATAAATTTATAATAAATTCTAAATCTTAAAATACGATGGTCGTACCCGAGAGCACAGTGCTCCCTCTGGCTGACAGGTGGACCCGGCCCACCGCCTGGCCTCTTCTTCTTCCTCCGCCCTCTCTTCTCTCTCTCTCTCCAGGCCGCTTTCCACGCGCTTTCTCCATGACGTCTAGCGCGTGGGGCATCTAGGCCGCATCACAGGTAGTGTGCGGCGATGCCGGCTACCGGTGCAGCGTGCACTCACCTCATGCCAATGTGTCGCTTCAAGCCGTCATGGATTCGCCCGAACACCGGTGATCGAGCGACGAGCGGGCGCTGGTGGACCTTGCCCACCGTGACACCGAGCTCGAGCTATAAAATGACCGGGTGCTCCTTTCTTCTTCCTTACACCTGGCCTCGCTCCTCCTTCTCCTTCCTTCCTCTCGCCTCCGTTTGTCAAGCTCGAGGCGAGGCTCTTATGGTGGAGGGGTGCCGATCGTACGTGATCCCGGTGTGCGGAGGGTCGGCAGCCGCGGCTGGGCTCTCCGTGCTCCTCGCGGCGCTGGCGATCCTCGATGATCGCCGTGATGTTGCTGCTCGGTGTTGGCTCTCCGGTGGCGGTGATCACGAGGACTAGGTGTGATGCCGGTGCTAATCGTTGCCGGTGTGCCCGAGGTGATTAGTATCCGGATGATTATCTGCTAATCTCTCCTTTGGAGGTTGTGGTGCGCTTAGGGAGGAATCGTGGGATGCAACATGGTTACTTGCCTTTGTAAGCAGTATGAGTCCGAGTGGTTGTGGATCTGCTGCCGTGGTGTGGCGTGAATAAAAATAATCCATGTCGCGAGAAGATAGATGATGCAGTAACTTAGGGAAAAGAAATCTCACTCCAGGATTTTTCGCGAGAGAAATCAGAAAAATCTAGTGTTAAACCACATCAAAATTACTCAAATAAATAAAAAACTAAATAATTTATTTGCCGCACCTCCTCGGGGTACCACGCATAAGTTACAATGCAATAATAAATGTTGCAATAATAAAACACAGCAGTGACGTCTAAAATGAAAACGGTAACTGGACTGGGTCCCGAGAAAACGTCTCTGGTACTGGTACACACTCCTCTTCTATCGGGGGAAGTGAATTGACAAGTCAATGTATGTGTCTCTCCTGGTCGGGCCTCAGTGGCCTGCCGATGGCAATCTGAGGATTCAAATCAGCGAGACTCTAGAGATAACCCATTACTCGATGGTTCAAACGTTCTTGAGCAATGACATACTGGAAAAGATTGGCCAGTACTGGGTCTCTCTCAATTCGTCCACCAGGAAAAGATGTTACTCCTCCGGGTGCTGCACAGCTCGGAAAGTAATAATACCCTCATTCGTTGGCATAGGGTACCGCGAATAGAAGGCGAGCAAGTGCTTCATACGCAGCAGCTTCTAGGGCCATATGTGGGGTCGGCATAGATTTCCCCACGAAGGAGACCTCCGTTGGGTCTTGGTTGGAGTCTACGGGAGGTATGTGTACTGCTGCCCAATATTTCGAGGTGGAAGGAGTGATTCTCGCTTTGAACAGCTCGTACTGGGGTGGCTGGGTAGAACCCATGGTGCTGCAGGTAAAGTCCCACAATATTTTGACAAAACTACCTGGGGTTGCATCTGGGGTTCTCAGATAAATGCTAGGGCTCGGCATGGCAAGAAAGGGTTGTGAGGATGGTACACAAGGTGAGGGGTGCTTGGTAAGGTCACGAGGGGGCCTTTTTATAGCACTGGAGCTGGGTCATTTACCGTGGTGAAAGGTAATAAATTTGCTAGATCAGCTCCAAGGGTCGGGGTCAAAGCCACAGATACAAATCTCACCAAAGTGGCGTATCACCGTGGGGGGTTGTCGGGTAGTTTTTGGTAGCTGCGCCAAGGATTAGAAAATTACACCGCATGTCGACATATCCATGCAAGGTTATTATTTAAAAACGTAGGCATCGCGACGTGTCAAGCGCTTTTTATTTACAAGGTCACACGATTACAAAGCGATGATACATCGAGACTCGTCTCTACTCGGGTGACTTAGTTCACCTCGCTTACATCCAAACGGGCGTGCCTTGTGGATGTCGAGGCTTCTCCTCGGGTCTCACCGCCGGATTTGCTTGGAGGTGGTTGAGGGGCTGCAGGGTCGTGGTGGCGATGATGACCATCGCGGGATTGTTGGCCACAATCCCGGCTTGAGCACTTCTGGGGTCATCAAAGCACCTTGGTTGATGGCCGGGCTGACCTCGTGGTCTCGATCGGTGTCCGAACAGCACGACCGGGTTGTCAGCGCCGGGTTCGTCTTCCCTCGCTGTCGGGCTCGGGCGAACCAGCTCTCCACGAGCTGCGATCAGATCAATGGTGATTTGATCGAACAGTGCCTCTAGTGCACCTACATAGCGCACTAGGTGCAACAATGCAGGATCTGTCTCGTGATCTCCGTTGGCAACTTGGGGTGGTCTGCCATACCCTTCACGTCTGGGGTAGTAGTAGAACGAGCGATGCTTAACTCGGGCGATAATCGCGGAGTTGAACTATAGCCTCTCGAGCAGCTAGCTGAATGGCTTGTGGCTCGAAGGAAGTTGTCCTTCCGTGAACTCCGTATATGCGTTACGGCGGCATGCACCCCTACCGTAGATGTGTACAAAGGCCTGTAATTGACGGCTCATCGCTCATGGGTCCTTGGTACACAACATATTCTCGGGGCTCTTCTAACGATAGGCACGACGGGTGAGGTTTGAAGTATGGTCACAAAGCCTCCAAGGTTGGTTGCTGTGGTCTCATTGTGCACGACGGGGCCAGGCATTATGGCTTGGTTTTGGGGTAGTGGCTGTGCTGTGCTGGGTTGGGGCTAGCGTGCCCTTTTTATAGGAAAAGGGGACGGAGTCTTCCTTCGCACGCTTGCGAACGAGACATCTTAGGTGTTGGTTACTGGCGCGAGATCGACGGGCTAGGTTGATAGGTTGGGCACCGACTGCCAAAAGGTGTCAGGCTCACTGTGTGGCTATCTTGCATGGGAAGTTTGGCCGAGGTTAGGTTAAGGTCTGGTGGTTTGGTTAACCAAGGTTTTTTGACCTGGCTAAGATAGGATTGGCCAATGGTCACTGCTCGATACCAAGTTTGTGGCGACCGGTTTTACGGGTATTAAATTTCCGTAAAATGGCCCTTTGTGCTCACCAGCCCCGTGATTATCAAGTTAGCTGATGAGGCACCAACTTGGTATAGAAATTCAAGCAAAATACAAAATATGTAGTACAGGACCATTCCGGGTCTCGTGAGTACAACAAATTTTGGTTTCTAGTGGTTGATGGCGGAAGCGGTTTGGATCATCAGCGTCTATGAGACTCCATTTCCCACAGGAACAGCTGACCAGGTTAACTCCTATCTTCGCGAGGCTCCTATCACCATTGCTTAGTCTCCGGGGCTGTCGTCGCAACGCTCCTCTCCGAGCAAGAAATCTGGCCAAGACAATAGCCAGGGACAAGCCAGTGAGTACTTTGAATGTACTCGCAAACATCATGAACACAGGGATAATATAATTACTAATCATGCACTGCAATATTCTATGATCACATCGTCAGTCAAAAATAAAGTCCGTTATGCATGCAAGCAGGTTACTTATAATGCAACATGAATATGCGGTAATGGAGTGGGAATAAAATGCCACGGTGCAAGGCCTCAAAGCAACACCACATAAAGGGCTTATAAAGGAAATAAATAACAAGAATGTTATTAATGGAAGGCGTCTCAAATGACACCACATAAAGGGCTTATAAAGGAAAATAAATAACAAGCAATGTTACGATGGTGTCTCAGTGACACCACATAAAGGGCTTATAAAGGAAAATAAATAACAAGCAATGCCAAGGCGTCTCAAATGACACCACATAAAGGGCTTATAAAGGAAAATAAATAACAAGCAATGCCACATAGGCGTCTCAAATGACACCACATAAAGGGCTTATAAAGGAAAATAAATAACAAGTAATGCTACACGTCAAGGCGTCTCGGTGACACCACATAAAGGGCTTATAAAGGAAAATAAATAACAAAGCAATGCCACAATGGGCATCTCAAATGACACCACATAAAGGACTTATAAAGGAAAATAAATAACAAGCAATGCCATTATCAAGGCCTCAAATGACACCACATAAAGGGCTTATAAAGGAAGATAAATAACAAGCAATGCTACGATTAGGCCTCAAATGACACCACATAAAGGGCTTATAAAGGAAATAATCGTAATAATTATCCAAGAGGTAGAACTGCTCCAGGTACTTAATATTTCAAATAATATAATGGGTTAGTCCATAATAAAAATAAGCATGACTATTACAAGTCATCACCATGATCCACGCTCGTTTAGTAGTTTCTCCTCCCAAGACCGCACTAAGAACAACACTGACCCATCCTGCATCGTAGTCCTTAACCATGGACACGGCTATTCAATAGATTTAATCTCTGCAGAGGGTGTACTCTTTACCCACGAGTAACGGATTTCTTTAGTCCATCGGGACTAATTCCATCTACGGTCTTTTAGTTGAAAACACACCGACTTGCACACACCAAATTAACTTACCCGGTTCCGGAATCACCCATGACACACATCAAGCAAAACTCTAAGTGGGAGGCTACAACCTCGTAGCATGGGATCAAATTTATATCGCGCTCTAAGGGGTGGCCTCCTCTCGGTCTCAACCGAAACACCCATGCCCCGGATGTAGCGACCGACCTCAGCACGGTCAAGCCTTCAGGTTATCTTGTGCCATCCTCGGATCAAGATGTCTTTGGCACCCACAAGACATCAATGTATATATCAAAGTGCAATCACATGCATAAATAACGTAAAACTGATATATACCTCATAATACTCAATGGAAACAATCAAACGGGTGTGGAGTCCCATCAACGCCATCGGCGGGGTTGAGTGTAGACCGTAACCCTGCATCGTATTCTTACTCGTCGAGGAAAATATCTGCAACATGATACGTTGCAGCCGTGTAGGTCGATTACATTGAATGTACCGGCAAGATCACAATAAGAGAGAACAGATGATAAAACTATACTATATGCAATATGGCTTTATGGCTCAGATTCGAGTTTTGTTTGCGTAAAAGCTGATTTTATTTTACCTACATCAAAGGAATAGAATGAAGTCTGTACTAAGGAGTTTTCTATCATGACATGGTTCCGCCAACCGATGCCTCATAGCCCAAATCATCATAAGTTGCCCACAATTAAGTTATCGATCCGGTGTTGAGAGTTCTGAGATAGATCCAAGTCCAGATGCTCAAATTGTCCGTGAATCGGGACACGGCTAATCGATTAGGTTTTAACCCTCTGCAGAGGTTTGTACACTTTACCCGCAAGATTCGATCCCTCTTTACGTTCTCGCACTTCGTGGTGTTTGAGAACAAGACGACCAAACATGGTCTTCCAAGAGTTCCTCGACCACCGTCCGTGCCCATCCAATCCTACCGTAGTTCTACATCTGCTAGCACCGCCCCAGCCAGAGTCACAACTAAGGTCAACCAAGCGAGCCCATAATGACTTGCGGTTGCATGTAAGCTTCCGGGCATGAAGTATTCTTCCGCCTCTTTGAGTCTGGGTGAAGCTTTCCAGAAGATGTCATGGCGCTTTCTCCATGCATCCCGCCATCCATCGGTTTCTCCAGGTGCCCGCCAACCGCCCTTCACCCAAAGAGTGTGTATTGAATTATTGTCTCGAGTCTTGAAGTCTTGAGGCCTTGAAGATGCAGTCCTTGCAGATTCCATCATGGAGTTGTCGTCATTGACGTAGATCCTGCATTCTCACACCACTCTCGTGCACTCATACCAAACCCGTCTACTATAGCGTAGCATTGAAATAAATAACGCCCCGGCTTGGTAACAGGTGATGGGTTCCTACCTCATGCATACTACTCAACTACAAGGATTCAATAACACTCCGAGGGGTGGTTGCAAAGATGCCACTAAATGCAATAAAACATAGGTATGAAAGTATGGTCAAAGTGAACTTGCTCGGTAATACTTGATGAAGATAACAATATTTGTCGAAAAATGACTTGGTAGAACTAATCGTCACTCCGTTGAAAATCTATATAGTCAAACATAGTATTCACATAAGCAAACATCCTAGCAAACAATTTTAGCTTTTCGAAATAACAATCAAAACAGCAAGGAAAATCGATAATAAAACTCAAACAAAATCAAAAGAAACTTCAAATAAAACTACAAAGAAAAATTACTAACGAAGATCTATGACTTTGCTACAAACATCTAATATAGTTTTGCCGTAAGTAAAAACTTAACAACAATTAAAATACTAAACTAATAAATTAACAGAAAATAAAAATGTAAAATAACTAATTTAACAGAAAGTATTTTTTTCCATAAAATTTTATTTGCAAAAAGAAACAAATAAAAAGCTTTTATAAAACTCTAACTATGACCTATAGAAGGTTTCATACAAAACTAAGGAAAATAAATTTTTTAAATAAAAATAAATTTTTCCTGTTTTCTAACAGAAACACAACTAATTTTGTCAAAAGTGACAAAAATAAATAATTTAAAACTAATAAAAACAATAAAGAAAAAGCTAAAACAGAACTAATAATAAAACAGTACTGTTTTGCTAAAAACCTAATTTAAATTAACCTAGAAATAATATACTAAATACTACTGGATAAACAAAGGTCCTAGAGACCAGGAGCAAAAGAATTAATTAAAACCTATTTTTAAACTCCCGGAATAAGCAAAACAAGCTTTAATTCAAATCTGATCTAACTCAATTTTTATAAATCCAAACATAGACAAATTATATATTTTTGGAAACTACAAGAAAATTGTGATCTAACGCAAAAAGAATCAGCATCATTGGACTTCTAGATCAAAAGTTATAAGCTAAACAAGAACGGAACTAAATCTGTTACGGAAATAAATCTGAAAACGAAAACGGAGTTACCTGAACGAGAGGCAGAGATGGTAGGAAGTAGACGGCGATGTGGAGGGCTGCTCCGGCGAGGGGGCGAGGTCGCCGACGAGGTGGGGGTGGCGGAGGAGGTCGGCGCTAGGGAGGTGGCGCTGGGCGATGGGGAGGTTCCAGGAGAGCTCCTGGTGAGCGTTTCTAGGCAGGAAAAGGAGGACGGTGGCGAAGGCTACGGGCAGGGAGGGGGCGTGGTGATGGGAGAAATGGAACGAGGAGAGGGAGGGGGTTTTATAGGCGGTCTCGGGAGGCGCTGGGATGGAAAGACGAGGGAGATCGGGAAGGTGGAGATTCCTGTCTCCATGGATATGGAAAGCTTCTAACGTGAGAGGAAACAGAGGAAGGAGATGATCTCTTGTTGGGCTAGAATAGGAAAGTGCTTAATGGGCCAGCAGGTTTTTCCTAATAAAACGATTCCATTCCTATTTTTAAAATTAGGAAACTAAAACAATAAAAGGAAATCAAATCAATTCGAATAAAGAGTTTTTATATACTAAAATTATCAGAAAAATAAAATGTAGATGATGAGCATTATTCCACGGCCAAAATAAAAACTTAAAAAAATGTTTTTCAGAAAATCCCTAAAGGCTTTATTTCTTTTTGCAAATAATTTTTAAATAAAAACTTTGGTTTTTCTTGGCTCAAATATTTTCAAAAATGCCCCTGATGTTGGAGGGTCAGTTTCCTCCGCTCTTTCTAGCTTGCAAGAAATTATTTTCGGGTATTTCTCGGGAAGAAAAATAGAGAAGCAAGTGCAAATATTTGAAAGAATTAAATTGCAAAACTCCGCTCAAATTCTTTATAGTTGAAGAAGTCATGTCATCTTCTCTCATTGATTTTAATAGGATGAATTTGAATTTACCGGAGAAGGGAAAGTCATTTTATTCCCTCTCATTCAAAAGTTTTGAAAAGGTTCAAATTTCACTCAAGTTTAATTCACTCAAGCAAACAAACAAACAATTCAATTAATTATATTAACATTCCAAAATTTGGGATGTTACAAACCTACCACACTTAAAATGAATCTCGGCCCTCGAGATTCAAGAGGCTAGCAAGAAAAGGTTAGGGTTTGGAGGTCTTCTAGTAAATATTTGGTCGGAAGATCGTGGGTGCTACCACACTTAAAAACAAGGTCATGGTTCCAATAAACTCAGATACTTCCTCTGGAGGGCTGACAATGTATGTCTCTTCACATATCTCAAAATAGCTCCTTCATTAGCGCTTCCGTCAGAAGCATAGAGTTTTCCTCGAAATCTTGGGTCGGTTCTTCAAAGTTGTGGTTCGTCTGAGACTGGATCTTCTTAGCTGATAGGTCCGTGTCCATTCTAGACAACTATCGAAATACTCATGGTGGTCTACCATTAATGGTTTCTCCCGAGAAAATGGTCGGGTTGGATCTCAACAGATAACCTACGATTGGCGCCGGTTGCCTCAGAAGGGTTCCATCGTCCTACCATTCTATGGTTTTATGGCTTATCGCGTCGACACTCTTCTAAGGTTTTCAAGGCTCTCGATTTTCTATCAACATATGATAGTTCATGATAGAAGTCTTCGGTATGGGGCCAATCCATCCCGTGCATTTGAATCATTACCACATACGTAAACAAAGTGAATCACGATTCTAACACTTGGGCATACTCACAAGCATTGCAGAATTTCTCCTGTATTGAACAGGGATCGGGTAAATCCTTTGGTTCTGCAAGCCAAACAAAGCATCTATCGTTCTTCACAACTCTTGGGTTTTCGTAACCTCCTAAGAAACGTCTGCTGATCAAAACGCTGTTTTTTCCATAATTTCTTCTTCTAGGGAGTACTTGATCCTTATTTATTCTTGGACCTGTGGGTTATGGCCCACTTCAACACTAGTGCAGCTTTAACTCATCCTTGGAGTAACTCTCTTGTTCCATATTACACCTCCTTTAAATCCAAGAGTACTGCTTCTTCACACCATCATATCAAAAGCAAAACTCCAACTTTTTTTTTCCTTCAACTACAAATCCGTGGAATATATATTTTCTTATCCATTAGTCTAGTCTTCTTCACAGTGGTACTACCACCCTTAAAATGAAGTTCACAAATCCATCCATAGACCATATTTCTCATATCCTAAAATGGTCAAAATCTTTGTTCATAGAGTAACAACTCAGAAAAATCCATGTATGAAATCATGACACATTAACTTTATTGATTTCATGAATTCATTACAATATCCGAGACTTTCATTACATAAATTCAACTCCATATCCTTATGGAAACAATTGCTTCCTACTACACTTATTACCAATATCAAAATTCCAACTACTCAGCTCCAAATTTTCATCTTGTCGGACATTTAGTAGCATAATGTCCTGCTTCCTTGCAGCGAAAACAAATAACTTTCGATAAGTCTTTGGGCTTCTTGGAGATGGTGTCTACTCTTTGGGTTCTTGGCTTCTTCTCTCGACATTTACTAGCGTAATGACCTAAATCCTTGCACTGTAATAAGTGATATGACTCAGGTCCTTCTCTGCGAAAATTGTGTTGTTCGGGGTTGCCTTTTTTTCTCTTCCTGGATTTCTCTGTAATGATCAGAGCTTCTATTTCCGAGGGTCAAACTTCATCATTGCCGGAAATATCCGGATACTCTTTTCTTTCCTTGGTGCACATCGCTAAAAATGTCCTTCTTCTCCACATGAATAAAGGTGCATTGGAGTAAAATCTGTTGAGGCCTTCTCCATCGTGGTCTTCAACACATCTGCTCATCATGTGTTCTTTCATAACTTCCTGGAGGGCTTCTTTCATTCCTTCTTCCTGCTCCTGAATAGTTTGTTGCACCATGGGGTAAATGTGACACTGGTCGGGTAGTGGGTGGTTCCTTCACACAAGAAACAAGTCACCTGACTAGTTGGGCATTCCTCACCGGGTGTTTCTCCTCACAATGAGGGCATCCATATTTGTGTTCCTCCTGGTGTGTCCTATTTCTCCGCAAATCTTGCAAGCACAAGGTTTATTTCTTGGTGTATCATGGTGCTTCCGTGAGACGTGATCTCAACAGGTCTTCTTGAATTCCTCCCAAGTTCTTGCTCCATTAAATCCTTGTATGGCTTGATGCATTTTCCACCAGGTTGCAGCACTTCCTTAAAAGTAATCAAGAGCGCATTTATACTTCATTCTTCCTTGAAACCAAATTGCTCCCAAGTGATTCTCCATGTTCAATCCATAGCTCAGGACTGGCCGGGTTTTCGGTCCAGAGAATACTGGTCCAACTTCATTCATCATCTACTGGGTCCAAAAGTTTTGGGATGAGATATGAGAGAGGTGGGGAGGGATACACACAATACAAACAATAGTTTTGAAGAACGGGTTTTACTTTGTGGCTGTCGGAAAACATCAAACAAATGACAGCTCACAAATCGTCGTGATCTAACGTAAGTATATAACATGGGTTTGGTCCTCTAAAGGTTAAATAAATCTTCAGATTCTTCAAATTCTTCAAGTCTTCGAGTCTTCAATTGTTGCAGCTTCAACTCTTCTAATGCATGGTGAAATCCTCGTTACTTTGAAGAGGTCATCACCTGTCCGATATCTTTCTTGGAGCGGCTTCATTGATCCTTCATGTGGTCAAAAGGAACAGGGTATATTCTAACTATTTGAGGTGAGAGTGTCTATTTCATAAAATCAGAAAAGACGAGAAGTAAAGGATCCTTTTAAAATAAAGTTTTAGAGATTTCCTGTCCTAGGGCTTTCCGATTTCTAGGGTCACGCCCTACAAGTCAACATGTGCTCGATACCATATTCAGAGCGACCGACCCGACCTCGACGGTCAAGCCTACGTATTACCGTGCCATCCTCGGATCAAGATGTCGGCACCAGACATCAATGTATATATCAAAGTGCAATCACATGCATAAATAACGTAAAACTGATATATACCTCATAATACTCGCCGAAACAATCAAACGGGTGTGGAGTCCCATCAACGCCATCGGCAAAGTTGAGTGTAGACCGTAACCTGCATCGTATTCTTACTCGTCGAGGAAATATCTACGCAACATGATACGTTGCAGCCGTGTAGGTCAAGACATTGAATGTACAAGCAAGATCACAATAAGAGAGAACAGATGATAAAACTATACTATATGCAATATGGCTTTATGGCTCAGATTCGAGTTTTGTTTATGCGTAAAAGCTGATTTTATTTTACCTACATCAAAGGAATAGAATGAAGTCTGTACTAAGGAGTTTTCTATCATGACATGGTTCCGCCAACCGATGCCTCATAGCCCAAAATCATCATAAGTTGCCCACAATTAAGTTATCAGTCCGTGTTGAGAGTTCTGAGATAGATCCAAGTCCAGATGCTCAAATTGTCCGTAATCGGGACACGGCTAATCGATTAGGGTTTTAACCCTCCGCAGAGGTTTGTACACTTTACCCGCAAGATTCGATCCTCTTTTACGCTCTCGCACTTCGTGGTGTTTGAGAACAAGACGATCAAACATGGTCTTCCAAGAGTTCCCACGACCACCGTCCAAGTGCCCATCCAATCCTACCGTAGTTCTACATCTGCTAGCACCGCCCCAGCCAGAGTCACAACTAAGGTCAACCAAGCCAGAGCCCATAATGACTTGCGGTTGCATGTGTAAGCTTCCGGCATGAAGTATTCTTCCGTCTCTTTGAGTCTGGGTGAAGCTTTCCGCAAGATGTCATGGCGCTTTCTCCATGCATCCCGCCATCCACTGGTTTCTCCAGTGGTGCCCACAACCGTCCTTCACCCAAAGAGGTGTGTATTGAATTCTTGTCTCGAGTCTTGAAGTCTTGAGGCCTTGAAGATGCAGTCCTTGCAGATTCCATCATGGAGTTGTCGTCATTGACGTAGATCCTGCATTCTCACACCACTCGTGCACTCATACCAAACCCCGCCTACTATAGCGTAGCATTAAAATAAATAACGCCCCGGCTTGGTAACAGGGTGATGGGTTCCTACCTCATGCATACTACTCAACTACAAGGATTCAATAACACTATCGAGGGGTGGTTGCAAAGATGCCACTAAATGCAATAAAACATAGGTATGAAAGTATGGTCAAAGTGAACTTGCTCGGTAATACTTGATGAAGATAACAACGCTGTCGAGAAAATGACTTGGTAGAACTAATCGTCACTCCGCTGAAAATCTATATAGTCAAACATAGTATTCACATAAGCAAACATCCTAGCAAACAATTTTAGCACTCAAATAACAATCAAAACAACAAGGAAAATCGATAATAAAACTCAAACAAAATCAAAAGAAACTTCAAATAAAACTACAAAGAAAAATTACTAACGAAGATCTATGACTTTGCTACAAACATCTAATATAGTTTTGCCGTAAGTAAAAACTTAACAACAATTAAAATACTAAACTAATAAATTAACAGAAAATAAAATGTAAAATAACTAATTTAACAGAAAGTATTTTTTTCCATAAAATTTTATTTGCAAAAAGAAACAAATAAAAAGCTTTTATAAAACTCTAACTATGACCTATAGAAGGTTTCATACAAAACTGAGGAAAATAAATTTTTTAAAATAAAAATAAATTTTTTCCTGTTGTCTAACAGAACACAACTAATTTTGTCAAAAGTGACAAAAAGAAATAATTTAAAACTAATAAAAACAATAAAGAAAAAGCTAAAACAGAATTAATAATAAAACAGTACTCTTTTGCTAAAAACCTAATTTAAATTAACCTAGAAATAAAATACTAAATACTACTGGATAAACAAAGGTCCTAGAGACCAGGAGCAAAAAGAATTAATTAAAACCTATTTTTAAACTCCCGGAATAAGCAAAACAAGCTTTAATTCAAATCTGATCTAACTCAATTTTTATAAATCCAAACATAGACAAATTATATATTTTTGAAACTACAAGAAAATTGTGATCTAACGCAAAAAGAATCAGCATCATTGGACTTCTAGATCAAAAGTTATAAGCTAAACAAGAACGGAACTAAATCTGTTACGGAAATAAATCTGAAAACGAAAACGGAGTTACCTGTACGTGAGGCAGAGATGGTAGGAAGGAGACGGCGATGTGGAGGGCTGCTCGGCGAGGGGAGGTCGCCGGGCGAGGGTGGGGTGGCGGAGGAGGGGCTGGCGCTTAGGGGAGGTGGCGCTGGGCGCTGGGGAGGTGCCAGGAGAGCTCCGGGTGAGCGTTTCTCGGCAGGAAAAGGAGGCCGGTGGCGAGAAGGCTCCGGGCAGGGAGGGGGCGTGGTGATGGGAGAAATGGAACGAGGAGAGGGAGGGGGTTTTATAGGCGGTCTCGGGAGGCGCTGGGATGGAAAGACGAGGGAGATCGAAGGTGGAGATTCCTGTCTCCATGGATATGGAAAGCTTCTAACGTGAGAGGAAACAGAGGAAGGGGATGATCTCTTGTTGGGCTAGAATAGGAAAGTGCTTAATGGGCCAGCAGGTTTTTCCTAATAAAACGATTCCATTCCTATTTTTAAAATTAGGAAACTAAAACAATAAAAAGGAAATCAAATCAATTCGGAATAAAGAGTTTTTATATACTAAAATTATCAGAAAAATAAAATGTAGATGATGAGCATTATTCCACGGCCAAAATAAAACTTAAAAAATGTTTTTCAGAAAATCCCTAAAGGCTTTATTTCTTTTTGCAAATAATTTTTAAATAAAAACTTTGGTTTTTCTTGGCTCAAATATTTTCAAAAATGCCCCTGATTTTGGAGGGTCATTTTCCTCCGCTTTTCTTGCTTGCAAGAATTTATTTTTCGGGTATTTCTCGGGAAGAAAAATAGAGAAGCAAGTGCAAATATTTGAAAGAATTAAATTGCAAAACTCCGCTCAAATTCTTTATAGTTGAAGAAGTCATGTCATCTTCTCTCATTGATTTTAATAGGATGAATTTGAATTTACCGGAGAAGGGAAAGTCATTTTATTCCCTCTCATTCAAAAGTTTTTGAAAAGGTTCAAATTTCACTCAAGTTTAATTCACTCAAGCAAACAAACAAACAATTCAATTAATTATATTAACATTCCAAAATTTGGGATGTTACAAACCTACCACACTTAAAATGAATCTCATTCCCCTCGAGATTCAAGAGGCTAGCAAGAAAAGGTTAGGGTTTGGAGGTCTTCTAGTAAATATTTGGTCGGAAGATCGTGGGTGCTACCACACTTAAAAAACAAGGTCATGGTTCCAATAAACTCAGATACTTCCTCTGGAGGGTCGACAATGTATGTCTCTTCACATATCTCAAAATAGCTCCTTCATTAGCGCTCTTCCGTCGTAAGCATAGAGTTTTCCTCAAAATCTTGGGTCGGTTCTTCAAAGTTGTGGTTCGTCCGAGACTGGATCTTCTTAGCTGATAGGTCCGTGTCCATTCTAGACAACAATCGAAATACTCATGGTGGTCTACCATTAATGGTTTCTCCTGCGAGAAAATGGTCGGGGTTGGATCTCAGCGTATAACCTACGATTGGCAGCGGTTGCTCGTCAGAAGGGTTCCATCGTCCTACCATTCTATGGTTTTATGGCTTATCGCTATTTACACTCTTCTAAGGTTTTCAAGGCTCTCGATTTTCTATCAACATATGATAGTTCATGATAGAAGTCTTCGCATGGGGCCAATCCATCCTGCATTTGAATCATTACCACATACGTAAACAGTGAATCACGATTCTAACACTTGGGCATACTCACAAGCATTGCAGAATTTCTCCTGTATTGAACAGGGATCGGGTAAATCCTTTGGTTCTGCAAGCCAAACAAAGCATCTATTGTTCTTCACAACTCTTGGGTTTTCGTAACCTCCTAAGAAACGTCTGCTGATCAAAACGCTGTTTTTTCCATAATTTCTTCTTCTAGGGAGTACTTGATCCTTATTTATTCTTGGACCTGTGGGTTATGGCCCACTTCAACACTAGTGCAGCTTTAACTCATCCTTGAGTAACTCTCTTGTTCCATATTACACCTCCTTTAAATCCAAAGTAGTACTGCTGTTTCTTCACACCATCATATCAAAAGCAAAACTCCAACTTTTTTTTTTTCCTTCGAACTACAGTCCGTGGAATATATATTTTCTTATCCATTAGTCTAGTCTTCTTCACAGGGTACTACCACCCTTAAAATGAAGTTCACAAATCCATCCATAGACCATATTTCTCATATCCTCTAAAATGGTCAAAATCTTTGTTCATAGAGTAACAACTCAGAAAATCCATGTATGAAATCATGACACATTAACTTTATTGATTTCATGAATTCATTACAATATCCGAGACTTTCATTACATAAATTCAACTCCATATCCTTATGGAAACAATTGCTTCCTACTACACTTATTACCAATATCAAAATTCCAACTACTCACCTCCAAATTTTCATCTTGTCGGGACATTTAGTAGCATAATGTCCTGCTTCCTTGCAGCGAAAACAAATAACTTTCGATAAGTCTTTGGGCTTCTTGGAGATGGTGTCTACTCTTTGGGTTCTTGGCTTCTTCTACGACATTTACTAGCGTAATGACCTAAATCCTTGCACTGTAACAAGTGATATGACTCAGGTCCTTCTCTGCGAAAAATTGTGTTGTTCGGGGTTGCCTTCTTTTTCTCTTCCTCGGATTTCTGTAATGATCGAGCTTCTATTTCCCGAGGGTCAAACTTCACTTGCCGGGAAATATCCCATACTCTTTTCTTTCCTTGGTGCACATCGCTAAAAATGTCCTTCTTCTCCACATGAATAGCGTGCATTGGAGTAAAATCTGCTGAGGCCTTCTCCATCGTGGTCTTCAACACATCTGCTTCATCACAGTTCTTTCATAACTTCTCGGAGGGCTTCTTTCATTCCTTCTTCCTGCCTCTGAATAGTTTGTTGGACCATGGGGTAAATGTGACACTGGTCGGGTAGTGGGTGGTTCCTTCACACAAGAAACAAGTCACCCGACTAGTTGGGCATTCCTCACTGGGTGTTTCTCCTCACAATGAGGGCATCCATATTTGTGTTCCTCCGGTGTGTGTCCTATTTCTCCGCAAATCTTGCAAGCACAAGGTTTATTTCTTGGTGTATCATGGTGCTTCCGGGTGAGACGTGATCTCAACAGGTCTTCTTGAATTCCTCCCAAGTTCTTGCTCCATTAAATCCTTGTATGGCTTGATGCATTTTCCACCAGGTTGCAGCACTTCCTTAAAAGTAATCAAGAGCGTCACGATACTTCATTCTTCCTTGAAACCAAATTGCTCCTCAAGTGATTCTCCATGTTCAATCCATAGCTCGCATCTACTGGGTTTTCGGTCCAGAGAATACTGGTCCAACTTCATTCATCATCTATCGGGTCCAAAAGTTTTGGGATGAGATATGAGAGAGGTGGGGAGGGATACACACAATACAAACAATAGTTTTTGAAGAAACGGGTTTTACTTTGTGGCTGCTCGGAAAACATCAAACAAATGACAGCTCACAAATCGTCGCATCTAACGTAAGTATATAACATGGGTTTGGTCCTCTAAAGGTTAAATAAATCTTCAGATTCTTCAAATTCTTCAAGTCTTCAGAGTCTTCAATTGTTGCAGCTTCAACTCTTCTAATGCATGGTGAAATCCTGGTTACTTTGAAGAGGTCATCACTGTCCGATATCTTTAATTCTTGGAGCGGCTTCAGTTGATCCTTCATGTGGTCAAAAGGGAACAGGGGTATATTCTAACTATTTGAGGTGAGAGTGTCTATTTCATAAAATCAGAAAAGACGAGAAGTAAAGGATCCTTTTAAAAATAAAGTTTTAGAGATTTCCTGTCCTAGGGGCTTTCCGATTTCTAGGGTCACGTCCTACAGTCAACATGTGCTCTGATACCATATTCAGAGCGACCCGACCTCGTGACGGTCAAGCCTCCGTGGTAGCAATGCCATCCTCGGATCAAGATGTCTTTGGCACCCACAAAGACATCAATGTATATATCAAAGTGCAATCACATGCATAAATAACGTAAAACTGATATATACCTCATAATACTCAGCGGAAACAATCAAACGGGTGTGGAGTCCCATCAACGCCATCGGCAGGTTGAGTGTAGACCGTAACCCTGCATCGTATTCTTACCGTCGAGGAAAATATCTGCAACATGATACGTTGCAGCCGTAGGTCAAGACATTGAATGTACCGCAAGATCACAATAAGAGAGAACAGATGATAAAACTATACTATATGCAATATGGCTTTATGGCTCAGATTCGAGTTTTGTTTATGTAAAAGCTGATTTTATTTTACCTACATCAAAGGAATAGAATGAAGTCTGTACTAAGGAGTTTTCTATCATGACATGGTTCCGCCAACCGATGCCTCATAGCCCAAAATCATCATAAGTTGCCCACAATTAAGTTATCAGTCCGTGTTGAGAGTTCCGAGATAGATCCAAGTCCAGATGCTCAAATTGTCCGTGAATCGGGGACACGGCTAATCGATTAGGTTTTAACCTCCGCAGAGGTTTGTACACTTTACCCGCAAGATTCGATCCCTCTTTACGCTCTCGCACTTCGTGGTGTTTGAGAACAAGACGATCAAACATGGTCTTCCAAGAGTTCCCCGACCACCGTCCGGTGCCCATCCAATCCTACCGTAGTTCTACATCTCGCTAGCACCGTCCCCAGCCAGAGTCACAACTAAGGTCAACCAAGCCAGAGCCCATAATGACTTGCGGTTGCATGTAAGCTTCCGGCATGAAGTATTCTTCCGTCTCTTTGAGTCTGGGTGAAGCTTTCCGCAAGATGTCATGGCGCTTCTCCATGCATCCCGCCATCCACTGGTTTCTCCAGGTGCCCACAACCGCTCCTTCACCCAAAGAGGTGTGTATTGAATTCTTGTCTCGAGTCTTGAAGTCTTGAGGCCTTGAAGATGCAGTCCTTGCAGATTCCATCATGGAGTTGTCGTCATTGACGAGATCCTGCATTCTCACACCACTCTCGTGCACTCATACCAAACCCCGCCTACTATAGCGTAGCATTAAAATAAATAACGCCCCGGCTTGGTAACAGGGTGATGGGTTCCTACCTCATGCATACTACTCAACTACAAGGATTCAATAACACTACTGAGGGGTGGTTGCAAAGATGCCACTAAATGCAATAAAACATAGGTATGAAAGTATGGTCAAAGTGAACTTGCTCGGTAATACTTGATGAAGATAACAACGTTGTCGAAAATGACTTGGTAGAACTAATCGTCACTCCGCTGAAAATCTATATAGTCAAACATAGTATTCACATAAGCAAACATCCTAGCAAACAATTTTAGCACTTCGAAATAACAATCAAAACAGCAAGGAAAATCGATAATAAAACTCAAACAAAATCAAAAGAAACTTCAAATAAAACTACAAAGAAAAATTACTAACGAAGATCTATGACTTTGCTACAAACATCTAATATAGTTTTGCCGTAAGTAAAAACTTAACAACAATTAAAATACTAAACTAATAAATTAACAGAAAATAAAATGTAAAATAACTAATTTAAAAGAAAGTATTTTTTCCATAAAATTTTATTTGCAAAAAGAAACAAATAAAAGCTTTATAAAACTCTAACTATGACCTATAGAAGGTTTCATACAAAACTAAGGAAAATAAATTTTTTAAATAAAAATAAATTTTTCCTGTTGTCTAACAGAACACAACTAATTTTGTCAAAAGTGACAAAAATAAATAATTTAAAACTAATAAAAAACAATAAAGAAAAAGCTAAAACAGAACTAATAATAAAACAGTACTGTTTTGCTAAAAACCTAATTTAAATTAACCTAGAAATAAAATACTAAATACTACTGGATAAACAAAGGTCCTAGAGACCAGGAGCAAAAAAGAATTAATTAAAAACCTATTTTTAAACTCCCGGAATAAGCAAAAACAAGCTTTAATTCAAATCTGATCTAACTCAATTTTATAAATCCAAACATTGACAAATTATATATTTTTGGAAACTACAAGAAAATTGTGATCTAACGCAAAAAGAATCAGCATCATTGGACTTCTAGATCAAAAGTTATAAGCTAAACAAGAACGGAACTAAATCTGTTACGGAAATAAATCTGAAAACGAAAACGGAGTTACCTGTACGTGAGGCAGAGATGGTAGGAAGGAGACGGCGATGTGGAGGGCTGCTCAGGCGAGGGGGGCGAGGTCGCCGACGAGGGTGGGGGTGGCGGAGGAGGGGGTCGGCGCTAGGGGAGGTGGCGCTGGGCGATGGGGAGGTTCCAGGAGAGCTCCTGGTGAGCGTTTCTAGGCAGGAAAAGGAGGACGGTGGCGAGAAGGCTACGGGCAGGGAGGGGCGTGGTGATGGGAGAAATGGAACGAGGAGAGGGAGGGGGTTTTATAGGCGGTCTCGGGAGGCGCTTGGGATGGAAAGACGAGGGAGATCGGAAGGTGGAGATTCCCTGCCTCCATGGATATGGAAAGCTTCTAACGTGAGAGGAAAACAGAGGAAGGAGATGATCTCTTGTTGGGCTAGAATAGGAAAGTGCTTAATGGGCCAGCAGGTTTTTCCTAATAAAAACGATTCCATTCCTATTTTTAAAATTAGGAAACTAAAAAATAAAAAGGAAATCAAATCAATTCGAATAAAGAGTTTTTATATACTAAAATTATCAGAAAAATAAAATGTAGATGATGAGCATTATTCCACGGCCAAAATAAAAACTTAAAAAAATGTTTTCAGAAAATCCCTAAAGGCTTTATTTCTTTTTGCAAATAATTTTAAATAAAAACTTTGGTTTTTCTTGGCTCAAATATTTTCAAAAATGCCCCTGATTTTGGAGGGTCATTTTCCTCCGCTCTTTCTTGCTTGCAAGAATTTATTTTTCGGGTATTTCTCGGGAAGAAAAATAGAGAAGCAAGTGCAAATATTTGAAAGAATTAAATTGCAAAACTCCGCTCAAATTCTTTATAGTTGAAGAAGTCATGTCATCTTCTCTCATTGATTTTAATAGGATGAATTTGAATTTACGGAGAAGGGGAAAGTCATTTTATTCCCTCTCATTCAAAAGTTTTTGAAAAGGTTCAAATTTCACTCAAGTTTAATTCACTCAAGCAAACAAACAAACAATTCAATTAATTATATTAACATTCCAAAATTTGGGATGTTACACCAGACCAGGTGGCATGCCTACCAGCTACCACTGGTATCTTTCACCATGGCCTCTCTCAGACGGTATGTGCTAGAAAGGGTTGACGACTTTCATCGAACTGCACCCTACTTGTTGTAGAGACAGGTGGTAGTACGAAACAAGTATGGGGGTTACTGGAACAAGATTCGATCTATGGTCGACTCGGGAGCTTTAAGTATTCCCTGCATGAATAGCATAATGAATATATTTCATTCAACAGACAGAATCACCACTCATCATACCCCTCATGCCATGCCGGACACACTTGTCTCGACGAGGAACTAGGGACTAGCTCTGGTCTACCCAAGACAGAGACTTTCCCATTTCCTTCCGGTAGGCACGAAAGGCATACAAGGATGATCGTTATCACAAGCCTGTCCATTTCTAACAGCAAGAAAGTTTCAAATAAGCATTCATGCAAATGATCAGATCACCACATAAAATAACGGGTTCCACGTATTGAGGTGGTGTCATAATCGTGTCGAACAATGCATGCAAAATATTATGCCAGGGTTCAGAATGCTTGCCTTCAAGGTGTGGAAAGGCAGGGTGCACTCCCCAGAACTTTTGGAAGTTTTCTCCTCTCTCCAAAAATCCTATTTAATAAATTTTTGAATCAATATATAGTTTCAAAAACAGTACCAAAAAGTTGTCTGAAAATATTTGAAATAAATTTTAAAATAAACTAGACAATATTTGAAAGAGGTAGAAAAAGAATCAATTCATTTGGAGTTATATTTAAAAAGTTATGGCCAGTCAAAGTTGTAGTCAAAATCTGTTTTTAAAAATAAAACAAAATAAAAGGAAAAACGCTTTAATCGACCACGCCGAAGGCGTATTTTGGATTTACGCCCACTTACTCCAGCGTGGACGGCGCCAGAAACACCGACAAGGGGCCCTGGGACCCACCGTCAGGTTTGACTGGTTTTCCTCCTCTTCCTCTGCCCTGAAGTGAGGCGGACTCGGCGATGCTCACGGTGAACGGCAGCACTGCTCGGGAAACGGAGGTCACCCATGGGCTCAGGGGGTCGAGGCGGCCCCTCCGGTAGTCGCTACGGTCCCCGGGATAGATGGAGCTGCCGGCGGCGAGCTCCGCAGCGGACGGTGGCCGTCGGGCAGAGTGGTTTTTCTCCCGCGGCGAGTCCGGATCAAAATTTGGCAGGGGGATGGACTCACGAGGGGTAGAGGGAGCTCCTGGTGAAGAGAGTGGAGAGGGGGAGGCTCTGGTGGCGCCGGAGTGGCCGGGACAATGGCGGTGGCTGTGATTGCCGGAGATGAGGAAGACGACCCCTCTGGTCTTCCTACTACTACGAGCGAATCGGTGGGGAGAGAGAGAGGTTGCTTTAGGCCTCGGACGAGCTCGGGGTCCTATTTATAGCGCATCCATGGCGGTTCATGGCGTCGAGGATAAGGGCGGCGGGCGAACCGCCTCCTGTTGCAGGAGGACGTGGCGGCGATTTAGCGCTGCGTATTTGTGCCGAGGGGATGAGGCTGAGCTGTTCTGCAGGGTAGGTGGCGAGCGGAAGGGCTTGGGCGGCACCGACTGGTAGAGACGCTACCGGACGCCGGCGTACGCCAAGGGGCTCTGGCGGCGGTGCCGCAGGCACCAGGGCTGCTTGGCATGATGCGGTGAGAGGGAGAGTGCGTGGCGCTGCTCGCAGCGTGTGGGCAAAACCAGTGGGCGCGACGCTGGCGCGGTTCGGGCGCCGACACGCAGTAAAACGCTGCGGCTCGCTGGTGCCAGAGCACGCACGGGACGTGCTCGACAAAATGCCAGGGCGTGCTAGAGGTCTCGGGGGAGGTTGGGGTTTAACAGACCTAGGTTAGGAGTAACTGGGAGTCTATTGGACAAGGTGGTTAGGCAAGGGAAGCAAGTTCATAGTGCAAACTAAAACTCATGTCAAAACCGGGTCATGCCCATAAAGTGTTTGATGTAATGCCCCATTCACCTAGGTATTTCTTGGAGTGGTCAAGTCTTCCAGAGTGGGGCCTCTTTAGATGAAAAGGAGGGTGGTGAGGTTAGTTTGTTAAAAGAAGAAACTTGCTAGTGCAAGTTTTGCAAAACTTCAGCCTCGGACAGAAGGTAAATGGCATCAATGCATGGACCAAAAAATCTCCCAATGGGTTCATGCTCTTGGACTTAAGGGTTTTGGCAGGAGAACTACAAGTAGGAAAAGGAATCACAGCAAAAGGAGCAAGTTAAAATATAGTTGTAGTACAAATCATCAAGTTGGACCAGAATGGAAATGAGGTTGATTCACTCAATATTTTCAAAGAACATCACTGGGTTTTTGCATAAAGTGGAATAATATGCTCCTACTGACATCCCAAAATTTTGGTAGAAGTTTTAAAGAAATATTTAAATAGGTTGTAGTGCAAAAATGTCCACTGGACCAGATTTGAAAACTTGGTGTAGAACTCAAAATATCCAAGGAATGAAATATATTTTTGCATAAAAGTGCTTTAAAAACATCACATGACATCTCCAATTTTTGGTGGAATTATTGAATGGGTTTATAAAAGGGTTGCAGTGCAAATGGGACCCTAAACTTATGAAAAACTAAATTAGAGAAATAAAGCTCAGGGAAAGATAATTATATAAATAATCCTACTGATAAAAGAATTGTCTTATTTGAGAGGAAAAATAAGTCCAACACAATTGGGAATTTTTTTTCACTTGAGGTAAAAACTCCATAAAAATAAAGGGAAGAAAGGTTCTGAAATCAAAAGAAAATCCAGAAAACAAAAGTTTAAGTTTCCTGGCAAAATTTTAATTAATAAAACAAGGTTAAAATTTTGGGGTGTCACAAGACACTAGCACCCAAATCACACAAGGCATGAAACTCATAATTTTTAATTTTAATTTTAATAGTTTGTTCCCACTCATCATAGAGTTTTCTAGGGATAGAGACTTTCAACTCAAGCTTTTCTTCATAAGATTTCATCAAGGCATCAACAATATGTTCAGTAAAGGCCTTATTTTGACTATAAGCATGAGGAGAATTTAGCACGGATTGCAGCAAGGAAATACAATCAATTAAAGAGCAATTTTCATAATTAAATTCCTTGAGAACCAAAATAGTGGGTTTAGCAACATCTAGGTTTTTATTTCTTTCAATCCCACACTTATCAATTTCATCATCAAGATCTAAAACTCCAAATTCTTAGAACGCCTTTCTAGGTAAAGGAAGACCATATTCAGTTTCATCAAGATTCATATTGCAAAACAAAGATTTAATGGGGGACACATCAATAACTTTTAGATCTTCATCTTGATTTTCATAAGAATTGGAAGAACACGCTTTAATAAAGGCATCTTTGGAAGCACGCATCCTAGAGGTTCTTTCTTTGCACTCATCAATGGAAATTCTCATAGCTTTGAGAGACTCATTGACATCATGCTTAGGAGAAATAGATCTAAGCTTTAAAGAATCAGTTTCAAGAGAAATTCTATCAACGTACCTAGCCAAATCATCAACTTTAAACAATTTCTCTTCAAGCAAAGCATTAAAATTCTTTTGTGAATTCATAAACTCTTTAACACTACTCTCAAATTCAGAGGGCATCTTATTAAAATTTCAATAAGAGTTGTTGTAGGAATTTCCATAATTATTAGGAGGATTACTAGGATAAGGCCTAGGATTAAAATTCCCTCTATACGCGTTGTTACCAAAATTATTCCTACCAACAAAATTCACATCCATAGATTCATTATTATTCTCCATGAAAGTAGACAAAGGCATATCATTAGGATCAGAAGAGACACTCTTAGTAACAAATAATTTCATAAGTTCATCCATCTTTCCATTCAAAACATTAATTTCTTCTATCGCATGCACTTTTTTATTAGTAGATCTTTCAGTGTGCCATTGAGAATAATTAACCATAATATTGTCTAGAAGTTTAGTAGCATCTCCTAGAGTGATTTCCATAAAAGTGCCTCCCACGTCAATCTAAAAGATTTCTAGAAGCAAAATTCAATCCGGCATAAAAGTTTTGTATAATCATCCACAAGTTCAAACCATGAGTAGGACAATTACGTATCATTAATTTCATTCTCTCCCAAGCTTGTGCAACATGTTCACGATCAAGTTGCTTAAAATTCATAATATCGCTCCTAGAGAGAGATAATCTTAGCGGAGGAAAGTACTTAGAGATAAAAGCATCTTTGCACTTGTTCCAAGAATCAATACTATTTTAGGCAGAGATGAAAACCACGCTTTAGCACGATCTCTAAGCTTAAAAGGAAATAGCTTCAACTTAACGACATCATTATCGACATCTTTTTCTTTTGCATATCACATAAATCAACGGGTTATTCAGATGAGTAGCGACATCTTCACTAGGAAGGCCAGCAAATTGATATTTCATAACAAGATTCAACAAAGCAGTATTGATTTCACAAGATTCAGTATTGGCAAGAGGAGCAATCGGAGTGCTAAGGAAATCATTATTATTGGTATTTGTGAAGTCACACAATTTGGTAGCATCTTGAGCCATCACGACAAACAAGCAATCCAACACTCGAGCAAACAAAAGGCAAGCGAGAAGGCAAACGGGAAAAAAGAGGAGGTGATTGGGAAAGAGAGGGCGAATAAAACGGCAAGGGTGAAGTGGGGGAGAGGAAAACGAGAGGCAAATGGCAAATAATGTAATGCGAGAGATAGGGATTGTGATGGGTACTTGGTATGGTTGACTTGCTCTTGCGTGAGCCTCCCCGGCAACGGTGCCAAAAATTCTTCTTGCTACCTCTTGAGCACTGCGTTGGATTTCCCCGAAGAGGAGAGGATGATGCAGCAAAGTAGCGTAAGTATTTCCCTCAGTTTTGAGAACCAAGGTATCAATCCAAAGAGCAGGCCACGCACAAGTCCCTCGTGACCTGCACAAAACAATAGCTCCTCGCAACCAACGCGATTAAGGGGTTGTCAATCCCTTCACGGTCACTTACGAGTGAGATCCGATAGAGATGATAAATAATATTTTTGGTATTTTTGGTATAGAGATGCAAAGTAAAAAGTAAAAGGCAAAGTAAAAACAAAGCAAGTATTAAAGTGATGGAGATTGATATGGTGAGAATAGACCCGGGGGCCATAGGTTTCACTAGTGGCTTCTCTCAAGAGCATAAGTATTCTACGATGGGTGAACAAATTATCGTTGAGCAATTGATGTAATTGAGCATAGTTATGAGTATATCTAGGTATGATCATGTATATAGGCATCACGTCCGAGACAAGTAGACCAAACAATTCTGCATCTACTACTATTACTCCACCCATCGATCGCTATCCAAAGCATGCATCTAGAGTATTAAGTTCATAAGAACAGAGTAACGCATTAGGCAAGATGACATGATGTAGAGGGATAAATTCATGCAATATGATAAGAACCCCATCTTGTTATCCTCGATGGCAACAATACAATACGTGCCTTGCTGCCCCTTCACATCGGGAAAGGACACCGCAAGATTGAACCCAAAGCTAAGCACTTCTCCCATTGCAAGAACTACCAATCTAGTTGGCACAAACCAAATGGATAATTCAAGAGACTTGCAAAGATAACCAATCATACATAAAAGAATTCAGAGAAGATTCAAATATTATTCAGAGATAAGCTGGATCATAAACCCACAATTCATCGGTCTCAACAAACACACCGCAAAAAGAAGATTACATCGAATAGATCTCCACGAGAGAGGGGAGAACATTGTATTGAGATCCAAAAAGAGAGAAGAAGCCATCTAGCTACTAGCTATGGACCCAGAGGTCTGAAGTAAACTACTCACACTTCATCGGAGGGGCTATGGTGATGATGTAGAAGCCATCCATGGTGGATGCCCTTCCGCGGAGCTCCAAAACAGGCCCCAAGATGGGATCTCGTGGATACTGAGGAAGTTGCGGCGGTGGAATTAGGTTATTGGCTCCTGCTCAGTCGCTTGGGGGTATGTAGGTATATGTAGGAGGAAGGAGTACGCCGGTGGAGCAACAGGGGCCCACGAGGCAGGCGGCGCCCTAGGGGGGCACCCCCACCGTGACCGCCTCTTTTGTTCCTTGGAGTAGGGTCCAAGTCCTCGGATCACGCTCGGTGAGAAAATCACGCTTCCAAGGTTTCATTCCGCTTGGACTCCGCTTGATATTCCGCTTCTTCAAACACCTAAATAGGCAAAAAAATAGCAATTTCGGGCTGGGCCTCCGGTTAATAGGTTAGTCCCAAAAATAATATAAAAGTGGAAAATAAAGCCCAATATAGTCCAAAACAGTAGATAAAGTAGCATGGAGCAATGAAAAATTATAGATACGTTGGAGACGTATCATTTACACCATCGTCGTGAGGCAGGGTACTTGCATAGAGTTCTCCGCTCCTCAGGAGGCAGGCTCGGCAAGCTGCTCCTCGGGAGGTATCGGCGTCGCTCGCCTCGCGAGGCCGGGGGCCCCTCGTGAGGGTCTTGCCCTTGGGGTCTTGTAGCCGGGCCGCACCGAGCCATCGACGAGGCCACGCGCTGGGCCGCAAGCAGGCAATTCTCGGGAACCCCCGATCCCAGAACACCGACAGTAGCCCCCAGGACCAAGGCACGTTCGGGCTGGCGTCGAGGCAAAGGCAGCAAAGGGAGGGCGAAGCGACGCGGGCCCTAATCGCCTACGAGCCAGGCTTGATGCGTGGCGCACGATGGAACATGGACCCCACCGCTTCCCCACGTCGCCTCGGCAACTGCCCAGGCTGACAAAAGTCTGGCACGCGTCGCGGGGTCATCATTGCCCGAATGCGAAGGGACGCCGGTTGGCTTTCTCCGATCGCCTATAAGAGGGCGAGGAGAGCGGAGCCCTGAACTCATATTTGTCTTCTTGCTTCTCCATTCCACACCTCCACCATAGCAGCCATGGCGCAAGTGAGAAGGTTCTCTACTACCGAGAAGGGGAAGGCACCGCATATGGAGTCGGAGCTGCCCCCGCCGAAGAGAGGGCGTGGCCGCCCCCGCAAGATCACCGCGACACCCGTGGCGGTCCCTGACCGGCGCGAGCGTGCCCCGCTGGGGGTTCGCGTCGGCTCCGGCAGTCGTGGGAAGGATCCATCCCGTGGGAGCCGTGGCGGCCGAGTCTGAGGGGGAAGGCGTTCAGTGTCCGCACGACAACTTCGCCTGCGGGGCCACTCAAGCGGCACAGCCCGCGAGTTCGTGGTGTGGGTGGAGAGGCTTCCGGGCACCTGGATCCGGCTTCCGCACTCCTTGGCGGAGGAGTTGCCAGCGGGGGGGCCCGTCGGGCTGTCGCTGCAGCACGACGGCTGCTGCAACCAGTCTTCATGGGCGGAGGGTGAGGCCACCACCTCTGGCTATGCTACCTGACCCGGGGATGGCGGTCGATCGCCCGTGCCTGCGGCTCGAAGGGGAGGCACACCCTTCACTTCAAGTATGATGGGGCGACGACGCTCTTCTTCAAGATCTTCGGGGGAGACGGCGAACGCCTGGAATGCTGCCCGGAGGGTGATAGCAGTGGCGGCGACCATCCCTCCTCCAAGGACGATGCCCGTCCTGGCGGCGAAGCCCTCGGCGGCGAACTTGCCCTTGGCGACGACCGCTATGCCTCCGGCAGTGATGACACTTCCACAGGGGCAAGCTCGAGAGGCGGCGACCACGACGAGCTGCTGTGCCGTGGTGTCAAGGTAGAGGAGGACTCCGACTGAATACCAGCGGCGCCGAACCCGGCGCCCCAGGAGCCGTGGCCTCCGGGGGCTACTTTTATTTTGGTTTCCTACACCAGAAGTCATGAGGGGCCCCGCGGGGGCGTGTAAGAAACCGCGGCGCTCGCGCCTTTTATCTCATCGTTTAGTTCGTGTTTTTCAGTTGTGTTGGCGTCTCTTGTCTAAACTCAAGCCCATTTTCCTTTCGCGATAGCTTAGTGCCCTGCGTCATCGGGACCCAATCTCCAGGTAAGCTTCTGCCATCGCTAGTATGCCAGGTCGCGATGCCGTGTGCAAGGCCAGGAGGTGAGCGACCCGAGGTCCGGTAAGAGCTCCTGAGGCGCGATGCTCACGAGGTCCCCCTTGACGCACAGGCGGCTTCCAGACAGGAGGGTGTTTTCACGCGTGGAGGTGTGGCGTCTATAGCAAGGCTCGCGCTCGGCACGGAGAAGGTGACTTAGCTCTTGGTGCCCATGATTCGCGAGGTGCCCCTGCATCACAACGACGCACTTCCTTTGAGCCTGGTCCTCTTCTTCTACCCTGAAACGCATCAAGGCAACCAGTTAGCCTTTTGCGGATCGGACCGCTGCTTGATTGCGGCGGGCCCTCCTGGGGCAGTGAGGCGTCGCCAAGGCTGCTCGAGGACATGTCTCCTGAGGTTCCTACGCATTAGTCTGCTATGAAATACAAGAGGCGCGCGCTTGCTGATCTGCTCATGATCGTTCCGTGAGAAGACGAAGGCACTAAGGACTTGGTGAGGTGACGTGCACGGGGCCCGCCCGCAAGCCAGAGCTCAGTCTCTTAGATTTATCAGCGCTACCGGGACGGACCCGAGTACAGGCGCCGTGCCGGTAGCCCCCTCTCGTGGGACGTTCAAGGGGAGAGCTGGCAACGCGCGAAGCCCACAGAGGTGACTCCAGAGGCGGTATATCATTGGAAGTAGAGTTAACAGCCACAGTAGCTTACGAAAGTGTGATTGGTTCAAGTTAGATGAACGGAATGACACAACTGCAGGGGCGAACCCTTGCAGCCTGAGGAAATGCAGCCCGGGGGGAGCCCTCAATTGAATAAACCAAAAATTCACCTAGCACCGGTGTTGTAGAAGCATCGAGGTAGCTAAAAAGGCACACCATGGAGACTGCTCCTCCCGAGCCGGGCGGCTGCTACCTCTTGAGCACTGCGTTGGTTTTCCCTTGAAGACGAAAGGGTGATGCAGCACAGTAGCGTAAGTATTTCCCTCAGTTTTTGAGAACCAAGGTATCAATCCAAAGAGGAGGCTACGCATGAGTCCCTCGTACCTACACAAAACAAATAACTCCTCGCAACCAACGCGATAAGGGGTTGTCAATCCCTTCACGGTCACTTACTTAGAGTGAGATCTGATAGATATGATAGGATAATATTTTTGGTATTTTGTGATAAAGATGCAAAGTAAAAATAAAAGCAAAGTAAAAAGCAAAGGAAATAACTAAGTGTTGAAAGATTAATATGATGAAGATAGACCCGGGGCCATAGGTTTCACTAGTGGCTTCTCTCAAGAGCATAGGTATTTTACTACGGTTGGTGAACGAATTACTATTGAGCAATTGATGAATTGAGCATAGTTATGAGAATATCTAGGTATGATCATGTATATAGGCATCACGTCCGAGACAAGTAGACCGACTCTGCCTCGCATCTAATACTATTACTCCACTCATCGACCGCTATCCAGCATGCATCTAGAGTATTAAGTTCATGAAAACAGAGTAACGCCTTAAGCAAGATGACATGATGTAGAGGGATAAATTCATGCGATATGATATAAAAACCCCATGTTGTTATCCTCGACGGCAACAATACAATAGGTGCCTTGCTTCCCCTACTATCACTGGGAAAGGACACCGCAAAGATTGAACCCAAAGCTAAGCACTTCTCCCATTGCAAGAAAGATCAATCTAGTAGGCCAAACCAAACCGATAATTCAAGAGACTTGCAAAGATAACCAATCATACATAAAAGAATTCAGAGAAGATTCAAATATTTTTCATAGATAATCTTGATCATAAACCCACAATTCATGGTCTCAACAAACACACCGCATAAAAAGAAGATTACATCAAATAGATCTCCACGAGAGAGGGGAGAACATTGTATTGAGATCCAAAAAGAGAGAAGAAGCCATCTAGCTACTAACTATGGACCCGAAGGTCTCGAGGTAAACTACTCACACTTCATCGGAGAGGCTATGGTGTTGATGTAGAAGCCCTCCGTGATGGATGCCCTCCCACGGAGCTCGAGCAGGCCCTAAGATGGGATCTCGTGGAGTGCTGAAGGTTGGCGGTGGAATTAGGTTTTTGGCCCGTGATTCCATCGTTTGGGGGTAATGAGGTATATATAGGAGGAAGGAGTACGTTGGTGGAGCAACAGGGGGCCCACGAGGGTGGAGGGCGTGCCCCCTACCTCATGGCCTCCTTGAAGCTTCCTTGACTTAGGGTCCAAGTCTCCTGGATCATGTTCGGTGAGAGAATCACGTTCCCGAAGGTTTCATTCCGTTTGGACTCCGTTTGATATTCCTTTTCTGCTAAACTCTGAAATAGGCAAAAACAACAATTACGGCCTGGGCCTTCGGTTAATAGGTTAGTCCCAAAAAATAATATAAAAGTGGATAATAAAGCCCAATAATGTCCAAAACAGTAGATAATATAGCATGGAGCAATCAAAAATTATAGATACGTTGGAGACGTATCAAGCATCCCCAAGATTAATTCCTGCTCGTCCTCGAGTAGGTAAATGATAAAAAGATAAATTTTTTATGCGGAGTGCTACTTGGCATAATTTCAATGTAATTCTTCTTAATTGTGGTATGAATATTCAGATCTGAAAGATTCAAGACAAAAGTTCATATTGACATAAAAATGATAATACTTCAAGCATACTAATTAAGCAATTATGTCTTCTCAAACTAACATGGCCAAAGAAAGTTCATCACGCATAAAATCATATAGTTTAGTCATGCTCCATTTTCACACACAAGAATGCTCTCATCATGCACAACCTCGATGACAAGCCAAGCAATTGTTTCATACTTTAGTAATCTGAAACCTATAAACTTTCACACAATATATGAGCGAGCCATGGACATAGCACTATGGATGGAATAGAATATGATGATGGGGGTTATGTGGAGAAGACAAAAAGGAGAAAGTCTCACACTAACGAGGCTAATCAATGAGCTATGGAGATGCCCATCGATTGATGTTGATGCAAGGATTAGGGATTGCCATGCAACGGATGCACTAGAGCTATAAATGTATGAAAGCTCAACAAAAGAAACTAAGTGGGTGTGCATCCAACTTGCTTGCTCACGAAGACCTAGGGCACTTGAGGAGGCCCATTGTTGGAATATACAAGCCAAGTTCTATAATGAAAAATTCCCACTAGTATATGAAAGTGACAAAACAAGAGACTCTCTATCATGAAGATTATGGTGCTACTTTGAAGCACAAGTGTGGCAAAGGATAGTAGCATTGTCCCTTCTCTCTTTTTCTCTCATTTTTTTGGGCCTTCTCTTTTTATGGCCTTTCTCTCTTTTTTTATTACTCACTTGGGACAATGCTCTAGAAAATGATGATCATCACACTTCCGTTTATTTACAACTCAATGATTACAACTCGATACTAGAACAAAGTATGACTCTATATGAATGCCTCCGAAGGTGTACCAGGATATGCAATGAACCAAGAGTGACATGTATGAAAGAATTATGAACGGTGGCTTTGCCACAAATACTATGTCAACTACATGATCATGCTAGCAATATGACAATGATGAATGTGTCATGATGAATGGAATGGTGGAAAGTTGCATGGCAATATATCTCGGAATGGCTATGGAAATGCCATAATAGGTAGGTATGGTGGATGTTTTGAGGAAGATATAAGGAGGTTTATGTGTGAAAGAGCGTATCATATCACGGGGTTTGGATGCACCGGCGAAGTTTGCACCAACTCTCATTGTGAGAAAGGGCAATGCACGATATCGAAGAGGCTAGCAATGATGGAAGGGTGAGAGTGCGTATAATCCATGGACTCAACATTAGTCATAAAGAACTCACATACTTATTGCAAAAATCTACACGTCATCAAAAACCAAGCATTACGCGCATGCTCCTAGGGGGATAGATTGGTAGGAAAAGACCATCGCCGTCCCCGACCGCCACTCGTAAGGAGGACAATCAAAGAACACCTCATGTTTCAAATTTGTTACATAACGTTTACCATACGTGCATGCTACGGGACTTGCAAACTTAAACACAAGCATTTCTCAAATTCACAACTACTCAACTAGCACGACTTTGATATTATTACCTCCATATCACAAAACAATCATCAAGCATCAAACTTCTCTTAGTATTCAACACACTCACAAGAAAGTTTTTACTATTCTTGCATACCTAGCATATTAAGATTATTTAAGCAAATTACCATGCTATTTAAGACTCTCAAAATAATCTAAGTAAAGCATGAGAGATCAATAGTTTCTATAAAACAAATCCACCACCGTGCTCTAAAAGATATAAGTGAAGCACTAGAGCAAAACTATATAACTCAAAAGATATAAGTGAAGCACAAAGAGTATTCTAATAATTTACAATCATGTATGGCTCTCTCAAAAGGTGTGTACAGAAAGTATTATTGTGGTAAACTAAAAGGCAAAGACTCAAATCATACAATACGCTCCAAGCAAAACACATATCATGTGGTGAATAAAAATATAGCTCCAAGTAAAGTTACCGATGGAAGTAGATTTAAAGAGGGGATGCCTTCCGGCATCCCCAAGCTTTGGCTTTTTCGTGTCCTTAGATTATCTTGGGGGTTCCATGGGCATCCCCAAGCTTAGGCTCTTGCCAATCCTTGTTCCATAATCCATCAAAAATCTTTCACCCAAAACTTGAAAACTTCACAACACAAAACTCAACAGAAATCTCGTGAGCTCCGTTAGCTTAAAGAAAACAAAAGACCACTTCAAGGGACTGTAATGAACTCATTCTTTATTTATATTGGTGTTAAACCTACTGTATTACAACTTCTCTATGGTTTATAAACTATTTTATTAGCCATAGATTCATCAAAATAAGCAAACAACACACGAAAAACAGAATCTGTCAAAAACAGAACAGTCTGTAGTAATCTGTAACTAACGCAAACTTCTGGAACTCCAAATAATCAGCCAAAATTGTAAGACCTAGGAATTTTTTTATTGATCATCAGCAATTGGAATCACTATTTTATCAGCTTCTGGTGATTTTTAACAATTGTTTTCATGAACAGAAAGTTTCTGGAGATTTCTGCAAGATCAAATAACTATCAACCAAGAAGATCCTATAGGTTTAACTTGGCACAAACACTAATTAAAACATAAAAACACATCTAACCAGAGGCAAGAATAAATATTTATTCCTAAACAGAAGCAAAAAGCAAAAAAATAACTAAATTGGGTTGCCTCCCAACAAGCGCTATCGTTTAACGCCCCTAGCTAGGCATAAAAGCAAGGATAGATCTAGGTATTGCCATCTTTGGTAGGCAATCCGTAAGTGGCTCTCATGATAGATTCATATGGTAATTTTATTTTCTTCCTAGGGAAGTGTTCCATGCCTTTCTTTAATGGAAATTGGAATCTAATATTCCCTTCTTTCATATCAATAATTGCACCAATCATTCTAAGGAAAGGTCTACCAAGAATAATAGGACATGAAGGATTACAATCTATATGAAGAATGATGAAATGTACGGGCACATAATTCCTATTTGCAACAATAAGAACATCATTAATTCTTCCCATAGGTTTCTTAATAGTGGAATCTAAGGTGCAAATTTAGAGAGCAATCATCAAAATCACGGAAATCTAGCAAATCGCACAAAGTTTTGGGAATAGTGGAAACAATAGCACCCAAATCACATAAAGCATAAAACTCATGATCCTTAATCTTAATTTTAATAGTTGGATCCCACTCATCATAAAGTTTTCTAGGGATAGAAACTTCCAACTCAAGCTTTTCTTCATAAGATTGCATCAAGGCATCAACGATATGTTTAGTAAACGCTTTATTTTGACTATAAGCATGAGGAGAATTTAGCACGGATTGCAACAAGGAAATACAATCAATCAAAGAGCAAATTTCATAATTAAATTCCTTGAAATCCAAAATAGTGGGTTTAGCAACGTCTAGGGTTTTGATTTCTTCAATCCCACTTTTATCAATTTTAGCACCAAGATCTAAAAACTCTGAATTTTTGGAACGCCTTCTAGGTAAAGGTGGATCATATTCAGTCCCATAATTATAAAGATTCATATTGCAAAACAAAGATTTAATAGGGGACACATCAATAATTTTTAGATCTTCCTTTTTGTTTTCATAGAAATTTGAAGAACACGCTTTTATAATGCAATCTTTCTTAGCACGCATCCTAGCGGTTCTTTCTTTGCACTCATCAATGGAAATCATCATGGCTTTGAGAGACTCATTGATATCATGCTTAGGAGGAATAGATCTAAGCTTTAAAGAATCAACATCAAGAGAAATTCTATCAACGTTCCTAGCCAATTCATCAACTTTAAGCAATTTCTCTTCAAGCAAAGCATTGAAATTCTTTTGTGAATTCATAAACTCTTTAACACTAGTCTCAAATTCAGAGGGCATCTTATTAAAATTTCCATAAGAGTTGTTGTACGAATTACCATAATTATTAGAGGAATTACTAGGATAAGGCCTAGGATTAAAGTTTCCTCTATACGCGTTGTTATCAAAATTATTCCTACCAACAAAATTCACATCCATAGATTCATTATTATTCTCAATCAAAGTAGACAAAGGCATATCATTATGATCAGAAGAAAAAACACTCTTAGTAGTAAATAATTTCATAAGTTCATCCATCTTTCCACTCAAAACATTAATTCCTTCTATTGAATGAACTTTTTTATTATTAGATATTAAAGTGTGCCATTGAGAATAATTAACCATAATATTATCTAGGAGTTTATTATCTTCTCCTAAATTGATTTCCATAAAAGTGCCTCCCATGGCCGAATGTAAAAGATTTCTAGAAGCAAAATTCAATCCAAAGCATAAATTTTTTGTATAATCATCCAAAATTCAAACCATGAGTAGGGCAATTACGTATCATTAATTTCATACTCTCCCAAGCTCTTGCAACATGTTCATGATCAAGTTGCTTAAAATTCATAATATCGTTTCTAAGAGAGATGATCTTAGTGGGAGGAAAATACTTAGAGATAAAAGCATCTTTGCACTTGTTCGAAGAATCAATACTATTTTTAGGCAAAGACGAAAACCAAGCTTTAGCACAATCTCTAAGCGAATAAGGAAATAGCTTCAATTTAACAATATCATTATCAACATCTTTCTTCTTTTGCATATCACACAAATCAACGGGTTATTTAGATGAGTACGTGCATCTTCACTAGGAAGGCCGGCGAATTGATCTTTCATGACAAGATTCAACAAAGCAGCATTGATTTCACAAGATTTAGTATCAGTAAGAGGAGCAATCGGAGTGCTAAGGAAATCATTATTGTTGGTATTGGTAAAGTCACATAATTTGGTATTATCTTGAGCCATCGTGACAAGCAAGCAATCCAACACACGAGCAAACAAAAGGCAAGCGAAAAAGAGGTGAACGGAAAAGAGAGGGCGAATAAAACGGGAAGGGTGAAGTGGGGGAGAGGAAAACAAGAGGAAAATGGCAGATAATGTAATGTGGGAGATAAGGGATTGTGATGGGTACTTGGTATGTTGACTTTTATGTAGACTCCCCGACAACGGGCGCGTAAATCCTTCTTGCTACCTCTTGAGCATCGCGCTGGTTTTCCCTTGAAGAGGAAAGCGTGATGCAAGACATGAAGCGTAAGTATTTCCCTCAATTTTGAGAACCAAGGTATCTGGCCGGATTTTGGGTTCCGCAGACCCTCTAGGTTCGAACATGCAAGTGCGGAGATTTCGCCCTCTACCTACTCGCACCTCGCCTCGCTAGGATCTAAGCTATGAAAAGAACAACGCAAGAGACACAAGGTTTATACTAGTTCGGGCCACCGTTGTGGTGTAATACCCTACTCTAGTTTGTGGTGTGGTGGATTGCCTCTTGGGCTGATGATGATGAACAATACAAGGAAGAACAGCCTCGCGAGGGTCTATTCTTGGCTGGTGCTTTGAACTGCTAGGGGGAGTTCAGTCGCTTCTCTCTCTCTCTCTCTCGATGATGCTCTGGATCCCTCTACCCTGTGGGTGGCTAGTCCTATTTATAGGCAAAGGCCCTGGGCCTTTCCCCAAATATTGAGCGGGAAGGGCGCCAACAATTGGCCATTTTGAAGGGGAACATCTAGTACACTTATCTCGACTAAAGTTGGTCCTCGCCGTCAAAGGCTCGTGATGACGCCTTTGCTTGGGCTCCATAATGACTTCCTCCCTGCCGTTGCGACGGTCTTGGTCTTGTTGCACCAAAATGGATGCCTTTGCTTGATGCTCTCGCCTGCGCTTGCCCCCTTTGCACCAAAGAGGAAAGGAGGACACTGCACGGGCTGGCGCCCGCCTGGCGCCCTTGGTCGTCATGGCTTGCTATGGGCACCTCGTGAGGTACCCTGCCTTTGATCTCTCCGCTTCCTCGTGAGCCAGCCGACGAGGTCGTGCTCGAGGAAGCTCCTTGTCGCCCGCCTGGCGAGGCTTGGCCTCCTCGCGAGGGTCTTGAGCTTATGCCGATGAAGATGGGCCGCGGTTGGCCTCCTTGAGCCATGCCGCAGCCGCATGCAGTGCAAGTCTGGGGACCCCGTTCCCTTAACGCCGACAGAGCCCGGGCCCAAGGCGCCTCGACTTGGCCGAGCGAGAAGCGAAGGGGCAAGTGCCGCTGGCCCCTAACAGCCTTGACCTTGGGCGCCGCGTGGCGGTTGATTGGACGTATGCACTGTTCCCCACGCCTCCTTATTTTGCACCGCTAAGCGCAGACGGCCGGTTGCACATAGTCGTTCCCCTTTTCATTGCCGACCGTCCCTGCTCTTCCTCCTCTCGAGCTCCGGTTCGGGTTCCAATCCAATCTCGAACCTTCCCCTTTCACGCCATGGCTCCGACGAAGAAGGGAAGAGGAAGAAACCGTGCCTCCGCCGCCGCCGCCGTCGGCGGCTCCCGCCACGATCGGTCGATCATACTCAATCGAGAAGGCTTGGGCAAGGTCAGCTCTGCTTTGGCCACCATCTTCAACGAGTGCGGGAGGACGAAGGCCTGGCCCGCGTCTCAATTCTCCATCGACAGGATAATCACCGAGGTCCGGTATTTTGCTGACGCCCTGTGGGCGGGACTGGTTCCCCCCTTTTTCGATTTCTTCAACGCTGTGCTCTCCCACTACCAGATCCACATGATGCATTTGGGTCCCGAATCCATCACTCTTCTTGCCGTCTTCGCCTTTGTTTGTGAGGCAATGATGGGCATCCCTCCTTGATTGCCTTTTTGCGCCACTTCTTCTCTCTGCGCCTCGTTGACCCCTCCCAATGCTCGGGGTGCGTGAGCTTCATTGCTGCACCAGAAACAGCGGCTTCAGGGATTGATTTCAGCCTTCCTCCGCCCGCGCCTGGGTTCCGCGAGCGATGGCTGTACGTGGATGTAGGGGTGCCCAGCCCCCTGCTGTCGGAGCCATCGTCGCCCGCTGTTCCCAATTCAGGCTGGGGCCAGGAGACGCTCACGAGCCCCCGGCTCATTTTCGTCTGGCGCCGCTTCGCGTTCTTGAGGGCGCTCGGCGTGACGGCGCCCAAGGTGGTGATGGAGTTCCTGCTATGCCGCATTGCCCCTCTCCAAAGATCACTCGCCGGATGTGGACCTTCAATGGGCGTGAGGATCAGTATGAGGCTCCGTGGAAGAGGACCTCGATGCCCAAGTTACCGAGGAAGGTGCTCTTGGTCTTGATGGGGACCCCACCGGCAAAGATCCGGCAAGGTGGGGCCTTGTTGTACCTCTGCTCGAACAGGGGCGACTTTGTCAATCAGATGCCCAGCTTCGACGAATGGGGGTTGCGCCCTGCTAGCCTCTGGGGGCCTCGCGAGAACCCAGTGGTGGTGACTACCCTTTCAGTCGGCCACGGCGGCTCTTCCTTGAGTGGCGGAGCAGGGAGGCACGGGCTGTTGGAGGCTGAGGGGGTCCCCGCCGGGGTGACGGCGCCAATCAGCACTCCTGAGGGGGCAGCTCCTGAGGCCCGTACTGCTGTGGCTGTGGGCGTTGAGCTGCTGCCCGCGGCGCTCGTGGTTGAGGCCCCTGGGGCCCCAGCTATCCTTCTTGGCGAGGCGACTGGCGGCGTGCACCAGGTCGACTCCCCTGACGCTGGTCACCTTGATGCTTCTTCCTCGTCGCAGGCTGACCCCTGCGCTCAACTCTTGGGCCGCTTCCGCGTGGACTTCGAGGCTCTCCTCAAGAGAAGCGAGGCCTTGGGTGACGACACTTTGTCGCCTCATTGCGCCAGGAAGTATTTCGCCATTGATGAGTAAGTCTTCCCTTTTCTAGCTCCCGATCCTTCTGCCGCTTTATCGATCCTTGCTCTCTGTGGCCTCTCCTGCCGAGCTCACGGAGATGGCTGAGGAGCCGTCCCCCTGGCTCTGCCCTCCCCACCATCTTCGAGCGCTCCGAGCAGTAGAGCCCTTGTGGTGAGGCCGGTCGGAGAGACGAGCCATCCTGAGGCGCATCGCGGCTCTGTGCGCCTCGCGACCCTCCTTCACGAGCCTTCTCGTGGCATAGCCAGCCTGCCGTGGGCTTCTCGTCTGGTCATGGATTGCGATCGGCTGAGGCCCTCCCTGCGCTCTTCATTTGGAGATGGGCTGGCTCCAGGCCGGGCTTCTGGCGTGGCGTGCCCGGCCATTGCGAGGGCGCCAGCCCCCAGCCCCTGCCCAGAGGGGGAGTGCTGATTCGTGGCCCTTCGTGCTTACTTGGGGCGGATGATGGTGTAGAAGACGTGCTTGAGTGCACCCGGGAGTGTCGCGCTCTTCGCCAAGGGTTTCTTCGGAGGGCGGCTGACGCGGTGAGCCTGCTTGGTGAAGAGCTCGCCGATGAAGACGCTGCGCTTGAGGCCGAGGGCATGCGCTGGTCAAGAGAGGCGTGAGCTGAAGGCGGTTGTTGCCCTTGCGCGCCACCAGCGTGACCTCGACAATGAGGAAGCCGAGGCAGCCGGGCGGCCTCTCGGGAGGTCCGCTCGGTCGCCGAGGAGGCCCGAGAGGCTGACCGGGCGGCGAGAGGCGGCGGAGGAGCGGGCGTGGGAACTCCAGTGCCCGTGCCATTCATCGAGCGGCAGGTGGAGCTGCGCGAGACGGCCCTTTGTCGGCGAAGGTGGATTCGGTCGACTGTAGAGCTCCAGAGGCGTGAGAGGAGGTGCCGACGCCGAAGCGGTGAACGCCAAGACGCGATCATGAGTGTCTGGAGACAAGGGAGCGCTTGGTGACGCAGCGGAGGATGATGTCGCCGCTGGAAGCCCGTGTCCGATGAGGTCGGACGTCGGTGGCGACGGCGCTGGAACCTTGAGCGCGAAGTTCGAGGAGAGGCTGGGCTGATCCGGCCGAGGCCGAAGGTAGGACCGCTGCCTTGAGGGCCAAGCCGAGGAAGTGACGCGGGCGGCCGATGCTTCCTGCCGCCTTGAGGTGGCGCAGAGGAGCTAACTACCTCCCGTGGCCGAGGCGCTTCTTCTCCGCCAACGGTGGACGAGGCCGAGGCCATTGCGCCGCGTAAACGAGGACGAGATACGCCAGCCGGGGCGGATCTCGGAGCATGAGCACGCCCCATGCTCACCACGCCCGGAGAGAGCCAACACGACCTTGGGTAACATTCGCAAGGCGGCCGCTGGCGAGCCCCACGCAGTCAATTCACGCCGCAACCTTCGCTTCTTCACCGACGCAGACGCACCGGAGGTGCGGTCGGTCAGAACCAACAGGTTGGTGGAGGAGAGGAGCCGTGCCTGCTCGGGCGCCGCTTTTCTTGTGTCTCCAGCCATCTCCAAACATGGACCCCAACTTCTACTTTGACGCCGCTTATCGCCTTCGATTTCGTGTCGCCCGGGACGACCGGGCGACCGGGTGGAAGACAACGTGGATGCTCTCGCTGTGGCCTTCGCTTCAGATAACGACGGCGTGATCGTGGCTGCTGATGAAGGCGGCGTGGTGAACGGTCCTGACGCCGCTGACGGCAACGCTGAGAGCGACGGCGAGGCCAGCGACGCCAGCGACAATTCAGGAGGTGCCCCCGAGGATGCATTGGGGGATTTATCCGACTGACCGTGTGTCGCTCTGCTTCTTACCCTGCAAATAGAGTTCAGGCTTTGCCCCGATGGTTGTAAGAGCATTTTGGGAGGGGAGCCCTCATGTAAAACTTGTGTTCAGCCAGTATTAGTAGATGCTATATCACCTGCACGCCTGCCCCAAGTGGCTGGCTTGGCACGAGCTGGTCGGGCTAGTTTACCTTCGACCCGCTGCGGCCCCGAGATAGCTGCGGAGGGCTGTGGTGTCCCGAGTGTCTCTGATCGGGCCCAGGGATCTGTAATAGAAACCTCCAGAGAGGGCGCGGCGACGGCAGTCTGGGCTGCACGCAAGCTAGGCCTGACCCGGCTCGCGAGGGGCTCACGAGGGGAGGCAGCTGAGGCCAAGTGATAACCAGAACACGAGAGATTGCTCGAACGAGACTAAGCACCCCTTCCCCGGACACGCGCAAATCTCAAGCTCGAATCCAAATTTTAAATCCAACGGGAAAACGACAGCCAAGGAAAAAAAAGCAATGAAAGCGTAAAAGGCCGCGTCCCGCACCTAGTCTAGTCTTGGACATCTTCTCACCAGCCGAGCTAAGTGCTGCCATCAAGTGGGAGGGAGCCCTGTGGCCCGAGGCCGGCACCCTCGAGACTCCGGGGCGTGTACAGCCCCACTCATTATTACGTGAGAGTGTCACGGGGCGGCGAGCTTCGCAGGCACTGGGCCTTCTTCACAGGTACCGGCCTTGCTTCATATCGCCAGACGAGGGCCCCGCCTTGCGCCACACTCTAGTGCCATCGACGACGATCGGAAACCAGGACGCCGCCGATGGGGTAGAGCGGTCGCCAGCGGTTCCCCGACGACCACAGGTCCTCTGCCAGTGGCAGCCTCGAGGCACCTCCCCAGCAGAGGGCCTACCTCCTGAGGACGCCTTGCTTCGAACGCCGCGGTGGTGATGCCGGATCTCGGCCCCTCTCCTGCAGCCCCCGGCGCCCTCCTCCTGAGGGGTAGGAAACTGCCGGAGCGGGACAGCCGCTCGCTGTGGCGACCTGCACCTCCTACGATCCATGATTAGCGTATGCCTGCTCCTGAGGAATTAGCGGTACCCAATAATCGTCGCTTCCAGCGTGGCCGACGGGGCCTTCCCGGGGCTCCTGGAAGAGCTCAGCTACTCGCGCCTCGTCCCCCCAGCTTGGGCCGACGAGCGAGCATTGTTCGCCCTCATGCGTGTGCCCTTGGTCCATCATGTGGGCACGCATTCTTCGGGGCCGTCATCCCGAAGGCTGCGCCATAGTGCTCCTCGTGCCATGCAGCTCGCTTGAGGCGCCCACCGGGTGGTAGCGCTGGGCGCCCATCGGGGCCGTGGGTCGCGACGAGTCCTTCTTATTGGCCGGGCCGAGGCACCGCTGGCCACCGCCCGGGCGCTGATAGCTTGGCTGGCGTTGGGGTGGCCTTGGAGCCCGCATGGAGCTGCGCGGGCGTGCGTGGAGCCTCCGCGCGGGCCGCCCTGGACCTGAGGTGGGAGTTGGGTGCAGAAGGGATGAGCCCCCGAGGCGGCGAAGCCCAGGAGCTCTGCAACCCGCCTAGCAAGACGTCGCGGCCGCCCTCCAGCAGCCTGCACTGCAGTAGTTCTCGGGCCACCGTGAGCGCGGCCCTTGAGTTCGCCTGCTCCCGGCGGGTGTACGGCGTCGTGGTCGCGGCGTGGTTGGAGGCCCTTGCCGCTGACCGCGCCTGCCGCGGCGTGAGAGCTGTCGTTGCCTGTCCGCGTCGCCCGCGGTCCGCAGCACCCTGCGGACCACGAGCTGCCTGGGGCATGGGGTCACCCGGGGCGAGCGGCTCTACGTGGGCGGGCTAGGCCGCCCAGGGATCAGGGTTGCCCGCCTGGTCGCCGGACATGATGATGACGATGCGACGAGATGCGGCGATGATGTAGGATTCAGCGCACTTTACCGGGCGCGCCAAATGTCTGATTTTGGGTTCCGCAGACCCTCTAGGTCCGAACACCGGGTGCGCGGAGATTTCGCCTCTACCTACTCCGCACCTCGCCGACTCGCTAGGATCTAAGATATGAAAAGAACAATGCAAGAGACACAAGGTTTATACTAGTTCGGGCCACCGTTGTGGTGTAATACCCTACTCTAGTTTGTGGTGTGGTGGATTGCCTCTTGGGCTGATGATGATGAACAATACAAGGAAGAACAGCCTCGCGAGGGTCTGTTCTTGGCTGGTGCGATGAACTGCTAGGTGGCTACCCTGTGGGTGGCTATTCCTATTTATAGGCAAAGGCCCTGGGCCTTTCCCCAAATATTGAGCGGGAAGGGCGCCAACAATTGGCCATTTTTAAGGGGAACATCTAGTACACTTATCCTGACTAAAGTTGGTCCTCGCCTGTCAAAGGCTCTGGTGATGACGTCTGCTTGGGCTCCACAATGACTTCCTCCCTGCCGTTGCGATGGTCTTGGTCTTGTTGCACCGAAATGGATGCCTTTGCTTGATGCTCTCGCCTGCGCTTGTCCCCTTTGCACCAAAGAGGAAAGGAGGACATCTGGCTGGCTGGGCGCTCACCGGGCGCCCTTGGTCGTCATGGTTGCATCATGGGCACCTTGTGAGGTACCCCGCCTTGATCTCTCCGCTTCCTCGTGAGCCAGCCTGACGAGGCCATGCCTGAGGAAGCTCCCTGTCATCCGCCCCGCGAGACTTGGCCCCTCGCGAGGGTCTTGAGCTTGTGCTGATGAAGATGGGCCGTGCTGGGCCTCCCCTTGAGCCACGCCGCATGCCGCAGGCAGGCAAGTCTGGGGACCCCCGTTCCCAGAACTCCGACAGTATCAATCCAGTAGGACGCTACGCGCGAGTCCCTTATACATACACAAAACAAATAACTCCTCGCAACCAACGCGATAAGGGGTTGTCAATCCCTTCACGGTCACTTACGAGAGTGAGATCTGATAGATATGATAGGATAATATTTTTGGTATTTTTGTGATAAAGATGCAAAGTAAAAAAAAGCAAAGGAAATAACTAAGGAAATAACTAAGTGTTGGAAGATTAATATGATGAAGATAGACCCGGGGGCCATAGGTTTCACTAGTGGCTTCTCTCAAGAGCATAGGTATTTTACGTGGGTGAACTAATTCATCATTGAGCAATTGATGTAATTGAGCATAGTTATGAGAATATCTAGGTATGATCATGTATATAGGCATCACGTCCGAGAAAAGTAGACCGACTCCTGCCTGCATCTACTACTATTACTCCACTCATCGACCGCTATCCAGCATGCATCTAGAGTATTAAGTTCATGAAAACAGAGTAACGCCTTAAGCAAGATGACATGATGTAGAGGGATAAATTCATGCAATATGATAAAAACCCATCTTGTTATCGCCGATGGCAACAATACAATACGTGCCTTTCTGCCCCTCATCACACCGGGAATGGACACCGCAAGATTGAACCCAAAGCTAAGCACTTCTCCCATTGCAAGAAAGATCAATCTAGTAGGCCAAACCAAACTGATAATTCGAAGAAACTTGCAAAGATAACCAATCATACATAAAAGAATTTACAAAAGATTCAAATATTGTTCATAGATAATCTTGATCATAAACCCACAATTCATCGGTCTCAACAAACACACCGCAGAAAGAAGATTACATCAAATAGATCTCCACGAGAGAGGGGAGAACATTGTATTGAGATCCAAAAGAGAGAAGAAGCCATCTAGCTACTAACTATGGACCCGAAGGTTTGAGGTAAACTACTCACACTTCATCGGAGAGGCTATGGTGTTGATGTAGAAGCCCTCCGTGATGGATGCCCCCTACGGCGGAGCTCCAGAACAGGCCCCAAGATGGGATCTCGTGGAGTATGTAAGGTTGCGGTGGTGGAATTAGGTTTTTGGCTCCGTGATTCGATCGTTTGGGGTGCGTGAGGTATATATAGGAGGAAGGAGTACGTCGGTGGAGCAACAGGGGGCCCACGAGGGTGGAGGGCGCGCCCTAGGGGGGTGGGCGCGCCCCCTACCTCGTGGCTTCCTCTTTTGTTTCTTGACGTAGGGTCCAAGTCTCCCGGATCATAATCTTCCTAAAAATCACGTTCCCGAAGGTTTCATTCCATTTGGACTCCGCTTGATATTCATTTTCACAACTCAAATAGGCAAAAAATAGCAATTCTGGGTTGGGCCTCCTGTTAATAGGTTACTCCCAAAAATAATATAAAAGTGGATAATAAAGCCCAATAATGTCCAAAACAGTAGATAATATAACATGGAGCAATCAAAAATTATAGATACGTTGGAGTCGTATCAGCGGCTCTTGAAGCCTGGGGGGGCTCGCGAGGCCCAGGGGGCTCACGAGGGTCCCGGGCCCCCTGAGACACGACCGCTGAGTGCTTGGCCTCATGATACGTCATAGCACGCTGCGCAAGGCACTGGTACGAAGCGCCCATGTTCAGCAGGCCGAAGGGCATGCAGACGTAGTTGCAGGGGTAGCCCCCACTCCGGCCGACGCGCGACGGGAAGAGGAATTCCTGTGAAGCGGCCCTATTGAGGCCCGGAATGTTGACGCAGATGCGCAGCTCGCTGCCCGCGTCAGGGGCGGCAGCTGCACTGGTGGATCATGCGGGGCAATGCTCGCCGCGCATGGCTTGCGCCTCCCGAAGCTCCTTGACTGCCTTGGTGATGAACTCTCGTGCACCTCGCACCAAACACCGGGCTCCTTTCTCGTGGGGGCGCGCACTGAGGAATGCCTCCAAGTGGTGCCCGAACACCTCCCTCATCGCGTCGGTCAGGTCAGAGGCTCTCCAGACGGAAGCCCCCGAGCCCGTCCTAAGGGAGGCACCGGGCGCACCTTCCTATGCAGGTGGGAGAGGCACCCCGGTAGCGGGCGAGGAGCCTGAGGCACCGCCAGCGGGTATCTCGGCCTCCAGATGATTCTTGGGGAGGAGCTGCTTCATCTTTGTGGGGGTGGCCTCGGGAGGCAGAACGTTGCCTTCGTTGTCAGAGTTTTCAGCTGCTGCGGTGCAGTAGGCACACTCGAGAGAGCAGACTGCATCCTTCTCATCGCAAGCGACCGTGATGATGCCGCTGCATCCTGGCATCTTGAGGACGTTGTAGCCATGACGAACAGCTGTCATGAACTTGGCAAGGGCAAGGAACCCCAGGATGGCGTTGTACGGGAGGCTGATGTGGGTGATGTTGAAGTCGATGAGCTCGGTGTGGTAGTTGTCGCGCTTGCCAAAAGTGACAAGGAGGCGCACTTGCCCCAGGGGGACGGTAGAGCCATCCGTCACCCTACACTACTGCAGGTTGCTGCTAACGCGACACTACAATCAGAGACCCTTCGACGAAACTGTGTGCGATGCCATAATCGCAAATGGTGGTGTAAAAAACCGTCAAAAAAGGTGCAAAACGTTTGCGATGGAGGATGCATCAAACACGGTTCAGATTTTAGTTGCGTGTGATTCAGGGCATACGGTTCAGTTCAATTAACCGTTTTTGATGAGGAACAAAATAAACGGGCAGCCAGATGAAGGTGTGTGCGATGTACATCATACGGTTCACTCGGATGAACTATTTGTGATTAGGCAACACAAAAGAAACAGTCAGCCAGATGAAGGTATGTGCGATATACGGCATGCGGTTCACTCGGATGAACTGTTTGCATTGAGACAAGAGAACAGAAACGGTTCAACTTATCAAGACGTGTGTGTTGTGCGATGGGATTGCATACAGAACAACAACATATATATATGTACACACACTTATAAGGACATGCTTGCATAACCAAATTAAACATCCACTTACATAGGTGGCTACTACAACCATGGTATTTGCACACACCAAAGTAAACTATTACAAGCATAATTACATAGGTGGCTACTACACACATGACATTTCCACACACCAATAAAGTAAACTATATATTACATGCATGATTAACTAGCATAAACGATCAACTGATCATCATCTACTTCTTGTGACGCTTGCTCTGCTTGTGGCTCGATCCAGGCTCGTCGATTTGGGTAAGGAGGCACTTCCTCATGTCAACGATCCGCCTATGCATCTCGTAGCATGTGTACACGCTCTTGGCCGCGAACCTGAGGTGAGGTTCATCTAGTTGCCGCATCCAGGCCCTGTGCCGTGATAGGGGCTTGTTCTCTGGGCATCCCGCTTCATCTTTTGTAGTAGGGTCGATGATGGCCGAGGCGAGTTCGACCAGGAGTCCTTCTTCGTGCTGCCCTGCATCCTCGTAGTGGTCACGGATTTCGACAAGGTTCTTGCAAGCCAAGCCCGTAACATCGAGCGCTGCTTACATTGTCCATGGTTTCCACCGTGGCGAACTTGTAGTCGGTCTTTGTTGACAAACCTGTTGAAACGGTCGCAAAGGCTCTGTGGCCATGAAGTAGTGGTAGATGAGGACATGATGGCGCACGCACAAGTGGGCGACGGCAACCTTCTGATCTATGCCGGGACGACCGGCGGTGTACTGGAGATCGATGCCGACCACCTTGTACTTGTCTCCAGCAAGCAACTGCTCAACGTTGTTGATGTATTCGTCCACCACGGCCGGGTCGATGGTGTACACCACCGAGAGATCCATCTCCCTCGCGTGGGTCTCCATTCTATGCTCGCTGAACTCCATTGGAGCACCACTGGACATCCCCTCTCTATGTGTCGTCGTGGGTGTACTTGTTGTGTTGTGGGGAGCAATCGAAAGGTTGAAGAGACTAAGGATATAATGGCCGCGAGAATTAAAGGGGAAGCCGGACGGCCAGAAATATCGGCAGGCCCTGATGGCAGTTCTAATTTTCAGCGCGTAACTCCATCGTGCCGCATGTAACTGCATCGCGTGTCAACGCACGCGGCGCAACCGCATGCATACGTGGCCCCCGACGTGATCTTGCGCACGCCCAACCGTTGGCAGAGCACGCGCAGAGGGACGCGAGCAGAGCGCTCCGTGGTCGCCTCAACGGCGAGCAACCACATATGTATGCATATAGCAGTTGAACACACAAGGAAAAGTTGTCTACAAGCTGAGCGCGCCGACGGACGCGAGCAGAGTATGCGCGCCATGGGCGCTTTAACGGCGAAAGCACAAAGATGCTGCGGCGCCTAACGGTGGGATAGACCTTCATTCAAGCCAATCAAAATAAGACTGGAACGGACATGTCTATATTGAGCAAAGGGATCGCACATGTCTGTATTGACCGAACGAGAATGCAATAGCAAAATAAGAATTAAGGCCACGATGATGCAATCGCAGTGGTGGTTACAGGAGGCAAGAAGAAAGATGCATCCATCAACGCATTTACCTCCTCCTCCTAAACTTCAGCGCTGCCGCCACCGATCGGCGAAGCATGAGCGGCGGCTTGTGTGGCGAGGTCAAGGTGCTTCTCAGCTAAGGCATCCAAGGCTTCAAGCCGGCTGAAGAAGGCCAACGTCGTAGCGTCCTCACTGGCCTTGTAGATACCTATGTACACAATTCGCTCGTACACATGAATGTGTAGGTTGACGGTTTCTTGCAAATGGAGGCGCCTTGCGGCGAGCGCGACCTCCAGGTGGACATTCTTCGTGGCGTCGGCGGGCAGTCGCAGGGACACCAGTGATTGAAAGAGGTTCCAACCATGGAGGCCAATTAGGGTGGCAGGCAATGAGGAGCCGGGGCGCGCGGGCTGGAGGAGTACGGCGATGTCGTCCGCGAGCTTCTTGACGACGGTGAACCTATTGGTGGTGCGTACGATCATCTGGTCCAACTGAGAGTCGTGGGCGCCGACAAAGAGCCATCCACCAGCCGGTCGCCAACACCGTATAGAGACGACCCACGGTGCCATGCTGCAGGCCGGCATTGTGGACCATCTGGCACAGCCGCTGGCTGCTCGCGCTCATCGCTGCCATGGGCACTTTTGCGCTTATTAGTGTAGGTGCTTAGGAAAATGCTTAGGTGCGTACGATGTGGTAGATTCTTTGGAATGGAGGGGGCGCCTTTATATGAGTGCAAACTACGTTGCATTCACATCGTGCTGCCTCTTTTCCCGGTCCTCCCATTACTTCCCTCATGCATTCACACGATGCTAATTGAAGGAGGATGCATCATTGGCCGTTCAACATTTCGGGAACAGCTACCCTCTCCCTCGTCTGCATTAAAGCCGTATCGGGAACTGCGCCGCCCGCTGTCAAATCGAATAGTACTGTGCCGCCCGCTGCACGCCTGGCTGAACACGCCTCCTCGCCTCCATCTATGATTAATTACTGAATTTTAGTTGGAAAAATTAGATACGGCTAGTGATTTTTAGCTTCATATTTTGACAAATTGCAGTGTTACAAGGTTGGCAAATGGCAATGTTACTAGTTCAACAAATTTCAATCTTTCTAGTTTGACAAATGGCAACATACCCAATATGACAGATGCAAATTGCACCAAATTGTTTGTATGTGGTTCACGCGGGTCATCCAAAAGAACCGTTTGTGTTCAAGAGATGCACAAATCCTGCTCTCACTTTGCATACGGGTGTTCTATCTGAAACCATCATGCTTGTTGTGAGAAGCTCTGGTTTGTGAGAAGCATATACCCAAACCTGTCCCAAATGGGACAAAAACTTTACCACGACATGTTGATGCCGCTCCATGATAGCATGCCAAGTTTCATGAATTTCAGACGAGTTTTGGATTTACTAGAATTTAAAAACCAGACATCTCAATGTTTGCGGCCGAGTGACGATGGCAGGGTGTTTGACATTCATTCCCATTTCTTGCATGGGACCTAAGCATGCACCCAAAGACAAAGATTTGATTTTTCAACCAATTTATATGCACTGGAGCATGTGCATGTAGTTCAAATTTGAATTATGCACATAAATGCATTGAAAACTCACTTAATGCATAAAAATGTCCAAACGAACCCTGAAAAATCACAATTAATAACACAACACTCCTGTTGTTCTATGTTGACACGAGAAAAAAATTCGAAAGAAATAAGAGGCAATGGGTATCGTTTCGCCCCCAAAGTTGGGGAGTTCCCTACCGAAATCAGCATGCTTGTTGTGAGAAGCTCTGGTTTGTGAGAAGCATATACCCAAACCTGCCCCAAATGGGACAAAAACTTTGCCACGCCATGTTGATGCCGCTCCATGATAGCATGCCAAGTTTCACGAATTTCGCATTTAGTTTTGGATTTACTAGAATTTAAAAACCGTATCTCAATGTTTGCGGCCGAGTGACGGTGGCAGGGTGTTTGACATTCATTCTCATTTCTTGCATAGGACCAAAGCATGCACCCAAGGACAAAGATTTGATTTTTCAACCAATTTATATGCACCGGAGCATGCGCATGTAGTACAAATTTGAATTATGCACATAAATGCATTGAAAACTCACTTAATGCATAAAAATGTCCAAACGAACCGTGAAAAATCACAAAAAATAACACAAGACTCCTATTGTTCTATGTTGACATGAGAAAAAATTTGAAAGCAATAAGAGGCAATGGATATGGTTTCGCCCCCAAAGTTGGGGCGTTCCCCTCATCAAACCATCATGCTTCTTGTGAGAAGCTCTGGTTTGTGAGAAGCTTATACCCAAACCTGCCCCAAATGGGACAAAAAATTTACCATGCCATGTTGATGCCGCTCCATGATAGCATGCCAAGTTTCATGAATTTCAGACGAGTTTTGGATTTACTAGAATTTAAAAACCAGGTATCTCAATGTTTGCGTCGTAGTAACGTGGCGGTGGTGTTTGACATTCATTCCCATTTCTTGCATGGGACCTAAGCATGCACCCAAGGACAAAAGATTTGATTTTTCAACCAATTTATATGCATCGGAGCATGTGCATGTAGTTCAAATTTGAATTATGCACATAAATGCATTGAAAACTCACTTAATGCAAAAAAACGTCCAAACGAACACTACAAAAAAATACACTTCCGTGATGATACGTGTTTGTCACAGTAGGTCACGTTTTATGTCATGGATGTACATCCATGACAAATTTATGACAGAATCAAGATAGTCATACATGTGCTGTCATAGAAGTGTTCCATGACATTACCAAAATTATCATCACGGAGGTGTCCACTTCCATGACGATAAATCGTGCGTCATAGAAGTGCTTTCGTTAAGGGTGACCGACACGTGGCATCCACCGTAACGGAACATCGTTAAGCTATCGGTTCCGGTTTTGGATCCGTAACCTCGTTATCAGCCCCGACCAATGGGGATTTTCCACGTGTAAAATCATCATTGGCTGGAGGAAACACGGTCGGCTCACCATTGGGATGTATGTCATCCACTCATTGGACCCAAAGCGCCTATGATACATCGACACATTACGGCACGCCCAACAAAGGGCCCATAAAGTTTAATTGGGCCGGCCCAACTAAAGGCCCACAAGATTTTACGGACCATAATGGGATGGCCCAGCTAAAGGCCCACAAGATTTTATGGGCCATAATGGGCCGGCCCAGGTAAAGGCCCACAAGATTTTATGGGCCATAATGGGCCGGCCCAGGTGAAGGCCCACAAGATTTTTAGGACTATAATGGGCCAGCCCAAATTAAAGGCCCATTTAGATTGCCGACATTAATGAGCCGCCCAGCTTTTTAGGCCCACAAGATTTTGAGGACCCTAGTAGGCCGCCCATTAACCAGCTGCCATGTTTTTGGCCAAATGTCGGCCCATATTTGATCTGGTCCATTAGTGGCTCGCCACGTTCGCCTAATAATGGCCCATATGAAATCCGCCCATTAAAAGCTTACCACGCTTCCGGGCAAATTACGGCCCAGATCGATTCCGCCCTTTAAGAGGCTTTGGGCTAAATTATGGCCCATATCGATTCGCCCATTAACCGATCGCCGCGCTTTTGGGCCCATTTGCTAAAGGCCCATTTAGTAATTCAACTTGATATTAGTTTCGGTCATTATAAGGGTCCGCTTTAACATTTCGCCCTATATTAATTCCGCCCGTTAAAAGCCCGCCATATAGTTGGGCCTAACTACGTACAGCTTTGCATCCCACTGCTCGCATACCGATAATCTGATTGGGCCAAACAAGGACCGAGACAATTTTGGCATGTTATAAGCCCATGATTTGATTGGCACATTCATGGGTCGGGGTCTATTCCGCCGCCAAATGCGTGAGCTGTTCGGGCACGCCAGTGCCCAACCTACTTTTCACCTCCTAAAGGCCCATTGAGTTTTCTTGGGAAAATAGGGTCATGGTTTACTCGGCCTATTGAAGGCCGAATCTACTAGTGGGCGGTTTACATTTAGGCCCGTTAACGGACCAAGATGACGGGGCCCATGATGCGGATCATACATGGTGATTTGCATGACGGCCCGATTATGTACCGTAATTTTACGGTTTGGCGCTTTATCGCGAAGACAGGATATATATATGAAAATAATCGCAGCATCGTGAATAAGAAAAAACCTAGACTATACAATAAAGAAATTACGGCATATTACATCCATCGGGCATCAAAGTTCGCCACTATAATAATAAAGCACAAGCATGCAAGGACATACATACACTGGGCATCAAAGATCGCCACCAGTGCAACTAAACACGGCGACAAAATAATATACAAAACCGATAACCCTTCAATAGAGTTCAAGAAAGGATAGCCCTGCTCGGAGTCAGCTGCAACAAGCAACCGAAAGCAAGCTGGTGAGACTACACTTGTTTGACACTTATATCCTCCTCACTCTGAAAGATAAACAAGCAGACAGATGACAGGTTTTGCACATACAAGTATCAGTGCTAACAATTCATCACATTTCTTACTAAGGAATAAAGTGACATAGTTTAAAATAGCATTAACACAATATGGTATTGTTTAGGTCAAGACATGGCAGGAAATGACATTGTGAAGGAGTTGGCACCTTCTCGACACCATTGGATTACAGATCAAGAACTCATAAGTATCAATGGTTAGTGTGTCATCAATTTATCCCATTTCAGATTGGCAAAATAAGATCACTTGCTCTATATAGTTTAATTTACATGGTATGAAGAAGGAACTTGGTTGTACAACTGAAAACTTAAATTGAGAAGGACAAACTTTTGTTTATGAACTGGAGTACATAATAAACTTTAAACATGCAATTTGATGCAAACACTAAAAATAAATAGCTGTTGCAGTCATGCCTAGCCAAATATACACAACAAAGTTTGAAGGCTTGAGAAGGACAAACTTACATTATTGGTGAAGGCAGGCTCTATAAAGCCCTTGTCCATGTTGATGGGGGGCAATTCAAGAAGTTTACCACAGAATCTTCTTCATAAGCATTGCCTTTATTCTACATTTTGTTAAGAGTAAATATAGATGTGACAATATAAGTAAAAATGGAGAATATTTAAGATAAGATGAAGAGTGATGCTACATAACCAAGTAGCTATAAATGTAAGTATAGCGATACAGGAAAAAGGTACAGCCAAGAGCAATGCAGAGCTAAACTTCTTCAGTACCATCGGTGTTATCCAACCTTATGGTAAGAGTAAATATAGATCTTATGTGTTGAAAATGGAGGCAAAGGAAAATAAGTCGCAAAGTGATGGTACATGAACAACTACTGTCAATATAAGTACACCGATAAAGGACAGCGGTACTTCAAATAACAATGCAGAGCTAAAAAATTCATTGGCATTGGATATATTCTACACTAATGTAACCATTCATACAGATCGATAATTTGGAGCTTAACAATTGATAAGCAAGCTATCATGCATACTGCTGTCACATAATGAACTGTATGTATGCAAGTACATGTTGATACAGACAACATGTACTAACAAGAGCAAAGCAATGGGCAAATATATTTGCGATATCCTATCGTTTTTCAAACCGGAATTCTTTTTGAGCAGATTTCCTGCAAAAAGATCCGTAAGGCACATGCTAAAAGTAGAAGTTCAAATTGTCATGCGACATCATAGACAGTACCTCATCCTTGGAATGAGACCAGTGCATAACAAGATTTTTCCATTCAATGTCTTCTAAATTTAGCACAGGAGACTTCACCAGAAATTCGTTTATAGACTTTCCATCAAAGTGTGATTTCCTCGGGTAACACCAATACTGCCGCAATGCTTCCTTGAAAAGCGCAAGCAAGCTTTGCTCGTCATGACTATCCAGATTGACCCTCGCCTACTTACAACAATGTAATGTAAATCATTGATGTGTTGAATCAATGTAAAACAGAAAATAATCACCATGAATAATAGCACTTACACGTAAGTGGGACAGAAGATGTGAAAATGGTGTTTGTCTTCACTATAATATTCCAATGATGGGAATATATGCACGTAGTCCCTAACAACATTGAAAGCATTGTCTTTAAACTGGGAATAATCGAATGGGGTTCCAATCTGCAGGAATTGGCCGTATTCCGGCAGCTTGGGATAGGTCTTCACCGTGGACTTGTTGTACTTTTTGGTCGGAGTGGAATTTTTACGTGGTACTAATTTGGTGCTTATGGCAACCTAAATCGCATACCTTTTGGCCGGAGTGCAGGTCCTGTGGTGGGGCTAGTGGTGTGGCCAAGAAGTATGGGTACCGTCTCTTTGGAGTCACCCTACATTTTGTTTCACCGGTTGTACAGCCAATATAAGTGGGTGTCTTGTCTGATTTCTCCCAAGCACAACCACGTTTTTCGAGGACTTTGCTGGTGCTCCTTCAGGTTCGCAATCACCCTCTTCCTTTTGATGTCGATGCACAAGAATAGCATTTGAGTGGAAAAACATGGTATGATGACGATGGAATATGTATTGATAATGGATGGGCATGGCATCTCGACATATATGATGAGTAAACTAAGGTGATGGCGGTGCAACAAAGTAGAAGAAATGCAAGACAACATATGGAAGATAATGCAGAATCAATAAAACCTCGCCAAATTAGAGCAGGCACCTTCATGGGTGAACATGACAGCCATCCGCCTTTGACTCCTCGAGGTTAGAATAGTCATTAGGATCATATTCTCAACAAGAATCTACAGTGTGGGGAGCGTTTGAGTTTCATTGCATCCAGAATGGCACTCTATGTCTTGGTGCAAATTTTGTAAGTCATTGCAGTGTTCCACAATATTCTTCTAATGCGCGGATTCTGATATTCACTGTAATCACGTATAATATCTGAGAACCATGAAAACATAAATAGTTGTGAGATTATCTTTGTAATGCAGAGGATATTCTAATATAGGGGCGCCCCTGTAAACACTTGTGTGATTCGATGAGAGAGAGCTCATGTGTGTAATATGGTGCGTGCATTTATATAATCCGCACAAGTACACAAAAAAATAGGCTCGAAGTAAGGATAGTTGGCAGATGATAGGTTCAAAATATAATCAGAGTAGAGAGTTTATTGCCAAACCAAGATAACAAGAGCACACAACAACTAGTCAGATCAAAGTGTACATAAAAGGGGTAAACCATAACCACTATATATAAATCGGGAAAGTGGAACAGGCTTGAAAATACGGTGTTGTATTGCCGCTTAGTAATTGAAAGCCTATCGATCAAGTACATGCCAGCTCACATCGTTTGTTGGATCGCAGATGTCCCCGCCCCTTCCTCGACAAGGAACATATCAGACGTACTAAATATAGAATAACAAAAGAGGAACATGTTAAAGAATGTAAGAGGAAGCATATTCTTGAGGTTCCACTTAATTGCATACAATGTTGGTTGCCCACTCATGATGAATCACAATGCCCAAAGAAATGCAATTCCATGTTGTCTCTCTATATGTGGCAATTTTGAACAAGAGTCATTAGGATCATATTCTGAACAAGAGTCAACAGTGGGGAGCGATAAGTTTCATTGCATCTGTAATGGCACTCAATGCCTTGGTGCCAATTTTGTAAGTCATTGCTGTGTTTAGCTTCAAGAGTGGACTGCTGCTAGTGCGACACAAAGCGGCTACACAAATCATAGTGTAGATATAACGGGAAAACCATAAGCATCAGAGTAAAATCAGCAAGGTGGAACTTGCTGGAATATATGTGCTAGTATTGCCGGTACGGCTAGAAAGGCTTCAGATACCAGCTCTCTTCAACTGAAGGTGCGGTACTATTAATATCAAGTAACTCTCAAAGGCGCATACAGCTCTCGCATTTTCTTGTTATTCTTATAGGATTCAAGTGGGCAGTGCCACTGCAAATCCTATTCCCATGTTTACAAAATCCTATGAATCAAAGAGGCCCGACGAGTTCAAAGTGTCCATACCAACCAATCAGTATAGAACTCTACAATCGCAAATGTCCCCGCTCATCTTCACTACAAGGAACATATCAGACATTATCATACTCTCCGCTCCAAAATATAAGTCTTGGTAGAGATTTCCACTATGGATCACATACGATGTATCCAGATACATTTTGGAGTGTAGATTCACTCATTTTGCTCCATATGTAGTCCATGGTGGAATCTATAAAAATACTTATATTTAGGAACGGAGAGAGTACTTATTAAAGAAGAACGGAAGAGGAACATGGTAAAGAAGAGCAAGCAGATTTTGGATAATAAAATGTTCGTTGCGCAGTGCCCACACATGATGAAGCAGAACACATTAAGAAAGCAACTCCCTGCTGTCTCTCTATATGTGGTGCACGTGCTTTTTCGAAAGTAAAGTAGGAACATTAGCTGACCAATTAAATGTTATCTATTTTAGTAATATCAGCATCATATCAGATTCGTACATGAGCAACAAGTTTGGAATTATGAGTGGCAAAGTTGTTTAGCTTGATGGATTCAGAGCAAGCATAAGGTGTATGATGATGGTACTGAATATAAAGGCATGTCTCAGATTTGGGTCAACGACCATTTCAGGCGGTTGGATGAAGATCCTATGTCTCCTAATCCTTCTTCTTCCTTGTCTCTGATTCTTCCCATACAGAACACCGCACGGGCCGCTGGTCGGACCATCGGCCCCCACCGCCTGTGTTCCTCTCCCACCACCACCCCCCACCCCCGCCCCTGCTACCTCTTGAGCACTGCGTTGGTTTTTCCCTCAAGAGGAAGGGATGATGTAGCAAAGTAGCGTAAGTATTTCCTCGCTTTTTTGAGAACCAAGGTATCAATCCAAAGACGAGACCACGCACAAGTCCCTCGCACCTACACAAAACGATAGCAACTCGCAACCAACACTTAGGGGTTGTCAATCCCTTCACGGTCACTTCATTTAGAGTGAGATCTAATAGAGATAATAAATAATATTTTTGGTATTTTTGATATAGATAGATGCAAAGTAAAAAGTAAAAGGCAAAGTAAAACAAAGCAATTAAATAAAGTGATATAGATTGATATGATGAGAATAGACCCGGGGCCATAGGTTTCACTAGTGGCTTCTCTCAAGAGCATAAGTATTCTACGGTGGGTGAACAAATTACTGTTGAGCAATTGACATAATTGAGCATAGTTATGAGTATATCTAGGCAATGATCATGTATATAGGCATCACGTCCAAAACAAGTAGATCAAAACGATTCTCAACGCATCTACTACTATTACTCCACTCATCGACCGCTATCCAAAGCATGCATCTAGAGTATTAAGTAAAAACAGAGTAACGCCTGTAAGCAAGATGACATGATGTAGAGGGATAAATTCATGCAATATGATAAAACCCCATCTTGTTATCCTCGATGGCAACAATACAATACGTGCCTTGCAACTCTTTCTCACATCGAGTAAGGACACCGCAAGATTGAACCCAAAGCTAAGCACTTCTCCCATGGCAAGAACTACCAATCTAGTTGGCCAAACCAAAAGATAATTCAAGAGACTTTGCAAAGATAACTCAATCATACATAAAAGAATTCAGAGAAGAATCAAATATTTTCCATAGATAATACTGGATCATAAACCCACAATTCATCGGTCTCAACAAACACACCGCAAAAAGAAGATTACATCTAATAGATCTCCACGAGAGAGGGGGAGATCATTGTATTGAGATCCAAAAAGAGAAGAAGCCATCTAGCTAATAACTATGGACCCAAGGTCTGAAGTAAACTACTCACACTTCATCGGAGAGGCTATGATGATGTAGAAGCCCTCCGTGATGATTTGCCCTCTCTCCAAGTGAGCTCCTAATGTGCCCCAAGATGGGATCTCGTGGTGGATACAGTAATGTTGCGGCGGTGGAATTAGGTTTTGGCCCTGCTCGATCATTCGGGATACGTAGGTATATATAGGAGGAAGGAGTACGTCGGTGGAGCTCGATGGGCCCACGAGGTAGGGGCGCTGGCCGGGCGCCTCTACCTCGTGGATCGCCTCATGCTGCTCATGGCGAGGGTCCAAGTCTCCTATGTCTTATTCGGAAGAAAATCACGCTCCAAAAAGGATTTTTCTGTTTGGACCTGCTTGATATTCTCGCTTTCTTCAAATACTAAAAAGGCAAAAAAATAGAAATTTGGGCCTCCGATTAATAGGTTAGTCCCAAAAATAATATAAAAGTGGAAAATAAAGCCCAATATAGTCCAAAACAAGTAGATAAAGTAGCATGGAGCAATCAAAATTATAGATACTTTGGAGACGACGTGCATCCCCAAGCTTAATTCCTGCTCGCCCCTCGAGTAGGTAAATGATAAAAAAGAATTTTTGATGCGGAGTGATAATTTGGCATAATTTCAATGTGAATCCTCTTAATTGTGGTATGAATATTCAGATCCAAAGATTCAAGACAAAAGTTCATATTGATATAAAAATAATGATACTTCAAGCATACTAACTAAGCAATTATGTCTTCTCAAAATAACATGGCCAAAGAAAGTTATCCCTACAAAATCATATAGTCCGCTATGCTCCATCTTCCCACACAAAATATTTAAATCATGCACAACCCCGATGACAAGCCAAGCAATTGTTTCATACTTTAACATTTTCAAAACTTTTTCAATCTTCACGCAATACATGAGCGTGAGCCATGGATATAACACTATATGTGGAATAGAATGGTGGTTGTGGAGAAGACAAAAGGAGAAGATAGTCTCACATCAACTAGGCGTATCAACGGGCTATGGAGATGACCATCAATAGATATCAATGTGAGTGAGTAGGGATTGCCATGCAACGGATGCACTAGAGCTATATAAGTATATGAAAGCTCAACAAAAGAAACTAAGTGGGTGTGCATCCAACTCGCTTGCTCACGAAGACCTAGGGCATTTGAGGAAGCCCATCATTGGAATATACAAGCCAAGTTCTATAATGAAAAATTCCCACTAGTATATGAATGTGATAAAATGAGAGACTCTCTATCATGAAGATCTTGGTGCTGCTTTGAAGCACAAGTGTGGTAAAAAGGATAGTAACATTGTCCCTTCTCTCTTTTCTCTCATTTTTATTTTTTATTTGGGCCTTTTTCTCTTTTTTTATGGCCTCTTTTTTTTCGGAGTCGTAGTCTCATCCCGACTTGTGGGGGAATCATAGTCTCTGTCATCCTTTCCTCACTGGGAAAATGCTCTAATAATGATGATCATCATACTTTTATTTTCTTACAACTCAACAATTACAACTCGATTCTTAGAACAAAAATATGACTCTATATGAATGCCTCCGGTGTAATGGATATGCAATGAAACATGAGTGACATGTATGAAAGAATTATGAAAGGTGGCTTTGCCACAAATAATGATGTCAACTACATGATCATGCTAGCAATATGACAATAATGGAGCGTGTCATAATAAACGAACGGTGGAAAGTTGCATGGCAATATATCTCGAATGGCTATGGAAATGCCATAATAGGTAGGTATGGTGGCTGTTTTGAGGAAGATATATGGTGTGTGTATGATACCTGCGAAAAGTGTGCGGTATTAGAGAGGCTAGCAATGGTGGAAGGAAGAATAGTGCGTATAATCCATGGACTCAACATTAGTCATAAAGAACTCATATACTTATTGCAAAAATCTACAAGTTATCAAAGCAAAGTATTACGCCAGATGCTCCTAGGGGATAGATTGGTAGAAAAGACCATCGCCGTCCCCGACCGCCACTCATAAGGAAGACAATCAATAAATAAATCATGCTCTGACTTCATCACATAACGGTTCACCATAATGCATGCTACGGAATCACAAACTTCAACACAAGTATTCTTTAAATTCACAACTACTCAACTAGCATGACTCTAATATCACCATCTTCATATCTCAAAACAATTATCAAGCATCAAACTTTTCTTAGTATTCAACGCACTCAAAAGAAAGTTTCACATATCTTGAATACCAAGTATATTAACATTAAGCAAATTACCATGCTATTAAAGTCTCTCAAAATAATCTAAGTGAAGCATAAGAGATCAAATAGTTTCTTTAAAACAAATCCGCCACCGTGTTTCTAAAAGATCTAAGTGAAGTACTAAAGCAAAAATTATCGCTACTAAAAGATATAAGTGAAGCACTATGAGCAAAACTATCAAGCTCAAAAGATATAAGTGAAGCACTAAGAGTATTCTAACAAATTCCAAATCAAGTATGGCTCTCTCAAAAGGTGTGTACAGCAAGGATAATTTTGGTAAACTAACAAGCAAAGACACAAATAATACAAGACGCTTCAAGCAAATCACATATCATGTTGGTGAATAAAAATATAGCTCCAAGTAAATTACCGATGGAAGTGGACGAAAGAGGGAATGCCTTCCGGGGCATCCCCAAGCTTTGACTTTTTGGTGTCCTTGCATTATCTTGGGGGTGCCATGGGCATCCCCAAGCTTAGGCTTTTGCCACTCCTTGTTGCATAATCCATCAAAAGAATTCACCCAAAACTTGAAAACTTCACAACACAAAACACAATAGAAATCTCGTGAGCTCCGTTAGAGAAAGAAAACAAAAGACTACTTCAAGGTACTGTAATGAACTCATTCTTTATTTATATTTGTGTTAAAACCTACTGTATTCCAACTTATCTATGGTTTATAAACTAATTTACTAGCCATAGATTCATCAAAATAAGCAAACAACACACGAAAAACAGAATCTGTCAAAAACAGAACAGTCTGTAGCAATCTGTTACTAACGGAGACTTCTGGAACCCAAAAAATTCTACCAAAATTAGACGACCTAGAAAATTTGTTTATTGATAAGAAGAAATTCGAATCAGTATTTTATCACGTTCTGGTGACTTTTAACAATTCCGGCACTGAGCACAAAGATTCTGGAAATTACAGCAAGATCAAATAACTATCATCCAAGAAGATCCAATAGGTCCAACTTGGCACAAACACTACTTTAAAAGATAAAACCACATCTAAACAGAGGCTAGATGGATTATTTATTCATAAACAGAAGCAAAAACAAAAAACACAAAATAAAATTGGGTTGCCTCCCAACAAGCGCTATCGTTTAACGCCCCTAGCTAGGCATAAAAACGAGGATAGATCTAGGTATTGCCATCTTTGGTAGGCAATCCATAAGTAGTTCTCATGATAGATTCATATGGTAATTTTGTTTTCTTTCTAGGGAAGTGTTCCATACCCTTCTTTAAGGTAAATTGGAATCTAATATTTCCTTCCTTCATATCAATAATTGCACCAATCGTTCTAAGGAAAGGTCTACCAAGAATAATAGGACATGAAGGATTGCAATCTATATCAAGAACTATAAAATCTACGGGCAGATAATTCCTATTGGCAACAATAAGAACATCATTAATTCTTCCCATAGGCTTTCTAATAGTGGAATCCACAAGATGCAAGTTTAGAGAGCAATCATCAAAATCACGGAAATCTAGCAAATCACATAAAGTTTTGGGGATAGTAGAGACGCTAGCACCCAAATCACACAAAGCATAAAAACTCAAAATCTTTAATTTTAATTTTAATAGTGGGTTCCCACTCATCATAGAGTTTTCTAGGGATAGAAACTTTCAACTGAAGTTTTTCTTCATAAGATTGCATCAAAGCATCAACAATATGTTCGGTAAAGGCCTTATTTTGACTATAAGCATGGGGAGAATCTAGCACGGATAGCAACAAGGAAATACAACTAGTCAAAGAGCAATTTTCATAATTAAATTCCTTGATATCCAAAATAGTGGGTTTAGCAACATCACGGTTTTTATTTATTTCAATCCCACTTTCATCAATTTCATCATCAAGATCTAGAAACTCCGAATTCTTAGAACGCCTTCTAGGTAAAGGAAGATAATCTTCAGATTCATCAAGATTCATATTGCAAAACAAAGATTTAATGGGGGACACATCAATAACTTTTAGATCTTCATCTTGATTTTCATAGGGATTGGAAGAACATGCTTTAATAAAGGCATCTTTGGAAGCACGCATCCTAGCGGTTCTTTCCTTGCACTCATCAATGGAAATTCTCATGGCTTTGAGAGACTCATTGATATCATGCTTAGGAGGAATAGATCTAAGCTTTAAAGAATCAATTTCAAGAGAAATTTCTATCAACATTCCTAGCCAAATCATCGACTTTAAGCAATTTCTCTTCAAGCAAAGCATTAAAGTTTTTTTGCGAATTCATAAACTCTTTAACACTACTTTCAAATTCAGAGGGCATCTTATTAAAATTTCCATAAGAGTTGTTGTAGGAATTTCCATAATTATTAGAAGGATTACTAGGATAAGGCCTAGGATTAAAATTCCCTCTATAATGCGTTGTTTCCAAAACTATTCCTACCAACAAAGTTCACATCCATAGATTCATTATTATTCTCAAGCAAGGTAGATAAAGGCATATCATTGGGATCAAGAGGAATATTTTTAGGCGCAAACATCTTCATAAGTTCATCCATCTTTTCACTCAAAACATTGATTTCCTCTATAGCATGCACCTTTTTACTAGAAGATCTTTCGGAGTCACATTGAGAATAATTAGCCATAATATTATCAAGCAATTTGGTAGCATCCCCTAACTTAATTTCCATAAAAGTGCCTCCCGCGGCCGAATCTAAAAGATATCTAGAAGCAAAATTCAATCCGGCATAATTTTTTTTGTATGATCATCCATAAATTCAAACCATGAGTAGGGTAATTGCGAAGCATTAATTTCATTCTTTCCCAAGATTGGGCAACATGCTCATGATCAAGTTGTTTAAAATTCATGATATCGCTCCTAAGAGTGATAATCTTAGTGGGAGGAAAATACTTAGAGATAAAAGCATCTTTGCACTTGTTCCAAGAATCAATACTATTTTTAGGCAAAGATGAAAACCAAAATTTAGCACGATCTCTAAGTGAAAACGGAAATAACTTCAATTTGACAATATTGTTATCCGTATCTTTCTTCTTTTGCATATCACACAAATCAACAAAATTGTTTAGATGAGTAACGGCATCTTCACTAGGAAGGCCGGCGAATTGATCCTTCATAACAAGATTCAGCAAAGCAGTATTGATTTCACAAGACTCATCATTATTAAGAGGAGCAATCGGAGTACTAAGGAAATCATTATTATTGCTATTCGAGAAATCACACAATTTGGTATTATCTTGTGCCATGGCAACAAGTAATCCAACACACAAGCAAACAGAAAGGCAAAGGGAAAAAGGCAAACGGGAAAGAGAGGAGGAGATTGGGAAAGAGAGGGCAAATAAAACGGCAAGGGTGAAGTGCGGGAGAGGAAAACGAGAGGCAAATGGCAAATAATGTAATGCGAGAGATAGGGATTGCGATGGGTACTTGGTATGGTTGACTTGTTTATGAGCCTCCTCGGCAACGGGCGCTAAATCCTTCTTGCTACCTCTTGAGCACATGCGTTGGTTTTTCCTCAAGAGGAAGGGATGATGCAGCAAAGTAGCGTAAGTATTTCCTCAGCTTTTTGAGAACCAAGGTATCAATCCAAGAGGAGACCACGCACAAGTCCCTCGTACTTACCTACACAAAAGCGATAGCAACTCGCAACCAACGCTTAGGGGTTGTCAATCCCTTCACGGTCACTTACTTAGAGTGAGATCTAATAGAGATAATAAATAATATTTTGGTATTTTGATATAGATAGATGCAAAGTAAAAGTAAAAGGCAAAAGTAAAACAAAGCAAGTAAATAAAGTGATATAGATTGATATGATGAGAATAGACCCTGGGGCCATAGGTTTCACTAGTGGCTTCTCTCAAAAGCATAAGTATTCTACTGGGTGAACAAATTACTGTTGAGCAATTGATGTAATTGAGCATAGTTATGAGTAAATCTAGGCAATGATCATGTATATAGGCATCACGTCCAAAACAAGTAGATCGAAACGATTTTTCATCTACTACTATTACTCCACTCATCGACCGCTATCCAACATGCATCTAGAGTATTAAGTAAAAACAGAGTAACGTCGTAAGCAAGATGACATGATGTAGAGGGATAAATTCATGCAATATGATTAAAAACCCATCTTGTTATCCTCGATGGCAACAATACAATACGCGGCCTTGCAACTCTTTCTCACATCGAGTAAGGACACCGCAAGATTGAACCCAAAGCTAAGCACTTCTCCCATGGCAAGAACTACCAATCTAGTTGGCCAAACCAAAAAGCTAATTCGAAGAGACTTTGCAAAGATAACTCAATCATACATAAAAGAATTCAGAGAAGAATCAAATATTTTCCATAGATAATACTGGATCATAAACCCACAATTCATCGATCTCAACAAACACACCGCAAAAGAAGATTACATCAAATAAATCTCCACGAGAGAGGGGAGATCATTGTATTGAGATCCAAAAGAGAGAAGAAGCCATCTAGCTAATAACTATGGACCCAAGGTCTAAAGTAAACTACTCACACTTCATCGGAGAGGCTATGATGATGTAGAAGCCCTCCGTGATGACGGCCCTCCCATGGAGCTCTAACAGGCCCCAAGATGGGATCTCGTGGATACGTAAAGTTGCGGTGGTGGAATTAGGTTTTGGCTCCTATTCTGATCGCTCGGGACAATGAGGTATATATAGGAGGATGGAGTACGCCGGTGGAGCTCGAGTGGCCCCACGAGGTAGGCGCGCCTGTGGGTGGGCGCGCCTCTACCTCGTGACCGCCTCCGGCGTTCCTTGGCGTGAGGTCCAAGTCTCACGTGTCTTATTCGGGAAGAAAATCACGTTCCAAAAGGGATTTTTCTGTTTGTACTCCGCTTGATATTCTGCTTTCTTGAAATAATCAAAAAAGGCAAAAAACAAGAATGCAGGTTGGACCTCCGGTTAATAGGTTAGTCCCAAAAATAATATAAAAGTGGAAAATAAAGCCCAATATAGTCCAAAACAGTAGATAAAGTAGCATGGAGCAATCAAAAATTATAGATACGTTGGAGACGTATCACCCCCACCCGCCGAAGTTTTCTGCTCGCGAGGCCCCACCACCGCCTAACAACCAAAGTCCCCACTGAGCCCATTTGTTCAAGACCGCTAACTCCATGAGCTCTGAAAAATCGACTGACCCAATTTTGAAATTTAGTCTACTGTGATTTAACTAGTGTGGAATATAAAAGGGGAAAACCATAAGCATTGGGAGTATAGTGTTGAGCATGCCATGGCGGATCTGAAGGTGCAAACTGGACAAAGGCAACTTCGCAACCAATGTTTGCTCTCAACTAGCAAGTAAGTAATGGACAAGAAATCTGAGTAAAGCAGTGGCGATCTATTTTCTTGCTGCGATAAATAAGTTGAGCAGAATTTAAAGAGTACCGCCTGGGTGCGGCGCCTGCGGTATGCATCTCGCGAGAATTTGACGGTGCAAGGCGGTAGCGATGGTTGGTTGTCGGCGTGGAAGCAGATCTAGGAGGGTAGACGGTGGCGGCGGGGCGCGGTGGACGAGACGGTCATAGGAGCGGCGCCGGCAAGGTGGACGACGACGAGGATGAAGCAAGAGGACGGGATGCAAGGATCCCGGTCCAAAGCCGTGGATGAGAGAGGTCGATCTCTTGTAATGGACGGCGGCTTGGGTATCAGCTCCGGCATGGTGGAGGTGGTTGGGGGTGGTTGGGGTGGGGGACGGAGGAGGCTGGGGTGGAGAGGGTATTTTGGCGCCTCCGGAGTACGAATGGGGAAATGGAGGTGGAGAAGAAGGGGGGAACCATGTCTTCAGGGTGCGCTTGTCTCAAATGCGAGGAAATTTACAAACTTAGCCCCCGTTTATAATTTCCTACATCACAGCAATATTAGTCGGTTGGGGATAGGACGGTAATCTACGCATACACCGAATATTTCCCGACGAGAGTTTGTTTTGGCGCCCACCGTATGAATCGGGAGGGAGTCGATTTTGGCCGAGGACACACCGTGTTTTGGCGCCCACCGTATGAATCCGGGTGAGAGGCGGTTATGTCACGCTCGAGTGAAATTACAAACCTACCCCTATTGAAACCTATGTAAATCAAACAGATAGGCTTTGCGTGGCAGGTGGATAGGCAGTAGTAATTTCCATTTCGCAGATTTTGGTTTCAAGTGTCAACGCGACTTTCCCCGCTTCGCTCAAATTTTGCAGAGTGCATCGCCATCGCGTTAACTCAATTCGAATCCCTTTTGTATTCTATTTTTTTGGTAGGATCCATTTTCATTGGAATAAAATTCTATATACATCATTTTTATATATACTTTCAAAAGCACAACACCCTTTTATACATAAATATGGTTTACAAATGGCATGATCTCAGATTCATAAGGTTGTATCCATCAATTTGGATTTTCAAATATTTGAAACCACTTTATGTTGAAATCCAATGTATGCATTCCTCGCTAATCGCCTCCAATTAATGTGTGTTTCATGCAGGTTTTTTACTTCTCAAACATGTATAATTTGTTTCACACACGCAACATATAGTGTATCCCGTTTAGACATTAATTGCATATAAACCATGCATTGTTTTTAATTAAAGAATCTATGGATCACCAATATTAATAAACTATATAACATTACACGTGTCCCAAAATTCAAATGAATATGCAAGTTTGATACACCAATTTGCGTTATGATATTATCGATGTCGTGATCTCCAGTTTAAATATTTGAATCCCATTTAATCCAGATATTCGTCTCATATAACTATCACTCATGCTTATATAGGACCATCTCTCTAGACCTATACGTGTTCATTGTCTCTCGGTATCTCTCTCGTACAATGTATGTCGACAATGATCTTTTATCTTCAGAACACACTCACGGTACTCTCTCTCCTCGACCTTCATCACTCTATCTCTCTCTAAGTATATCTCGCTCCCTGCTATGTGTCTCTTACTATGATTCTCCATGTGGAATCTCTTTCTCTCTCACAAACACAAAACTTTGTCTTCCGGGGTCTCATTTCTCTCTACTATTCCCCTGTGTGCAACTCGCACACCCCTAATACAGATTTGTCTTTTGCTCCTTAGGTATGAGAACCTACGACTCTTCCTCTTAAATATCTCTTTCTCACACACAAACACAAACTCCGTCTCCCTGGGTCTAATATTTCTCCACTGTTCTCTTGCATGTCGCTCACACGCACTGTCTCTCCCTAGAGATATCTTATGCTCCCTCATATGTTTCTCTAGCTATCACTCGCTTTGAAATATCTTTCTCTTTCGCATTAACAAAACTCCGTCTCTCGCGGTCTCATTTCTCTCCGATATTTGTTTGTATGTGAGTCACATGCACCCTTTCTTCATCTCTCTCACACCCACACCCATAACTCAGCCTTCTGATCCACTCGACTCCTATCTCTAACACACACTAGCTAGCATCTTTATCTTTCTATTTATCTGCTTTCTCCATCAACCTTCTTTCATTTATAGGTTGATCTCTTTTGCACAATCGTTGTGCCTCACTCCCTCTGCGCCGCCATAGATGCATGCTCCAGCCCACGCCACTATCTCTTAAAGACAAAAACACATGCTCAATTGTCGGGCCTTCTTCCCTCGCATTCTCGCATGCATGCATATTGTCATACCGATCCGTCTCTCCCATGTCGTTGATCTTAGCTTATGACTTATGTCTTCTTTCTTTTATCTCGATCATGCTACACACATACATACACACATCCCACGTATACATGTATACCTCTCACACATGCACGTTGAAGGTCTCTATGTCTCCATACGTAGTTAATTACCCTCAACCCTAACGCCACATCGAATCGTTCTCTTCTTGTGTGCACATAACTTCCGCCTGGATGGGTAAAACACACACTCACACTTAATAATCTCCTTGTAGCTACCCCCTCTCACTCTTCCGCTATATCCCCGAAACCAATAAGACCATCCCTTCGTTTAATTTCCGCCTACATGCACCATCGATATATAGTAGTCTTCCTTGGTGTCTCTCGAACAAACACGTTCTCTTGATGTCGACTACTCTCACGCGCACACACCTTCTCTTCCCTCTCTACGGGCATTTTCTCTCTTGCACCCCATCGTTGGTGGCCTCTGCCATACACATCACCTCTCTATGATGAAGCCATGCACACTTAAATTACATCCGCCACCAAGACCCCACACACACACACACACACACACACACACACACACACACACACACACACACACACACACACATGCACCCACCCACCCACCCACCCACACACACACACACAGAACGACTCCATCACACACACACACACGCACACACGCACACACACACACACTAAGACTCCATCTCTCTCTCTCTCTCCCACACACACACACTGAGACTCCATCTCACACACACATGCTCTAGGCGGAGCATTTGTTCCTACCACCCTTACCCGTATGATAAACAATCACCTTAATTTACTTGTATAACATGGACAAATTCCACTTTACTTTAGTAGTTAGCAAACTTATCATTTGTACCCTTATAAAAAAACCGAGTTGGCGATGATGGTGTGCCTGCCATCTTATAATATAGACCATCCGATCTATATCCGACGGATAGAAAGCAAACTATGATAATTTTACAAAAGATAGCCGCACCTCTCCACATCCTTATCTCCCACACCTCATTGTCGAGCAATTAAAAAGAAAGTCTTCGAAAAATCAAGCATGGTGGCCGCCGCCTACCAGCGCAATCCATCCCCATGCCTCCGCCCATTCCGACCACCACCACCACCACGCCCACTCCTCCTCACCTTATCTCTCATCTTTCATTTTTTCGATGACATACTCGAGGTACCAGTTTTCGATAAAATTCTCGAAACATCATTAGTTTTTACACATGGGATTACTCCTGCATGGGTAAATCACAACATGTGTTTTGTAAAAAATGCATATTGATGTTCCGTGCAATGCACGAGCATCTTGCTTGTAATTATATAATGCAAATCACGAGCAGGAAGTGACATTTTTTTACACAACCACGCTAACATGGCCACGTAAATCACTAGCTAAAGTAAATACCATTATACTTATATCCCGATGCAAAAGGTTGAGTACATGTCCGAAGAGTAGAGTCGCACACACGCACTCTGTCTCTCAGAATCTCACACACACACACACACACACACACACACTGGTTACGTGACGCCCACTTAAGCAGACACGTATGTTACAATTTGTGCACCCGCGGGTACACGTGATGCTGCACATTTATTTAAGCCGGACGGCGAACCCAAATAATAGCTGCATTCATTCCCTCCTGCCACCTTCTTCTCTTCGTCACCGTCGCCCGGTAGCCATGGCTCGGCCGAAGGTAACAACATACGCCATACTCCCGCCGGAGCGGCTGTTTAATCTGGAAATTTTAGTGGTCATGCATGCATCTTTTTGTGCTAGCACTCCTATATAAGGGTTGACCGGTCGCTTCCCGCGGACGTGCGCGGGCGGTGGAAGAGGAAGGAGAAGGGAAGCGGGCTATGGAGTAACATTTTTTACCATAATTTCTTAGGAAACTGAGTGCAATAATTGAGTAGTTTTGCAAACTACCAGTACTACACATGAAACGGTTCAAAACCTATACTCCCTTGCCAGCGCGCGCTTCCCGCATGAAACGGTCAGCGTCGCCCTGGAGCGTCAGTGCCGCATTAATGCCCGGCCAGAGCGGAGGCGACCTCTCATTGGCGCCGGCTTTGAAGCGGCGCGACGGCCGAGAGAGCGCCGCTTCCCGGTGCACGCGATCGCTCGCTGGCCGAGGCTGGCCATCGACCGGGTGATGCCCTGCCTGTTCCGCACTCTAATCTGGTGCATGACACGTATTACATCGACCCGGATGCTACTGGCTGCCCCACATGTCGGCGAAGTACTACCTCTGTCCGGGATTATTAGTCCCCTGAGCGCCTGAGTCTCGTCCGTAAATATTAGGCCGTGATTTGTTTTCCAATGCGCAATTAGTGACGCCTTCGTCTCTCCTATTGGCCAAGCACGGTGACACAGCCGCAATCTACGAGCCGGCGAGGCTGCATGCTGCGTCTTGTGAGGCCGGCCGAGGCATGCGTAGCGGTAGTTATGGCCAAGTGCATGCCCCCAATTAAATCTCCCGTGGTCGTTATTGCTAAAGAAGTATCCAGCCGATTACTGTTGAGCACGTAAACACAGCCACCTGAATTGCTGCAATTAAATCTTATCTAAACGCGTGCATGCAGTTAACTATGGTTGCCTTGGTCTTAGAGTTTTGGTCTGCGGGACTAATAATCCCGGACGGAGGTAGTAGTATGTAGTAGTAAGAAGAAGCAAAGAATCATGCAGTACACTAGAGATTCCAACAAGTGACTAGACTACACCGCGTGCAGTATCTCAAATCTCAAATCTCCCTTCCAGTTTATAGGGCTCAAATATCAAATCTCATGAACCAATGCATTTTGCGATTGGAGGAATGTATCTCGTACTTTACAAAACTACCCTAATTAAACTCGTGCATTAATTACGTAGTTTTCTCATTTTCCTCTCCGCCTTGGTCGGGGTGCACAATATTGACCACTCCTATATGACTAGCCGCTCTATCTACATGCGGGACATCAAAGCATCCGGGCCCGCATGCCATCCACCAAATCACAGCGAGGTGCTACAGTCAAAACTCACGGGTCACCCTGGTGTGGCCGTCATGACCCGTCATATCACAAAACCCACACCTTTACCAGCAGTGGTAAAGTGGCCTCGAGTTGGACTGACGAAGCAACCATCATTTCACCGAACGCTCGTTGAAGCCCTTTCTCCCCTTTCTTGAAGAAAACCTCACCTGTGCTACTCACTTCTGCCATTTTTCTTCTGTACCGACAAAGGAAAGGTGGGCGAATCGGTGATGCTGCTATATTTTCATTCAAGAATCTTCTTTTTGCGAAGCACCGACCGATTCTCACAGCCTATTCTTTTGCCGTTTTCATTTGGATTGTGGTTTCCTTTCGATTGCTTTTTGTTTGTCAGTTCATTGATGGATCCTGGAGCACTAGGCAAAGAGTTGCCGGCGGACAACCCGCTGGAGACAGTGCTCTCCAGGAAGCGAGCACCAACCGACGAATTAACCATGTTGGCGGGCCAACCCATGGAGACAAAGAACTCCAAGAAATAAGCACTGGCCAAAGAGTTGACGATGTTGGCGGACGAACTCCTCAAAGAAAATTGGAAGAACAAAGAAGGGCCCCACCGTTGCCTACCCCGAAACTCCGATGGCCACCTTTGCGGCGGCTCAAGGCCCGCTTGAGGAGATAGTCGCCGTTGAGAAGCGATATTCCCGGCAAGGTGATGGCCCCATCGAGGGCGAGGAGATGGCCCTTGAGGATGGGATCCCCGGTGAGCTGCACAAGGTAAAAAAATGAAAGTTGTGGTTTTGATTATTTGCAATGTGCTTGCTAATATGTTAGGGTTGTGCAGGTGGCGGTGGGCGCCCTTGATGATTCCGATGTCGCGGCGGCCCCTGTGGACAACGCCCTGTAGATCGTTTTCGATGTCGCGGTCCGTCCCTGCTATATCGCCCGGAGATCGATTCCGATGCCGCTGTCCATCCTGTGGACATCGCCCGAAGATCGATTCGATGTCGTGATCGATCCTGTGGACATCGCCCCGTAGATCGATTCCCATGCCGCTATCCGTCGCGTGGTCATTGCCCGAGATCGATGACAAGAAATAGTTGGTTGCGCTAATCCTTCAGGGTACTCTGCATTGCCCTGTGTTTAATTACCAGAACGATGCGTGTCATCAAACCATCTTAGGGCTAGTGCACTGTCTTGTGTGGGCGGTACTTTCTAGTACTTTTGTTTGATAGTGAATCATGTGAACCCTCTCTGAGTTATGGAAACAGATGTATCCTCACCAGCTTTTGATGTAATATATGGCATGCTTAGATGTAAGTTTAAACTATTTATCATATCGAGGGCTTATTTGATGATTCTTGGTGTTAGTAGGCTAGCTCTCGTATGAAGCTATAGTACTTGCAAAACACTCACCGAAGAGAAAAGTTGGGGCTGATGAGCTTGTGGTACGCTTATACTGATCCGTCGTCGATCGACCAATAGCCCAAGCTCCTAAAATTGTAGGCTTAGCGATAGATCAGACAATAGTCGACACGGATACATTCAGGCCTCATTTGGTTCATAGGTTAGGAAAATCATAGCAAAAGTACAGAGACGTACAACACAAAATCATGGAAGTACAGAGACGTCCCTCCATTTCAAAATAGATGAGTCAACTTTGTACTACTAACTTTGAAACGGTGGGAGTACAGATCCTAGGCGGGCTAGTTTGCCTAGTGGGTTTTAATGATATGACGTGGTACAATGTCGTCCAGTCTTCGCGTGTGGTAGCAGTACTGCGGGTTGAGTAATTTTTCTTGAAGAAGCGGAATTCAACAAAGTCATGATGGTTCCTTCGTCCGACTAACTTACAGTGGGAAAGGTTGAGCCCGCGCTACGACCGGGGTGGACCAGGATAACTTTGTGCATGGCAGGTGGACCAGGGATGGTCGACGTCCCACATGTCGGTGAATGAAAGTATTCTTCCGATATAGTGGACGAGAAACTAGTATTCATTGTTTATTTTGATGAAATCTATTGTCTCCACTGCTATTTACGGAGGAGTGTGAAACACGGACAGCCTAGTGTACTTGGCATGTGCACCACTCCCTCCTTCCTCATGTAATACTACCATAGTGTTGACTATAAGGTTACAACTTTTTCTCACTTTCTCTCTATCTATTTCCTCTCAAATGTTTTTTACCTTTCTTTTTTTAGACACAATTGTTTTTTATGCCTCTTTTTTTAGAATTAGTTTTTTATACCTAGGAGCACGTGTAGAGACGAGCTCCTGCAGATCCCACTCCTTGACTTTGTCAATGCCTCTCTCTCCTCCACATAAGCGGGTTTGTCGAGAAGACAAGAGATGATCTCTTAGCACAATATATTTCACCATTTTTTTAGGAATAACTAGTTATTGAAGATAAGGCTAAGTGATGATCCATTGTACACATGTTTTTTTGTCATCTCTAAATTACATGCAAGACTTTTGATAAGACTATCTTATCAACCATTGTACATGCCCTTTATAGCCCAGAATTTTACTGGTAGTACTTGCTATGAATGCGGGCAGCTGGCCTCTGAGGGGGGAGCACGCGCGGGGAGGTGGTGGGGTGGGGGAGGGGTTCTGGTGGGCCAGGGCGGTAAGAAGCAGGCTTGGAAGCGGTGTGGACTCCCGCATGGCCCACCTCACATTATCACCACATATTTCTTGGAGTCCGTGCAACGGGCGGGACGATCTCTTCTCCTCCCCGTCTCTCTCCTTCTCACCGACGCTCACGAGAGATTAGATTTCGGCTATCGACGGTTTATTCAATTGCAGTCCCACATGTCAATGAAAATGCAAGACAACGCGTGTACCCTCTGGTGAGCGGCGTGTGAGCCGGACTGTCGGGGGTGCGACGTGAACGCGACGCGTACGAGTTGTAAGTGTGCCGCCTTTTCCTTTTGAACTTGCAAAGCGTAACATTTTCGTGCGATCGATTGATAGAAATCCTAAACAAAATGACGAGGGCGGTTCTTTCCCGCGCGTTAGGTGGGCTAGTTTGAGTGATATGACGTGCTACAGTGTCGTCCACTTGCTCCATTTTTATGTAAGCAAGAGTCTACACTCTTACGTGGGAGGAGTGCGAAACACGGCGGATCTGATTTTGATCAAGGGATAACTGTTCCCTGCGAAATAATGGAGCACTGTTAGCGATTATAGCATGATAGTTAGGGCATCTCCAGTGCTGGCCCTCAAATTTACACCGGCATCTGTCCGAGGACACTGGTGGATGCCATCCAATGCTGCCCGCATACTTTTCGACAACTATATGAACTAACCGGACAAAATTCGTGCAAACAAAGCAAATTTCAAATTGACCGGATGAAATTCATTACATTTCGAGAACTTTTCCTATAAACTGGATGAAATTCATTACATATTTCGCACAAACCGTACTAAAACCTACTGTAAACCTAATCTAAACGATCGCCAAGCCCCGACCACCATGTCCGGCCCTGAACCTGAGAAAGCTGGCCATTGCCTTTGCCTCCTCCTTATCTGCCTAGATAACCTCCTCCTCCGGAGCACAAGGTTATGTAGATTTCCGCCTCCACGTCATCGTCAAGCGGCTAATCGGCCGCCGATTTTTATCCCACCAAGCTTGGCGTCGACCGAGTGGAGGCGTTGGCCTTCCTTCCGACCAAAGCGGTGGCGACCTACCGTGTACTACTCTTCCTCGCTGTCAAGGCTGCGCCACAAGACGCTGCTGGCTTCGGTGGGTCGTGGTGGCGGAGGGCGGCTGGGGGGGGAGCCGGTGATCTCCTTCGTCTGCTCCTGCGAGAGTACGTCCAAGAGAGCTTTGGAGCGTGCTCGGAGCGGAGCCACTGATGTCCTTCATTTTCTCCTGCGACTGTACGTCCAAGAGAGCTTTGGAGTGCCCGGACGCCATGGTTGGAGTGGTGCCAGAAGGAAGGACCGGAGGAGAATGAGTGTGGGTCTTTAGCTATGGCTGGAGCTGGGCTCAAGTTAATATAAGCGGGAGAATGGCAATGAGCCGCGGCAGACGGATGGACGGTTGGCACTGGAGTAGGTTCGTCGGTAGCCGTGGTGTAACGCGGAGCAATCGCTCACACCGGGATGCCACGCGGGTGGCGCTCTCTCGGCCGTCGCGTTGCTGCAATGCCGGCGCCAGTGAGAGGTCGCGTCGGGCGTGAATGCGGACGCTGCTTCAGTGACTTAACCGCAGGTGCTTTGTCTCATTGACATGTGGGCCCAATGGGCATCAGGCCCGCATGTCAGTGACACACCAACAGCACCTGCAGTTAAGGCCGGTGAATGCGGCATTGACGTTCTGGAGAGACGGTGATCATTTCAGGCGAGAAGCGCGTGCTAGCGATGGAAGGGGTTTCGGTAGGCCAGGGCGGTCAGACGTTGACGTGGTGGTAAAATATGAACTCATGGATGACGAGCCTTTGAAGCGTATGCGGCACGTATTGACAACCAAAGGCCCATGCAACCACTCTTGTCGCCACCTAGCATTCGGCGACCACCATTAGACACCACACAACCATACATAACTTACGAATAATGGACCGAATCGATCAGACACACACTGCAATGCGGTGGCACTATGATCGGTTGCTCACGACAGTACATACATCGCACCATAGTACCCTCTCTAGCTCGGCTGTTTTATGGATTGTCGTTGTGATGGATGATATACATGAGCAAGGCGCCGAGTCACGAGTATGACCGTTGGTGTTGATCCAGGTGAATACATGCTTGGTGTTCGCGGAGGCCTCCAAGAACGTCTAAATAAAGTAATGTCACATACGCATCATTTTGGTTTTATTTCTTTCTCCAGCGATGTAGGCCAGCGTAGATAGATAGATAAAGAACACGAGTGATGAGGCGCATGCGGACTGTTTGACCGTCAACCAGACAAGTACGGAGCTATACACTGAGCCAATGACCGTATAATCACCATATCTCGTATACAGTGATCAAAGTGAGCTATCAAGACAAGTTCAATGACCGCCAATGCATTTTACTCGGTAATAAATGACCAGGATTGAAGGGGAATCCAAATTTCCTTCGTCTTCTGTCCTTGAGCTCTTGACAAACCAATGCACTTTACGGTTGTCCGGCCACTCCACCCCAGAGCTGTCATCAAGCATCGTGGGAGGGGGGGAGTCCAACTTGGACTCCCGGTCCAAGTAGGATTCGCCCCCCCCCCCCTTTCCTAGTCCCACGAGGAGAAGGAGGGAAGGAGGAGGAGAAGAGAAGGAAAGGGGGCCCCCCCCAACCCTAGTCCAATTCGGTTTGGGCTTGGGGGGCGCGCGCCACCACCTGGCCACCGCCTCCTCTCTCCACCAGGGCTCATAAAGGCCCGTTAACTCCCCGGGGGGTTCCGGTAACCCCCGGTACTCCGGAAAATGTCCGAACCTATCCGAAACCTTTCCGCTGTCCAAACACAACCTTCCAATATATCAATCTTTATGTCACAACCATTTCGAGACTCCTCATCATATCCGTGATCTCATCCGGGACTCCGAACAAACTTCGGTACATCAAATCACATAACTCATAATACAAATCGTCATCGAACGTTAAGCGTGCGAACCCTACGGGTTCGAGAACTATGTAGACATGACCGAGACACATCTCCGGTCAATAACCAATAGCGGAACCTCGATGCTCATATTGGTTCCTACATATTCTACGAAGATCTTTATCGGTCAAACCGCATAACAACATACGTTGTTCCCTTTTGTCATCGGTATGTTACTTGCCCGGATCGCCGGTATCATCATACCTAGTTCAATCTCGTTACCGGCAACTCTCTTTACTCATTCTATAATGCATCATCCCGCAACTAACTCACTAGTCACATTGCTTGCAAGGCTTATAGTGATGAGCATTACCGAGAGGGCCCAGAGATACCTCTCCGATACACGGAGTGACAAATCCTAATCTCGATCTATGCCAACCCAACAAACACCATCGGAGACACTGTAGAGCATCTTTATAATCACGATTACATTGTGAGGTTTGGTAGCACACAAGGTGTTCCTCCGGTATTCGGGAGTTGCATAATCTCATAGTCGAGGAACATGTATAAGTCATGATGAAAGCAATAGAAATAGAACCAAGCGATCATTTATGCTAAGCTAACGGATGGGTCTTGTCCATCACATCATTCTCTAATGATGTGATCCGTTAAATCAAATGACAACACATGTCTATGGTCAGGAAACTTAACCATCTTTGATTAACGAGCTAGTCGAGTGGAGGCATACTAGGGGCACTCTGTTTGTCTATGTATTCACACATGTACTAAGTTTCCGGTTAATACAATTCTAGCATGAATAATAAACATTTATCATGATATAAATAAATATAAATAACAACTTTATTATTGCCTCTAGGGCATATTTCCTTCAGTCTCCCACTTGCACTAGAGTCAATAATCTATATTACATAGTAATGATTGTAACACCCATGGAGTCTTGGTGTCGATCATGTTTTTCTCGTGAGAGAGGCTTAGTCAACAGATGCGCAACATTCAGATCCGTATGTATCTTGCAAATCTCTATGTCTCCCTCCTTGACTTGATCGCGAATGGAATTGAAGCGTCTCTTGATGTGTTTGGTTCTCTTGTGAAATCTGGATTCCTTCGCTAAGGCAATTGCTCCAGTATTGTCACAAAAGATTTTCATTGGACCCGATGCACTAGGTATGACACCTAGATCGGATATGAACTCCTTCATCCAGACTCCTTCATTTGTTGCTTCCAAGCAGCTATGTACTCCGCTTCACACATAGATCCCGCCATGACGCCTTTCTCGCTTGGAACCGCACCAACCAGCGGCTCCACCATTCAATATAAATACGTATCCGGTTTGTGACTTAGAGTCATCCGGATCAGTGTCAAAGCTTGCATCGATGTAACCGTTTACGATGAGCTCTTTGTCACCTCCATAAATGAGAAACATATCCTTATTCCTTTTTAGGTATTTCAGGATGTTCTTGACCGTTGTCCAGTGATCCACTCCTGGATTACTTTGGTACCTCCCCGCTAAACTAATAGCAAGGCACACATCAGGTCTGGTACACAGCATTGCATACATGATAGAACCTATGGCTGAGGCATAGGGAATGACTTTCATTTTCTCTCTATCTTCCGCAGTTGGTCGGGCATTGAGTGCGACTCAACTTCACACCTTGTAACACAAAAAGAACCCTTTCTTTGATCGATCCATTTTGAACTTTTTCAAAACTTTATCAAGGTATGTGCTTTGTGAAAGTCCAATTAAGCATCTTGATCTATCTCTATAGATCTTGATGCCTAATATATAAGCAGCTTCATCGAGGTCTTTCATTGAAAAATTCTTATTCAAGTATCCTTTTATGCTTTTCAGAAATACAATATCATTTCCGATCAACAATATGTCATTCACATATAATATCAGAAATGCTACAGAGCTCCCACTCACTTTCTTTTAAATACAGGCTTCTCCAAAAGTCTGTATAAAACCATATGCCTTGATCACACTATCAAAGCGTATATTCCAACTCCGAGAGGCTTGCACCAGTCCATAAATGGATCGCTGGAGCTTGCACACTTTGTTAGCAACTTTAGGATCGACAAAACCTTATGGTTGAATCATATACAACTCTTCTTTAAGATATCCATTAAGGAATGCAGTTTTGACATCCATTTGCCAAATTTAATAATCATAAAATGCGGCAATTGCTAACATGATTCGGACAGACTTAAGCATCGCTACGGGTGAGAAGGTCTCATCGTAGTCAACTCCTTGAACTTGTCGAAAACCTTTCACAACAAGTCGAGCTTTGTAGACAGTAACATTACCGTCAGCGTCAGTCTTCTTCTTGAAGATCCATTTATTCTCTATGGCTTGCCGATCATCGGGCAAGTCAACCAAAGTCCACACTTTGTTCTCATACATGAATCCCATCTCAGATTTCATGGCCTCAAGCCATTTCGCGGAATCTGGGCTCATCATCGCTTCCTCATAGTTTGTAGGTTCATCATGGTCAAGTACCATGACCTCCGGAACAGGATTACCGTACCACTCTGGTGCGGATCTTACTCTGGTTGACCTACGAGGTTCGGTAGTAACTTGATTTGAAGTTTCATGATCATCATCATTAGCTTCCTCACAAATTGGTGTAGGAATCACAGAAACTGATTTCTGTGATGAACTACTTTCCAATAAGGGAGCAGGTACAACTACCTCATCAAGTTCTACTTTCCTCCCACTCACTTCTTTCGAGAGAAACTCCTTCTCTAGAAAGGATCCATTCTTAGCAACGAATATCTTGCCTTCGGATCTGTGATAGAAGGTGTACCCAGATCTCCTTTGGGTATCCTATGAAGACACATTTCTCCGATTTGGGTTCGAGCTTATCAGGTTGAAGCTTTTTCAAATAAGCATCGCAGCCCCAAACTTTAAGAAACAACAACTTGGGTTTCTTGCCAAACCACAGTTCATATGGTGTCGTCTCAACAGATTTAGATGGTGCCCTATTTAACGTGAATGCAGCCGTCTGTAAAGCATAACCCAAAACAATAGCGGTAAATCAGTAAGAGACATCATAGATCGCACCATATCTAATAAAGGGCGGTTACGATGTTCGGACACACCATTATGCTTTGTGGTGTTCGGTGGCGTGAGTTCTTGAAACTATTCCACATTGTTTCAAATGAAGACCAAACTTCGTAACTCAAATAGTCACCTCCACGATCAGATCGTAGAAACTTTATTTTCTTGTTACGATGATTTTCTACTTCACTCTGAAATTCTTTGAACTTTTCAAATGTTTTAGACTTATGTTTCATCAAGTAGATATACCCATATCTGCTCAAATCATCTGTGAAGGTCAGAAATTTAACGGTACCCGCCATGAGCCTCAACGCTCATCAGACGGCATACATCAGTATGTATTATTTCCAACAAGTCTGTTGCTCGCTCCATTGTTCCAGAGAACGGAGTCTTAGTCATCTTGCATATGAGGCATGGTTCACAAGCATCAAGTGATTCCAAAAGTCCATCAGCATGGAGTTTCTTCATGCGCTTTACACCAATATGACCCAAACGGTAGTGCCACAAATAAGTTGTACTATCATTATTAACCTTGCATCTTTTGGCTTCAATATTATGAATATGTGTATCACTACAATCGAGATTCAACAGAAATAGACCACTCATCAAGGGTGCATAACCATAAAAGATATTACTCATATAAATAGAACAACCATTATTCTCTAATTTAAAAGAATAACCGTCTCGCATCAAACAAGATCCAGATATAAAGTTCATGGTCAATGCTGGCACAAAATAACAATTATTTAGGTCTAAAATTGATCCCGACGGTAGATGTAGAGGTAGCGTGCCGACGGCGATCGCATCGACTTTGGAACCATTTCCCACGCGCATCGTCACCTCGTCCTTAGCCAATTTTCGCTCAATCTGTAGCCCGTGTTTCGAGTTGCAAATATGAGCAACAGAACCAGTATCAAATACCCAGGCACTACTACGAGCATTAGTAAGGTACACAACAATAACAAGTATATCAAATATACCTTTCACTTTGCCATCCTTCTTATCCGCCAAATACTTGGGGCAGTTCCGCTTCCAGTGACCAGTCCCTTTGCAGTAGAAGCACTTAGTCTCGGGCTTAGGTCCAGACTTGGGCTTCTTCACTTGAGCAGAAACTTGCTTGTCGTTCTTCTTGAAGTTCCCCGTCTTCCCTTTGCTCTTTTTCTTGAAATTAGTGGTCTTGTTAATCATCAACACTTGATGCTCCTTCTTGATTTCTACCTCTGCAGCCTTTAGCATCGCGAAGAGCTCGGGAATTGTGTTATCCATCCCTTGCATATTATAGTTCATCACGAAGCTTTTGTAGCTTGGTGGCAGTGATTGAAGAACTCTGTCAATGACACTATAAACAAGAAGATTAACTCCCAGTTGAGTTAAGTGATTGTGGTACCCAGACATTCTGAGTATATGTTTACTAACAAAACTATTCTCCTCCATTTTGCAGTTGCAGAACTTATTGGAGACTTCATATCTCTCAATCCGGGCATTTGCTTGAAATATTAACTTCAACTCCTGGAACATCTCATATGCTCCATGACGTTCAAAACGATGTCGAATTCGGTTCTAAGCCGTAAAGCATGGCACCTTCGAACTATCGAGTAGTCATCGGCTTTGCTCGCCAGACGCTCATAATGTCCGGAGTTGCTCCTGCATCGGGTTTGGCACCTAGCGGTGCTTCCGTGACGTAATTCTTACGTGCGACAATGAGGATAATCCTCAAGTTCTGGACCCGATCCGTGTAGTTCCTACCATCATCTTTCAACTTAGCTTTCTCTAGGAACACATTAAAATTCAAAGGAACGGTAGCACGGGCCGTTGATCTACAACAACATAGACATGCAAAATACTATCAGGTACTAAGTTCATGATAGATTAAAGTTCAATTAATCATATTACTTAATAACTCCCACCTAGATAGACAACCCTCTAGGCATCTAAATGATCACGTGATCCATATAAACTAAACTATGCCCGATCATCACGTGAGATGGAGTAGCTTTCAATGGTGAACATCACTATGTTGATCATATCTACTATATGATTCATGCTCGACCTTCGGTCTCAGTGTTCCAAGGCCATATCTGCATATGCTAGGCTCGCCAAGTTTAACCCGAGTATTCTGCGTGTGCAAAACTGGCTTGCACCCATTGTATGTGAACGAGAGATTATCACACCCGATCATCACGTGGTGTCTCGACACGACAATTTAACCGTAGCAATGGTGCATACTCGGGCGAGAACACTTGTACCTTGAAATATAGTGAGAGAGATCATATTATAATGCAACCGTCGTACAAACCAAAAAAAGATGCATAAAAGATAAACATCACATGCAATCAAAATAACTGATATGATATGGCCATCATCATCTTGTGCCTTTGATCTCCATCTCCAAAGCACCACCATGATCACCATCATCACCGGCTTGACACCTTGATCTCCATCGTAGCATCGTTGTCGTCTCGCCAACAATTTCTTCTACGACTATCGCTACCGCTTAGTGATAAAGTAAAGCAATTACATGCCGATTGCATTTAATGCAATAAAGCAACAACCATAAGGCTCCTGCCAGTTGCCGATAACTTCTACAAAACATGATCATCTCATACAAAAATTTATATATCATCATGTCTTGACCATATCACATCACAACAAACCCTACAAAAACAAGTTAGACGTTCTCTACTTTGTTGCTGCAAGTTTTACGTGGCTGCTAAGGGCTTCTAGCAAGAACCGTTCTTACCTACGCATCAACACCACAACGATTTTTCGTCAAGTGTGTTGTTTTAACCTTCAACAAGGACCGGGCGTAGTCAAACTCGATTCAACTAAAGTTGGAGAAACTGACACCCGCTAGCCACTTGTGTGCGAAGCACGTCGGTAGAACAGTCTCATGAACGCAGTCATGTAATATCGGTTCGGGCCGCTTCATCCAACAATACCGCCGAATCAAATTAAGATGTTGTTGGTAAGCAGTATGACTATTATCACCCACAACTCATTGTGTTCTACTCGTGCATATAACATCTGCGCATAGACCTGGCTCTGATGCCACTGTTGCGGAACATAGTATTTCAAATTTTTTGCCTACAATCACGCAAGATCTATCTAGGAGATGCATAGCAACGAGCGGGAGAGTGTGTCCACGTACCCTCGTAGACCGAAAGCAGAAGCGTTTAGTAATGCGGTTGATGTAGTCGAGCGCCTTCGTGATTCAACCGATTCAAGCACTGAACGTACGGCACCTCCGCGTTCAGCACACATTTAGCTTGATGACGTCCCTCGAGCTCTTGATCCAGTTGAGGCCGAGGGAGAGTTCTGTCAGCACGACGGCGTGGCGATAGTGATGATGAAGTTACCGGCACAGGGCTTCACCTAAGCATTACGACGATTTGACAGAGGTGTGTAACTGTGGAGGGGAGCACTGCGCACGGCTAAGAGAAGGCTTGGTGTGCCTTTGGGGTGCCCCCTCCCACGTATATAAAGGGGGGAGGAGAGGTGGCCGGCCCAACAGGGGGCGCGCCATGGGGGGGGGAGTCCTACTTGGACTCCCGGTCCAAGTAGGATTCGCCCCCCCCCCTTCCTATTCCCACTAGGAGAAGGAGGGAAGGAGGAGGAGAAGAGAAGGAAAGGGGGGGTGCCCCCCAACCCTAGTCCAATTCGGTTTGGGCTTGGGGAGGCGCGTGCCACCACCTGGCCGCCGCCTCCTCTCTCCACTAGGGCCTATGAAGGCCCATTAACTCCCCGGGGGGGGGGGGTCCGGTAACCCCCGGTACTCCGGAAAATGTCCGAACCTATCTGAAACCATTCCGGTGTCGAAACGCAAACATCAAATATATCAATCTTTATGTCTCGACCATTTCGAACTCCTCGTCTTGTTCGTGATCTCATCAGGGACTCCAAACAAACTTCGGTACATCAAATCACATAACTCATAATACAAATCGTCATCGAACGTTAAGCGTGTGGACCCTATGGGTTCGAGAACTATGTAGACATGAACGAGACACATCTCCGGTCAATAACCAATAGCGGAACCTCGATGCTCATATTGGTTCCTACATATTCTACAGAGATCTTTATCGGTCAAACCGCATAACAACATACGTTGTTCCCTTTGTCATCAGTATGTTACTTGCCCGACATTCGATCGTCGGTATCATCATACCTAGTTCAATCTCGTTACCGACAAGTCACTTTACTCATTCTGTAATGCATCATCCCGCAACTAACTCATTAGTCACATTGCTTGCAAGGCTTATAGTGATGAGCATTACCGAGAGGGCCCAGAGATACCTCTTCGATACACGGAGTGATAAATCCTAATCTCGATCTATACCAACTCAACAAACACCATTGGAGACACCTGTAGAGCATCTTTATAATCACCCAGTTACGTTGTGATGTTTGATAGCACACAAGGTGTTCCTCCGGTATTCGGGAGTTGCATAATCTAATTGTCAAAGGAACATGTATACGTCATGATGAAAGCAATAGCAATAAAACTAAACGATCATTTATGCTAAGCTAACAGATGGGTCTTGTCCATCACATCATTCTCTAATGATGTGATCCCGATCATCAAATGACAACACATGTCTATGGTCAGGAAACTTAACCATCTCTGATTAATGAGCTAGTCAAGTGGAGGCATACTAGGGACACTCTGTTTGTCTATGTATTCACACATGTACTAAGTTTCCGGTTAGTACAATTCTAGCATGAATAATAAACATTTATCATGATATAAGGAAATATAAATAACAACTTTATTATTGCCTCTAGGGCATATTTCCTTCAGTAGACACCTATTACGAGTTATGATCCGCATATCCCAAGGTGACAATAATTGGGATTCTTTCCAGTGATTACCGTAGTTTGAGGAGTTCATGTATTCACTAAGTGCTAATGCTTTGGTCCAGTTCTCTATTAAAAGGAGGCCTTAGTATCCCTTAGTTTCCATTAGGACCCCGCTGCCACAGGAGGGTAGGACAAAAGATGTCATGCAAGTTCTTTTCCATAATCACGTATGACTATATACGGAGTACATGCCTACATTATATTGAATATTGATGAACTGGAGCTAGTTCTGTGTCACCCTAGGTTATAACTATTGCATGATGAATTCCATCCGACATAATTATCCATGATTGATCCATTGCCTACGAGCTTTTCACATATTGATCTTTGGTACGTTACTTTGTCGTTGCTACTGTTACAATTGCTACAAAATTGCTACTGTTACTTTTGCCACCGTTACCGTTACTTCCATACTACTTTGCTACTAAATACTTTGCTGCAGATATTAAGTCTTTTAGGTGTGGTTGAATTGACAACTCAGTTGCTAATGCTTGAGAATATTCTTTGGCTCCCCTTGTGTCAAATCAATAAATTTGGGTTGAATACTCTACCCTCGAAAATTGTTGCGATCCCCTATAGTTATGGGTTATCAATTCCTTTTTCTAGCGCCGTTGTTAGGGAGCATAGCTCTATTCTCTAAGTCACTTGGGATTTATATCTGTTGATCACTATGAGAAATTTGACAGATACTATAACCAAGATTTTTCCCTCTACTACGAGGGGAGGTAAGGAACTGCCATCTAGCTCTGCACTTGATTCACCTTCTGTTTTGAGTAAGCTTGTGCCACCTACACCTGCTATTGATTCTGATATGTCGCATGTTATTGATGATGCTACTTCTACTATGAATGATGCTTATGATGCTACTACTTTGCTTGATAAAACTGTGCCACTGGGTGAATTAGTTGATGAACATCTTGCTAGAGTTAGAACTATTGATTATGCTGAAGATGATGATATTTCTCAAACTGATGAAATTATTGAAACTGGAAACTTTGAAACACATAACAAGACTAGCTCTCCTAGATATGAACTTCCTATTATGCCTGAGCGTTATGTTATGGATGGAGAGGTAGCTAGGGACTTTCTTGCTTGTAAGATAGAGATGATCATAAGAAATTATTATGCAAGTGAAAAGAAAAGTCTTTGAATGCTAGAATGCAATATGATCGTAAGTTTGCTACTTCACCTATCTTTGTTACTGATAAGGATTATGAATTCTCTGTCAATCATGAGTTAATTACTTTGGTTGAATCTGATCCTTTCCATGGTTATGAATCTGAAACTGTTGTCGCACATCTTACTAAACTGAATGATATAGCCACCCTATTTGCTCATGAGGAAAAGATTCGCTATTACTATGTTCTTAAGCTATTTCCTTTCTCGTTAAAGGGTGATGCTAAGTTATGGTTTAATTCTCTTTCTCCTGGTTGTGTGCGTAGTCCCCAGGATATGATTTACTACTTCTCTGAAAAGTATTTCCCTACTCATAAGAAACAAGCTGCTTTAAAGAAAATATTTAACTTTGTGCAAATTGAAGAAGAGAGTCTCCCACAAGCTTGGGGGAGGCTTCTCCAATCACTTAATGCTTTGCCTAGTCATCCTCTCAAGAAAAATGAAATACTTGATATCTTTTATAATGGACTAACCGATGCTTCTAGGGACCACCTAGATAGTTGTGCTCGTTGTGTTTTTAGGGAACGAACTGTTGAGCAAGCTGAATTGCTATTGAATAATATATTGAGTAATGATAATGATTGGACTCTTCCTGAGCCAACTCCTAAGCCAACTCCGAAGAAAAGAGGCATTCTATTTCTTAGTCCTGAAAATATGCAAGAGGCAAAGAAATCTATATGCAGGAAGATGTTAAGAATTTACTGCCTATTGAAGAAATACATGGTCTTGATAACCCGACACAGGTAGTAGAGGTAAATTCTCTCTATAGATTGATGAAGGTGATATTCCTCATAATAAGTCTGCTAGTCAATGCTTGGATGAGTTTGATAACTTTATTGTTAAACAAGAAAACTTCAATGCTTATGTTAGTAGACAATTGAAACGTAATGCTTACATGCTTGACTGCTTGGGTGATTATATGATTAGAACTGTTAGTGATCTTAAGATTATTAGTAAGCATGCTTCCATGGTGAAAACTCAAGTATAACAAGTACTTAAGGCACATGATGATTTGCTCAATGAGTTGAATAAGAACAATGATAATGTTGTTAGGGTTATGACTAGAGGTGGTAAAATGAACCAGGAACCTTTGTATCCTGAGGGCCATCCTAAGGGAATTGAGCAAGATTCTCAGAAAACAAATACTGATGCACCTAGTCCTCCTAGTAATAAAAAGAAAAGGAAAACTGATAGGACTTTGCATGCTTCTAGTGAACCTATTTTAGACACACATGAGAATCCCAATGGTATTTATATTTCTGATGCTGAGACACAATCTGGTGATGAACATGAACCTACTACTAATGTTAATGAAAATGTTCATGTTGATGCCCAACCTAGTAATGATAATGATGTGGAGGTAGAACTTGTTGTTGATCTTGATAACTCACAATCAAAGAATCAATGTTATGATAAGAGAGACTTCATTGCTAGGAAACATGGCAAAGAAAGAGAACCATGGGTTCAGAAACCCAAGCCCTTTCCTCCTAAACCATCCAAGAAAAAGGATGATGAGGATTTTGAGCGCTTTGTTGAAATGCTTAGACCTATCTTTTTGCGTATGTGTTTGACTGATATTCTGAAAATGTCGCCTTATGCTAAGTATACCTTCTTCCTCACTACTACAGAAAACCCCAGCTCCCCTTCTTCTTCACCCGCACTACAACTAGCTAGGCTCGTAATTTGTTACTCTGCTAAAATCTGTGAGCTCGACACGATGCCCTCGAGGAAAATGGAGTCGGCTGACCCCAACGCCAAGAAGATGAGGATCCCGCCAGCGGCGACGCCTGTTGTAGATCCCGCACCCGGCAGCGCGGGGAGAAGCGGCGAGCCCGCACCCACCGAATCCCAGGAACCCGTGGAATCTCGGGTGGACCGCATCAGCGATCTCGCGGACGCCATCCTTGGGGAGATCATCTCGCCTCTCCCCACCAAGGATTGTTGCCGCACCCAAGTCCTCTCAACTCGGTGGCGCCTTCTATGGCGCATTGCGCCCCTTAATCTCGACTATCGTCAGCTATCTCTCTTTAATGATTTTGAACTCCCTAGATCCATCATCTCCTCCCACCAGGGCTCCGTTCAAAGCCTCTACATCCCGTCATGCTACCTGAGCAAGCATAGCGTGCCCTGCATGGTGGACGCCTGGCTGAAATCCCATGAATTCACAGAACTTCAACTGCTTGAGTTCTACTATTCCCCAGGAAATCACCTACCAGATACCGAATGCCATGTACTTGTGCCCTCGGCACCCATGTCCATCTCGTGGTTTTCCTCCTCTCTCCACACTGCCACCTTTGCGTTGTGCTACCTACTAGACAATCTGGTACTAAACCTTCGACTCCCATTTCTCAAGAAACTTTCACTTGTGCGGGTTCGTATATCGGAGGCCTCATTGCACAGCATCATCCACTCCAGTTCCCTGCCCTAGAGTGCTTGGTGCTTGTTTTCAAAGTTAGAATCGGTTGTCTCCAAATAAAGTCGCCTAACCTTGTAAGAATTGAAATTTCTTTTGACGGAAGGCACCTCATCATCAAAGATGCCCCTTCACTTCAAAGCTTTATCCTTGATTCTAGTTATTCGCCATCTCAAATAACTGTCGTCTCTACGCCTAAACTGGAGACCTTGGGTATAATACATGATCTTTGTGCTCATTTCAAGATGGTGTTTGGATCCACAGTTCTTCAGGTACTATATATTATCATCTACACTTGTAATCATAAGCTGCATTTTAAATTTTTGCGCTTAAGTTGTATATCATCTTGGAGTACACATTATGTACTAATATTATGTTCTATGCTCATTGAAGAGGTTGTCCATGGATAGCCTATCAATGGTGCTGGATTCTGTCAAGATCTTATATATCCAAATGAATAGTTTTGATCAGAACAAGATTATTGGCTTGCTGCAATGCTTTCCATGTCTGGAGAAGTTGTATATAAAGGTGATAATTTCACACATATTGGAAGCCCGCATATAGTGTACTAGAATTAACCGTTCAGCTGTTGCTCTTTCGACACTTGTTTTTTAGACCTTAACTGTTTTCAATCTTCATTTCTATTTAGGCAACAGGATGGGGTAAGAATGTTATAACCAATCGGTGGATTCGTAAGCACCGGGATTTTCTCACTTCTCATGACATTCGATTGAAGACAATAATGCTGGAATGATATGTAGCCAACCATGCAAACACTAGATTTGTCACATTATTCTTCCTGCTGAATGCGACATTACTATTGTCCATCAGGCTTAAGTTTATCAGCAGCATGGTTTTGACGGATGGGTATGTCGAAGAGCAAAAAAAGGAGTTTCGGTGGACAAAAGGGCTTACGAACATGCCGGGCTTCTATTTACAACATCGTCTGGTCATAATCCAAAGAAATTTTACGACCCAGATGTTCATTCTATGGACCTCGACCGATCCATTTGATTGTGGATCGCCAAAACAAAGGTGCTGGATTTAGATGTTGTTGCCCTTTTCAATTTGGGTTTTGTCTAAACCTGATGAACAATTAACCCTCATGCTTTTGCCCTTTTCAACTCGGCTGTGACTGTCATATTTTGTTTGAAACAAGGCAAATGGCTTGCCATTTGTTTAATGAAGAGAGAAATATTGTAAAAAATCCCAACCAAGGGAAATAACATCACTCTCACCGGCTGCTTCAGCTCACCGTGCATTACAGAACCCAAGTGATTAGCCCCCACCAGCACCCACAAACTTATTTGGAACTAGCACACCAAATGGGCTATGAATTTTCATAAGAAAGCCTATCCAAGGTGGTGTCAACTTAATTACTAGTCAACAAACGATCCTGCCTACCAGCCGTAGGATTAACATCCAACATCTACCGTGTATCTTCTATCTCTTGTCTTCTTCCTCCAGCCGCCCAAACCAAACCACCCCGTCGGTTCCGCCTGCTCCCACTTCCCATGGCTGGCTGCGCCTCTGCCGCCCTAACATACCCTCAAACGTTGGCCAGTCCCTCCCTCTATTCCCCCACATGTCCTGTTATTCTCCAGCAACGTCAGCCCCAACACGCACCCGCACCCGAACTAGCCAACCCTCATACTCCCCTTCGCCTGCCACTAGACTGGCGCATCTTCCACGGCTCCCGTTTGTTCTGTCCGAGGCCTCACCGTCGTCCTTCGCCTTGGTTTGCTCACCATGCATGGTGCACCGCCGTCTGGCGTTGTCAACGTGGTCAACAACCGAGAGGAATAAGGAGATGATTGTACGTGGAGAGGATGACAGTAGGGACCCACTAGGGTCATGCAGTACGCAAGCAAGTGCCTCGTTATTACAAGCCCAAAAAAATGGTTCCTCCTAATGGTTGGACATCTGGGGCCCATGCCATTGTCACTGTAGTCAATAAACGAGAGAATTACACACGAGTGGCTGACACCAGGGACCCAGCAGGTCGTGCAGTTGTTATTTACTTTTTTTATAGAAACAAGCAGTTGTTATTTACTAGTTTTAGAGACGGATCAGGGTAATAATGGGGCTGTGTGGGGGCTGTGGCCCGTCTAGCCAGGGTTTTATTCTATGTTTACCACATCATAAGCCCAGTTGTGTTTTTTTCTTTCTGAAAATGGATAGCCCAGTTCTACCTTTTTTAAAGAAATACCCAATAGAGGCCTACTTGCTTTCTCAGCCCTGCTGGGCTGCAAATCTTTCAAGGCGAGAGCGATGTATCCGCTTACCCAGAAAATGAAGTAGTAAGAAATGGGATGTAACTTTTAAAAACGCAGCAGACCGGCAATTAGTTTCAAATATCTTTTTTAAGATTTCAAAATTTCAAATTTAATTGTTTTTTTGCGGGGGAAATCAGGTTGGATTTTAAATTGATATAAAATTATTATTTTTAAATTAGTTTGAACGTGATTCGATATTTCGGGATTAAAAATAGTTCGGACCGCACCGAAATATGAAAATTTGGTTGAATTTTTAACCGTGGCCAGAATATGGGCTGTAATGGTAACAAAAAGAATATGAGCTTAAAAAATCCTTAAGAATTAGCCAATGGGCTGTACATTTATTAGCAATAATGGCGGATGGGTTGTATGTTGTTTTCCACATATTTGAGGCTGACTTGTGGGCCTACTAGGTTGAAGCGTACGCTTTCCAATAAAAAGGTTGACGCGCAGGCAAGGCCTTGTCAACTTAGTCACCACATGAGAGCAGTTACTGTTGGATGTCCGTCCAACGGCCGTCATGCTTCTTCAATCTCTGCTCTTCCTACTCCAGCCGCTCAAACCAGCACTGGCGGGACTGTCTGCTCCCTCCTCCCATGGCCGACTGTGCTGCCGTGTAGGTCTCATTGCCCCACCCTACTCACATCGCTGGCCTGGCCATCCCTCTACTCACCCACACCTACTGTTATACTCCGGGACGGCAGATGGACCTGTAAACCCTCGTACTCCCCTTCGCGTGGGAAACAACTGCCAGCTCCATGTCGTTCCCTTCCTAGGCCTCGCCGTCGTGCACCGCCCTGGTGCTCTCGGCACGGCATGGTCAACGTGGTCAACGAACGACATCCATCAGAAGAGGAATGTACGTGGAGAGGCTGACAGCTGGGTCCACGGCTGCACGCAAGGAAGTGCCTCCTTATTACGTGCAAAATAATGATTCATCCACCTGACAGCAGGGACCCACCGGAAGGGCCTCTGTATTTCGCGAAAAAACGTTCCTCCCACTGACAACTCGGACCCACCAGCTATATCTTCACACACAAGGAAGTGCCTCCTTATTAAGCACAAAAAATGAATACTCCCCATGCTAGCTAGGACCCACCATAGTTGGAGGTTGACTTGTGGGCCTACTAAGTTGACGCGGACGGAGGCTTTGTCAACTTACTCAATATGAACGATTCTAGCTCCAGTGAATGTACGATGTCCACCCAACAGTCGTAGTGCTTCTTCAACCTCTGGTTTTCTTGCTCCAGTCGCCTAAACCAGTGCCGGTCATGTCGCCTGCTCCTGCCTCCCGTGGCGGGCTCTGCTGCCGCGCATGCCTCACTGCCCCACCCTACTCCCATCGATGGCCTGGCCATCCCTGTACTCACCCAAACCTCTTGTTATTCTCCGGCGATGGTAGCCTCACACTGTAGCCCAACCAGTAAACCCTCGTACTCCCCTTCACGTGGGAAACAACTGCCGAGTCTTCCCCGACTCTGGGTCATTCCCTTCCTAGGCCTCGTTGTCGTCCACCTCCTTGGTGCTCTCGGCACGGCGTGGTCAATTTCGTCAATGAACGACTTACATTGGAAAAGAACTGTATGTGGAGAGGCTGACAGCTGGGTCCACGGCCGAAGCAAGGAAGTGCCTCCTTATTACGGGCAAAATAATGATTCCTCCACCTGACAGCGGGGACCTAACGTAAGGGCCTCTGTATTTTAGCTTAGCTGTATTTTGCGAAAAAAAACGTTTCCCCCCTGACAGCTGGGACCCGCCAGCTATATCTTCGGACGCAAGGAAGTGCCTCCATATTAGGCGTGAAAAAAATGAATCCTCCCCCTGACATCTCAGACCCACCATCAATAACTTCGCACGCAAGGAAGTGCCTCCTTATCCTCCCTGACTGCCGGGACCCGCCTGGTCGAAGCGTACGTAGCATTGTCATTCTTGACGCGAACGTGTACGTACATACTGGTTGATCGGTCTCTCTGCAATGATGAACCGTGGCCGAGCAAGCAGCAGGACGTGTAGTAATTGAGCCCTCGACGTAGCAGTTAAGGCAGTCCCTTCTAAACCATGTACATGCATGTACAACCACATGCCAAAAAATACATCCACGTACCTACATACGGGCGGGGTCTAGAACGCCTACTCGCACATACGTACGGCCAGGGCTCGTGTACATGGAGAGGCAACGGACGGCAGCAACGGCGTCCTGTTCATCAGGCAGCCAACCGGCTGGGTCGAAACGGAGAAACAGCGTCCTGTTCATCGGGAGGCAACATACTAGGTAGGGGTGGGCATAAAAACCGATGAACCGAAGACCGAACCGATGCCGAAACCGGATAAACCTAATTTTCGGTTTTTTATACTGCCACAAAAAAAATCGGTTTTCATGTTCACTAACCGAACACTATTTGTTCAGTTCAGTTTTTATCCTGGTTAACCGAAGAAAAAGCGAATAGACGTGAGATACCATATAAAGCAGTGCAAAGTCAGCCAGTACCATTCCCGGGAGGAGCGCCCATGTTGCTAGCGCCAAGAAACTAGCGCACTGCAGCCTCAGCCTGTGATAGGACGTGGGCCCTAATCCAGCGCATGCAAAATTATGGAAGGCCCAGCTCCACATTAGCTTTTTTTGTGAAGTCTGTGCGTGTGCGTACAAGCATGCAACAGCTGGCAGGGAAACGTCTCGTTACATTAGTCCCACCTCGCTCAGCTGAGGAGTTGAGGGTGGGATTTGGGGCTATATAGAAGGCTGCCGCTCCTGCAATTTCATCGCAATTTAGTTGATGTGGTCATTATGGTATAAACCGAAGACCGAACCGAATTGGTCGGTTAACCGAATTTTCGGTTAGTTGTTTTAAGCTACCATATTCGGTTTATAAGTTTCGTAACTGAATTTAAAAAACACCAAACGGTAGAAACCAAACTTTCGATTTATACCGAACACCCACCCCTAATACTAGGCCAGAATGTGTCATGTTCAACGGGAGCCAACCGGCTTAGTCAGAACAGCCGAAATGGGGTCTGGCGTACTGCAATATGGAGGAAACGGCCTTCTGTTCGACCGGCTACGGTCGAAACGGCATCCTGTTCATCGGGAGGGGTGTGGCGTACCGCAAAACAGAGGAAACGGACTTGTGTTGGAGCACTACAGTCGAAACGGGGGTCCTGTTCACCGGCAGGGGTGTGGCGTACCGCAAAACGGGACTCCACGAGCTACTTTTCACCCACCATTGATTTCCTTCAGTCTCCACCTACACTGTTCATCCACCGCATCTTCCTTCTGCCTCCACCAGCTACTGTTCATCCTCGGGCTACTGTTCATCCAGCCCTCCACCAGCTATTGTTCAACCAGCCCTCCATGGGGTCCTGTTCATCCACCCCCAACCAGCTCGGCTGTGGCGGCCTCCTGTTGGGATCATGTTCATCCAGCGGCAACGACCTACACGCTACCATGGGGTCTGTTCATCCAACCCCCACCGGGAACTGTTCATCCAACCCCAACCATGTACGTCTCGACTCTTTCAACCAACCCCCACGTTCACTGTTCATCAAGAGGCAGCAGGTTCGATCGGCTTCAGTAAGCAGCAATAGCGATCGATCGCTTGGGTTCAGTTAGCAGCAGTAGCGAAGGAATCGCCTGGGTTCAGTTAACAGCCAAGCGATCAATCGCTCGGGTTCAGTAACGTAGCTAGTGCAATCGCTCAGGTTCGATGGCGGATGCCTCGCCGGGTTCAGTTAGAGCTCAACGCCGCACACACGCAAGGCGTGCATGAGAGAAACGCGCAATCCCTCCGTGCATCGCTCGGCCCCGGCCACCCACAGTAACCAGGAACTCCCTGAAATTTTCCTCGCCCTCGCTTCTACCATGATTTTTTCCGTCATGGACGACCCAAAGAATGTCATGCAGGTGCATCCCTGGCGCACCCAGGATGAAAAGCCCATTTTTTTTCATAGAAGTAGGAGCCCACAACATCTATGACGATACCAGGTTTTGTGACAATTATCGTCATATAAGTGTCATAAGCATGACATAATTTTTTTTGTTCGGGCCAAAATGTCACGGATGTGTCTTTTTTTTGCAGTGCAATCCCTTGGACAACCAAAGTTTTCATATGGCAAGCCTTTCGTATGATGGCACCTTACTGTATTTGTCTATGCCCTCACTTTGTGTTGAGCCTGCTCAACAAAGTGGGTGGCAGCATCAAGGACTGTTAAGGAAAAACCTACCGGTAGCGTATCCTCGCCAGCTGAATGCTAAGGACCCGTTCCTCAAAGCAATCATGGTAGCATGCTGCTGGCGGGCAACCAAAATACATGAAGGAAACTGACTATACGAATATCAATGGCTAAACGCAAGAGGGATAGCATGCATTAACATAATTAACATCAGTTCGACAAACACCAAAGCAAGAACAGTACGGGCTAAACACGAGATACATATTATGTTTTGTTACAGGGCACCACGGCAACAAGAATGGCTCAAGGCTGGGCACGGTGACCTCCAAGAAACCTTGGGACTAAGAGAACCTTGTCAGCGAGGGGGGGAGACTTCATCGCAGCAGCAGAAGTGTCAGCGCCTGACGGCAGCCTCATGAAACCATCAACGAGGTTGAGATCTGGGTTGAATTAGGCGAGGTTGCTCAAGACCAGAAAGAGGGCGTCGCGAGCAAGCTTCCGGGACTCCTCAGCAAAGCAGGCAGCCCTGTCTTCTTCATACATCTTCAGCCCTTCGATCAAGCCTTCAAAGAAGAGCGTTAGCTTGACACTTGGAACTTAATGATTGTCGAAGGATAGGGCCCAGCTCTTCATATCCATTTTTTTCAATCTGGGCAGTGAGGCGCTCGGCGATGTCAGTCAAGTTCTTGATCCAGAGGTCACACTGCTAGATTTGGTTCTCCAACTTGTCTTCTGCATCTTTTTGGAGAGTTCTTGCGTTGTTCAGATCCGTCATCAACAACTTCTCGCGAGCACCGGCAGACTCAATTTCCTTCTCCAAGGAACCAAGCCTGGCCTTCATGTCAGAAATGGCGCCGTTGGCGGTATCAAGATCCTAGCTCTTGGATGAAAGCTGAATTGCACCTCCTTCAGGATGGTCTCTGCTTTCTGCGCTTCCTCTTTGAGAACCGCGATTTCCTTGTCACTCCCGGCAAGGTCCTCCGTCAACTTGCTCACCTGATGATCAAGGTACGCCAGCTCGTCGGTAACCTTATTCAATTGGACAAAAGATTCAAGGGCGAGCGCGTCGAGGGCAGCTTTGTAGCCTTTGTGGCTGTCCTCCAAATCCTTGGTGTGCTGCTGTACAAGGCCCTCCAGCTCTTCATCCTTTCCGCGGAGGGTGGCTTTGAGGTTTCCTTCCCGGGAGGAGATATCCTTCTCCTTGATGCGTCAGAAGCGTCAAGGCCCCGCTGCATTTGGATATCGAGGCAGTGATATCTTCCTTGGCCATGGTTAACACCTCCTCTTGCCACATGATGGAGTGGGATTGCTTATTTTACCATTCCCGCAATTCATTGCCCTTGTCCGCCAGCTTCTTATCCATAAGAACGGCAGAGTCACGCTGCTCCTCGACTGCCTGCCACTTGAGATCATACCTGTGATGTGCATCTTTGAGTCCTGCCGCCATGGATTCCAGGAAGGCTAAGTCTTTAGTGCTGTCAGCAGGATCACCAGCCTCTTCAACTCTCTGAGACAGCGGTGCTAATATGCGTCTGATTTCTTCATCGAAATTCGTGCCCGTTGAAGCAGATGAGCCCGGAGCGGCTAACTCAGGATGTGCGAGGATCAACGCCAGCTTGCTTGAGGAGGGCTGTGGAGCTGCGGCCTGTGAGCGGTACGGGGGAAGAGGTCCCATAGCTTAAGAGGGGTTTTCTCCTCAACAACTGCCTCCGGGCCAGATATGCTGCCGGGGGTCTTCTCTGCTTCCTCCAAGAGTTCTTGAAATGTCCCCGACAGTATGCTCATGGCCTTCCGCGACAACAATCTTAACTGCCTCCTCGGAAGCACTCTTTCCGATGTTGGCCACTTCCTCCAAGAGCTCAGGCTCCTTAGTCGATGAGTCTGCAAACAAAATCAAGCGAACAAAGCAAAAAAGTCAGATACTATTGGATACAGACCAAGGAGGTAAACCATTCAAGAAGATAGACGTGGAGACAAGAGGATTACTCGGTAGTGGCTGCTGCAATGTAACATCTCCTTGCCCGGCAGCGTGAGTTACCGGCACACAGCCCACAACCCCTCCTTTAGTGGTTGTGGCCTCGGCATAAGCCGACCCCTTGTTTGACCCCACACTGCTGAATCTCACTTTCTCCCTTGGCGGGCAAGGAAGCAGGTTCCTCCGCCTCCCTTCAGGCGGGTGAATTCTGCCCCATACCTTCGTGCCGGGGGCTAGGCACGGGATCCCCTATCCTATCCCCCACCAGACTCGTGCTCACTGTTGGCCCAGACGCCGCCGCCTTCTTGGTTCATTTGGCCCAGTGGACGAGTGGTTCTTCATCTCTGCCAAGTCAAAAAACAAGATTAAATCAACAACTATCGAGTGCATAGAACCTTAGCAAGAAGCTCAGCTGTTCTCCTTACTCTGGGTGTACAAGCACGGAGCCCAGCGCGTACGCCGCAGGTGATGGGGTCGCCCTGCCCTTCTTCATAGTTGGAGGAGTGGAGCTTCCCGGCAGCTTTGAGCTTGTTGGCGGAGCCGAGGTCCCTGGCGGGATCGAGCTGTGCGAAGAAGCTGGGCTCGACTGGGGGCTAGGATCAACCCCAATAACAACACTTCACTTGGCGGGTGGAGTCTTGGCCTCCGACAGGCAAGTGGATTGGCGGCGTACCACCTCTGGCTTGTTGCCCCTGGAGGTGGTCTTCTTCGCCCTCTTTGTGACCGTTGAGGAGGAAGGACCCGCTGTTCCCTGGCTGGCCCACTTGCGAGGACGTTGATCTAGGTCTGGCCCTGGAGCTTGAGGACCCGATGCGAGCCATTCCTCCTCCGCCTCAGGCTGCTCAGCCTCCTCAGCCCCGCTTTCCTTTTGGGCTTCTGCTGCCACGGCGTGATGAGTTATAGCCCCGGCAGGATCAATCCCGACAAGCTCTTCCGCACCTTGCTCCTCGCTCCCTTCATCATAAGAAACTTCACCTTCCGCGTCCTCCTCTTCTTCTCTGGACCTCTCGGCAGCCCGGAATGCTCTGTCCTCTGCAATCCGCTTTGCGATGAATGCTGCCTCTGCCCGGGAGGTGCGCTTGACAAGGTCATTTTCCACCCTGGAAGCCCTTTCTTCCAAACCGGAGACCCACTATCTCTGCATCTAGTATTGGAAGTTGCCAATCAGGCGCAACTCCGTAGGCATTGCAATCAGGCATCCATTTCAGAATATGGTCCCGAGCGGACTTAAGGTGCGGTGGGACAACCCTTGCCGGCAGATGGAACAGCCCAAGGCTGCCGAACAGCTGGTCGCATAGCCAGCCATGGCCATATATTGACAAGTTTTTGGCGGGGCCTGGGTACAGGCGCATCCCGTCGGCGGAGTTCCCGTATTCCTAAGCAAACCTGTCCCTCCTCTGAAGTGGTGGGATGCGGCGCTGGAGGAAGTCGGCCCCCACCTGCTCGATGGTTAGCTCGGCAGCCTTGAGGCGAGCAATCCTATTCAGCGTGGGGCGGAGCCTAATGTCAGTGAGGCCCAGCTTGCTCTAGTCGTTGCCGCGTATTACGCATTCCGTCCATGCCGCGCAGAACTCCAGAGCGTCTCTGTCCTGAATCCAACACCAATCCACCCTCCATTCTTCCCGTCTGCTGCGCTGCTAGCCAGGGAGATAATCCAATCCAACTTATATTTCCTGAGCAGTGAGATTTGTCTTCAACCCGTGGGATGAAGAAGTGCCTGAACAGATCCACATTGGGGCCGACTCCAACAAAATTCTCGCATAGATGGGCGCAGATTTCCATGCACGCCATTGCATTGGGCATGAAATCCAGCAGATGGAATCCATACACCGTCATCATGGCGACGAAGAACTCAAAAAATGGGGAGGTGAGGCCGCAAAAGAAGTATGGGCAAAAAAATCGGTACGAGTCTGATGGGACCTTGCACTACTGTAGGATGCTGCTAACGTGACACTATAATCAGAGACCCTTTGATGAAACTGTGTGCGATGCATTAATCGTAAACGGTGATGTAAAAAAACCATCAAAAAAGATGCAAAACATTTGAGATGAATAATACATCAAACACGGTTCAGATTTTAGTTGCGTGTGCGATGCGGGGCATACGGTTGTCCATACTGAACTGCTTATGGCGATGAGGCAGAACAATGTAAACGGGCTGCCGATTAAGGTAAAAGCGATATAAAGCATACTGATTATTTCAGATGAATCATTTGCGATGATCGAGGTGAACACAAACAATTTGATGTAACAAGATGTGTGTGATACCCGGCAAATAGGTCGGCAATCAGAATTGTGTGCGATCATTATAGACAGCCCATACGGTCTTTTTTTGTGAATTGTGTGCTAGTCAGGGCACACGGTTCAACAGACCAACCTGTGGGCGATAATGTAGAAGATCTCTATCGAATACGTATTACTACCTGATGTCGCTTGAAGCTAGGTCGGTATTTCCCCAAAGAGGAAGGGATGATACAGCACATCGTGTAGGGTATTTCCCTCGAGATATGAAACCAAGGTTATCGAACCAGAGGAGAACCAAGCAACACAACCTAAACAGCCTCGCACACAAATAACAACACCTCGCAACCCGATGTGTTAAAGGGGTTGTCAATCCTTTCGGTAACGGCGCCGTAAATTATGCGTGTTGACGGAGAAAGTTGTAATAGATTGAATAAATAGATCGCAAATAAAATAAAGTGCAGCAAAGTATTTTTATATTTTTGGTTCAATAGATCTGAATAAAAAGTGCAAATAAAATAGATCGCAAAGCAAATATATGAGAAAGAAGACCCGGGGGCCGTAGATTTCACTAGTGGCTTCTCTCGAGAAAGATAGCAAACGGTGGGTAAACAAATTACTATTGGGAAATTGATAGAACTTTAAATAATTATGACAATATCCAGGCAATGATCATTACATAGGCATCACGTCCAAGATTAGTAGATCGACTCCTACCTGCATCTACTACTATTACTCCACACATCGACCGCTATCCAGCATGCATCTAGTGTATTATGTTCATGGAAAAATGGAGTAATGCAATAAGAATGATGACATGATGTAGACAAGATCCATTTATCTATGGCGGTAGATATAGATCCCATCTTTTTATCCTTAGTAGCAACGATACATACGTGTCGGTTCCCTTTCTGTCACTGGGATCAAGTACCGTAAGATCGAACCCACTACTGGGCACCTCTTCCCATTGCAAGATAAATAGATCAAGTTGGCCAAACAAAACCCAAATATCGGAGAAGAAATACGAGGCTATAAGAGATCATGCATATAAGAGATCAAAGAAACTCAAATAACTTTCATGGATATAAAAAAGATATAACTGCTCATAAACTCAAAGTTCATCAGATCCCAACAAACACACCGCAAAAAGAGTTACATCATATGGATCTCCAAGAGACCATTGTATTGAGAATTCAGCGAGAGAGAGAGAGAGAAAGCCATCTAGCTACTAAATACAGATCCAAAGGTCTACAAAGAACTAGTCACGCATCATCGGAGAAGCACCAATGGAGGTGGTGAACCCCATCCGAGATGGTGTCTAGATTGGATCTGGTGGTTCTGGATTCTGCGGCGGCTGGTTGAATATTTCGTCGAAGCTTCCAGGGTTCTGGGATTTTTGGGGTATTTATAGAGCAAAGAGGCGGTCCGGGGGGCACCCGAGGTGGGCACAACCCACCAGGCACGCACAGCCTCTGGCGCGCGCCAGTGGAGTTGTAGCCTTTCCTCGGGACTCCCCCCACGTGCAACCATGGCCCAACTTCTTCCTTCTGGCCCATAAAAAATCATCGTGGAGTTTCGTGGCATTTGGACTTCATGTGATATTGATTTCCTGTGATGTAAAAAACATGGAAAAAACAGCAACTGTCACTTGGCACTATGTCAATAGGTTAGTACCAAAAAATGATATAAAATGATTATAAAACATCCAAGATTGATAATAAAACAACATGGAACAATACAAAAATTATAGATACGTTGGAGACGATCAAGATCCCCAAGCTTAACTCCTACTCGCCCTCCAAAGAGGTAAGTGATAAAAACAGAATTTTTGATGTGGAGTGTTGTTCATCATGTCATATCATATTCTTTTCTTTATAGCATGGACATTTGGACTTTTATGTGATTCAAAGCAATAGTCTAGTTTTGACATAATAATTTAGATACTCAAGCATATCAACAAGCAACCATGTCTTTCAGAATATCAACGCTCAAATAAGTTAACCCTAGCCCATCATGCTCAAACATTGATCCATTCATGAAACACACTCGAATATTAGCTATACCCAATACTTAAGCATGATCATATTGCCTCCTAGTTGGTGATTTTTATGAGAGGAGATGGAGAATCAAAATAAAATAAAAATTGCATAAAGTAAAAGAAAGGCCCTTCGCAGAGGGAAGTAGGGATTTGTAGAGGTGCCAGAGCTCAAAGCGAAAAAATTAGAGATAAAAACATTTTGGGAGGTGTATCCATCCCACCAACGAAAATGATTCAGAGTTCCGAACCCTTTCCATGCTAGATATGCCATAGGCGGTTCCCAAACAGAAAGTAAAGTTTATTCCTTTTTCCACCATTCTTTCACTTTCCATGGCTAGCCGTATCCACGGTTGCCCTCCATACCAACTCTTTAAAAGGAATTTATTATTTGACAACATATAGTAAATTCATTTTTGCATTTCGGGACTAGGCATCCTAAAAACCTTTGCCTTATTCTCGCAATGACAAGTGAATAAACACTCATCGTGAGAATAACACATCCAACATGGAAAATATTAGCCACCTGCTACTGCTCATGAGCTAAACAAACACATAAAAGAGTAGTTTATTTTGAAAATTAGAGATGGCACATGCAAATTTGCTTAGAACGGCAAAGAATACCTAATATAGGTAGATATAGTGGACTCATGTGGCAAAACTGGTTTAAAGGATTTTGCATGCACAAGTAGACATCATACTTGGTGCAAAATCAAGACTAGCAAAAGATTGAGAAGCGACCAACCAAGAAACGAATAATCTCATAAGCAAGCATTAAGCATAATTAACACCGAATAATGCACCATAAGTAGGATATAATTTCATTGCATGATTACTGACTTTCGTGCATGCATAGGGAATCACAAAACTTAACACCAATATTCTTACTAAAGCACAATTACTCATCAACATAACTCACATATCCCATCATCATATCTCAAAACTATTACTAAGAATCAAGTTTATTTTGTCCAATGATCTTCATGACATTTTTTTACTTTATCCTTCTTGGGTATCTATCACTTTGGGACTAATTTTCATGTGTTGCTTTTCACAAGCTCAAACAAATAAAAGTGAAGATCATGAGCATAACAAATTTTCTTTCTCTCAAAATAATTTAAGTGAAGCAAGAGAGAATTTTCAAAATTTTACTAACTCTCAAATAAATCTAAGTGAAGCAAGAGAGCAATTCTAACAAGTCATGAAATAATTTTGGCTCTCTCAAACAAGTGTGTCCAGCAAGGATTGATGACTTAAAACACAAAATAAAACAAGCAAAGACTCATATCATACAAGACGCTCCAAGTAAAACACATATGATGTGATGAATAAAATTATAGCCTCGAGTAAAATACCGATAGTTGTTGGAAGAAAGCGGGGATGCCGTTCTGGGGCATCCCCAAGCTTAGTTGGTTGCTCATTCTTGGATAATAAATTGGGATGCTGGGGCATCCCCAAGCTTAGGCTCTTACATCCTTCCTTCATCCATCGTAAGATAACCCAAAACTTGAAAACTTCAATCACACAAAACTCAACAAAACTTGTCGTGAGATCTTTTAGTGTAAGAAAAATAAATCACTACTATAAGTGCTGTATCAAACCAATTCATATTTTTTTTTGTATTATATCTACTGTATTCCAACTTTTCTATGGCAAAAACTCATCAAAGAAAACCATAGAGCCATCAAAATAAGCACACAACACAAAGAAAACAGAATCACAAAAGCAGCGATTGTAGTAATCTGACTTTTGCGAATACTACGGAACTCCAAAAATTCTACCAAATTAGGATGACCAGGGTAATTTGTATATTAATCTTCTGTGAAATGAATCAGAGCAAAAGATCTTTTTTGTGATTTCTGAAAATTATTTTCGTGAGCACAAAGTTTCTGTCTTTTTCAGCAAGATCAAACAACTATCACCCAAGAAGATACTAAAGGCTTTACTTGGCACAAACACTAATTAAAACGCAAAAAACACAATCATACCAGTAGCATAATTGTGCAAACACACAAAAACAGAAAGTAAAAGGCAAAAATAAATTTTATTCATTGGGTTGCCTCCGAACAAGCGCTATAGTTTTACGCCCTTAGCTAGGCGTAAGGCAAGGATCTAAGTTTTGTCATCTTTGGTTCAAGAGCCATAAAATTCCCTCATGATTGATTCATAAGGTGGCCTGATTTTTGTTCTAGTAAAGTGTTACATACCCTTCCTCAAAGAAAATTGGAACCTAATATTGCCTACTTTCATATCAATCATGGCACCGATAGTGCGTAAAAATGGTCTACCAAGAATAATTGGACAAGACGGATTGCAATCAATATCAAGAACAATGAAATCTATGGGCACATAGTTCCTATTTGCAAGAATAAGAACATCATTAATTCTTCACATAGGTTTTTTGTAGGACCTTGAGAAGAGGTGTCTAGAGGGGGGGGGATTAGACACTAAGTACCAAAGTTGCAGTTTTTAGGTTTCTTTAAAGTTTAAGTGGAGTTTAGGCACAAGTTTAACATTCACAACACATAGCAAGCAAGCATGCCGTAGTTTATGAGCAGCGAAAGTAAAGCATGCAACTTGCAAGAATGTAAAGGGAAGGGTTTTGGAGGATTCAAACGCAATTGGAGACACGGATGTTTTTGGCGTGGTTCCGAGTAGGTGGTGCTATCGTGACATCCACGTTGATGGAGACTTCAACCCACGAAGTGGTAGCAGGGTTCTTGGCATGAGTCCACTGGAGGGCTCCACCCACGAAGGGTCCTGAAGAAGCAACCTTGTCTATCCCACCATGGCCGTCACCACGAAGGACTCTGCCTCTACTAGCGGTAGAGATCTTCACGAAGTAGTATGCGATCTCCTTGCCCTTACAAACTCCTTGGTTCAACTCCACAATCTTGTCTGAGGCTCCCAAGTGACACCTAGCCAATCTAGGAGACACCACTTCCAAGAAGTAACAAACGGTGTGTTGATGATGAACTCCTTGCTCTTGTGCTTCAAATGATAGTCTCCCCAACACTCAACTCTCTCTCATAGGATTTGGATCTGGTGGAAAGAGGATTTGAGTAGAAAGCAACTTGGGGAAGGCTAGAGATCAAGATTCATATGGTAGGAATGGAATATCTTGGCCTCAAGACATGAGTAGGTAGTTCTCTCTCAGAAATAGGATCTTTGGAAGTGTAGGTTTAGTCGATGGCTCTCTCCACGAATGAAGAGGAGGTGGAGGGGTATATATAGCCTCCACACAAAATCTAACCGTTACACACAATCTACCAAACTTCGGTGGACGGAATCGTTAAACTTCGGTCGACCGATTTAGCAAATAATGTGACCGTTAGGGTTTTCGGTGGACCTGGAATGCAACTCGGTGGGACCGATTCCGTTAGGGTTAGGGCATAACGTAATCTCGGTAAGACCGATTACACAAACTCGGTGGGACCGATTTTGGTAATAAGCTTTCCAGAGAGTTGGTCAGGCAAACTCGGTTGAACCGATTATCAAACTCGGTAGGACCGATTTTGGTAATAAGTTAATCTCGGTAGAACCGATTGCTCAAACTCGGTGAGACCGATTTTGATAATGGACATACACAGAGAGATTACAATCCCATCTCGGTGAGACCGAGATCCCTATCAGTGAGACCGATTTGCCTAGGGTTTGTGGCGTTGGCTAAGTCATCAAAACTTCGGTGCCTTGGGATAGAAAGAATCAATGGGGCCGAGTTTGACTTTAGGTTTAGGACATATGTGTGGAAATGGGAAATTAGTTGAGGGTATTTGGACATATCACTAAGCACTTGAAGCAAGAGGCTCATTAAGCAACACCTCATTCCTCCTTGATAGTATTGGCTTTTCCTATAGACTCAATGTGATCTTGGATCACTAAAATGTAAAATGAAGAGTCTTGAGCTTGAAGCTTGAGCCAATCCTTTGTCCTTAGCATCTTGAAGGAGTTCCCACATCCTTTAGTCCATGCCACTTCATTGTTGAACTTATCTGAAACATACTAGATAAAGGTGTTAGTCGAACAAGAGATATGTTGACATTAATTACCAAAACCACCTAGGGAGCACTTGTGCTTTAAATCTCCCCCTTTTTGGTAATTGATGGCAACATACATCAAAGCTTTAGATAAAGATATAAATAATAGCAAGTAAAGCTTTGGAAAGACATGTAACAAGCATAGGCTCCCCCTACATGTATGCAATCATGTGAATATGAAACATAGAAGCATGTGATAGCATAACCATGATAGAGCAGGCAATGTGTTACATGTATCTTGGCTATATGCATCAGAGCAAAAAGTATTAAAGAGAATACTTTCATGCCCATGAGCCCTTCTTGCAAACAGTATGTACATTAGCAAGAATTCCACATACACATGATTGTGATGCATATACTTACCTTGTAGTCTTGAGTAGGCTTAGGATGGAATGAACCTGCGTAAACAAGGTTAGATAACACAGATACATCTACTAGCCAGAGCAAATGTAAGAAACCACAAGAATGCCAAGACTGGGATGACATGTAGAGAGTGAGTACTAGGTACCACAGTTGATTAGACATGTCCCCAAGAGTAAAGATATGCAATGAATTTCAAGGATTTGTTTCCCTTAGATGTCTTGCTCCCCCTGAATCTAGCATGGGATACTGGGAGAAGATAGGAAATGTAAAATCGTGAGTTGAATCGATATAAATGAAAAGAGCTAATGCAAACAAATGGAAGTAAGCACATATGAACATGTCTTTCCCCTCAAGAAGACATGTGGCATCTCTCCTCTTGAACACCAAGCATCTGGGATCCTTGAGAAATACTTTCTACTAGTATTCTCTCCCCTCGAGATCTCTCTTTCCCTCGAGATGTGATCTCTCTCTCTAAATGATAAGCTTTGATGTGATCTCTCTCCCCTTTGACATCAATTTCCAAGAAGGGCTTGATAAAGATGTAATCTCTCTCTCCCTTTGGAATTTGACGTGAATGGGTTTGATCCTTGAGTCACAACATAAGGCAATGATAAAAATGTGATGCTTGTAGAGGACAAGATTCATTGAGTGGAGCTGGATCAGAAAAAACACAGAATAAGTGGCAAATTGTTTTTCCCGTTGTGAAATCGGTGGCACCGAAAGTGGTATGCTTGGTGGTACCGAAATGGTATGCTTCGATTGAATGCAAGAGTTTTAGGTTGAACAGAAAATAACAAATCGGTGTAATCGAGTTCATCGCAGAGAAAACACTTGTCACCTCAGCTCACTAGGATCGGTAAGATCTCACAAAGATTTGCAAGGAATTAACTGAAAGATATGCAAGGAATTAGATGCAGAAAATGCAGAAAAATGCGAGAAAGAAATCTAGATGAAGTTTTTTTTAGAAGGGGAAACAAATATGCATGAGACAAATGCAAAAAATACAGAAGAAAACACAAGAGAACTTCATCTAGGGATGGTCGGCGACAAAGTCACCTATATTAGAGTATATTGACTTAGGAGTCAAGTGAGATCACTTGATCATATGTCATACTCTTAGTTTAAGCTCAAAATGGGGTTGCCATTTTTCGTTTAAGCATCTTGATGTATTCACATCTTGTCGAGTTGCTTTAGCTCATGACTCGGAGTAAAGCTTCTCTAAGATGGAATAACATACCTTGGTTGGTGGTGTTGTCCATGTAGTTGAACTTGTGTGAGTTGCTCAAGGTTGATGTAGCTCATCAAGAGTTTGGAGCTCCACTTGGAATTTGAGTCCATCTACCTACATGGCTTAGTTCTTGCAAGGAAGAGCACTTGTATATCCAGAAATGACAATCATGAAACTCAACATAGAATTTGTCAAAGGATATGTTTGAATGGTTTCGTGCTTCCTTGTCTTCAACCACCTTGTGTAGAGACTTGGTGATGTAGAGATTGCTCAAGATATGAGTAGGTTTCAACCTCATGGAATTTCATTCAACCAAGTACCTACATGGGTTAGATAACATGCAAGATACAAATATATCCAAGACATAAGTTTTTCATCATAAGAGAAGTATCAAGGATTAGTCATAAGCTCATGTCTTGCATGTATCCAATGGAGTTTCTACTCCAAGTTCGAAGCATCAATGATGTTCAATTCTCCTCTTAACCTGCAAAACACTTTCTCATCAAGAGGTTTAGTGAATATATCCGCTAATTGCTTTTCTAAGTCGAACATGCTTAAGATCAATGTCACCCTTAGCAACATGATCTCAAATGAAATGATGACGAACTTCAATATGCTTAGTTCGAGAATGTTGCACAGGATTATGACCAATTTTGATAGCACTTTCATTATCACAAAGCAATGGAACATGTCTCACATATATCCCATAATCTTTAAGAGTTTGGGTCATCCAAAGTAATTGAGCACAACATGATCCAAAGCAATATATTCAAGCTTCAAGTGGGTAAGGATCTGAGTTTTGTTTCTTGGAGGACCAAGACACAAGAGATCTACCAAGAAATTGACAAGTACCAAGTGGACTTTCTATCAACCTTGTCTCGCAGCATAGTCCGAGTCGGAATAGCCAACAAGATCAAAAGAGGCCCTCTTAGGATACCAAATGCCAAAGTTTGGTGTGTGGATTAAGTATCTCACTATCCTTTTCACGGCCTTAAGATGACATTCTTTAGGAGCAGCTTGATATCGTGCACACATGCACACACTTAGCATAATATCGGACGACGTGAAGCACATAGATATAACAATGAACCAATCATAGAGCGATAAACCTTTTGATCAACCGGTTCACCATCTTTGATCAAATCAAGATGTCCACTAGTAGGCATGGGTGTAGTCATACCTTTGCATTCTTGCATATTGAACTTCTTGAATAAGTCCTTAGTGTACTTTTGTTTGAGAGACAAAAGTACCTTCCTTAGTTTGCTTGATTTGCAACCCAAGAAAGAATTTGAGTTCACTCATCATAGACATCTCAAACTTCTCCGACATTAGCTTCCCAAACTTTTCACTAAAATGAGGGTTAGTTGAACCAAATATAATAACATCAACATAAATTTGGCACACAAATAGTTCACCATTAACCCTTTTAGTAAAAAGTGTAGAATCATTTTTCCCAATTTCAAAGCCTTTTTCAATAAGGAACTTGGTCAAGCATTTACACCATGCTCTAGGAGCTTGTTTAAGACCATAAAGAGCTTTGTGAAGTTTGTAAACATGATTGGGTTTCTTAGGATTGACAAAGCCGGGAGGTTGTTTAACATAAACTTCCTCCTCTATTTCACCATTTAGAAAAGCACTTTTAATGTCCATTTGGTACAAGGTGATATCATGGTGATTAGCATAGGAAAGTAAGATGCGAATGGACTCAAGTCTAGCAACGGGGCGTAAGTCTCACCATAGTCCATACCTTCGACTTGTGTGTAGCCTTGGGGCGACAAGACGTGCTTTGTTGCGTAACTACTTGTCCATCTTCATCTTGCTTGTTGCGTAAACACCCATTTGGTACCGATGATGTTGTGATTGTTGCTCGGGCTTCTCAACCAATGTCCAAACTTGGTTCCTCTCAAAGTTGTGTAGCTCTTCATGCATAGCATTTATCCAATCCGGATCTTCCAATGCTTCTTTCAACCTTCATAGGTTCAATGCTAGAGATGAAAGAATAGTTTTCACAAAAGTTAGCTAAACGAGTCTTAGAGCGAGTGATTCTCCCGGTTTGAATATCATTGTAGATTTGTTCGACGGGATGGTCTTTAGCAATTCTTGCTCAAAGTCGTGAAAGCTTTTGCTTGGATCTTCGTTGAACATCTTCTCTTCATCTTGTTCTTCTTCTTGGCCTTCTTCATTGTTGGCGCTTTGTCGTTCTCTCTTGTCGTGGTGGAGAAGGAGGTTGTTGATGTTCATCTTGATGCACTTTCCTCGCTTTTTCTTCATCTTGGTGTGTCCCACTTGTGGATGCTTCAGTATCAACTCTTGGTTCACCTTTGTCGTGAAGTAGAAGCTTCCACTTGACTCGGGACGAGGGTACTCTCCTTCACCTCCGTTGGACGCCGGACCTTGCCAATAGACAAGTCTTGGATTGCTTCAAGGATCTTTGTCTCCCTCACATCAATTGGCAATTGCTCTACTTATGGCGAAATAAGTTAGATTCATCAACTTCACATCTACCGCTCCTTCAACCTTTCGGGTGAAATTGTTGTAGACACGGTATGTGTGAGAGTTTGAGCCATAACCTAGTAGGGAAACCCTTCATGAGACTTAGGAGCAAATTTAGAACGACGATTTATGCTTATCAAGAATGTAGCACTTTGAGCCGAATACTCAAAAAGTATCCAACTTGGGGTTTATTACGGTGAGGAGCTCGTATGCCGTCTTGCCGAGTAGCTTGTGAAGATACAAGCGATTTGTTGCATGACAAGTCGCTCTCAACCGCTTCTCGCCTAAAAGTGCTTGACGTCTTGTACTCATCAAGCATCGTTCTCGCCATTTCGATGAGCGTCGGTTCTTCCTCTCAACAACTCCATTTTGTTGAGGTGTGTACGTGGCCGAGAACTCGTGTGAAATCCTTCTTCGTCAAGAAAGGTGTCCACATTTATGCGTTCTTGAACTCCGTTCCGCTGTCATTGCGAACCTTCTTGATCGTCACTTCAAATTGGTTTTGGGCCTTCCTAGCGAAGATTTTGAAGATCTTTTGGACCTGCGATTTATCATCGAGAAAGAACACCCACGTAAATCTAGAAAAATCATCAACTATAACTAGACCAAAAGAATTTCCACCGAGACTCTTGTAAGAGTTGGGACCAAAGAGATCCATGTAAAGTAGCTCGAGTGGCCTCTTCGTGGTCATGATGTTCTTCACGGATGCCTTCCTCCAACCTGTTTACCTGCTTGACAAGCACCGCAAAGTCTATCCTTATCAAATATGACATCATTAACTCCAAGGATATGATTCCCCTTAATAGAAAGCTTGTCAAGGTTTCGCATACCAACATGACCTAATCATCTATGCCATAACCAGCCTTTTGAGGATTTAGCAATGAAGCAAGTTTTAGGTTGAGCCTTTTTAGTGAAATCAACAATGTATAGATCACCTCTACGCACACCAGTAAAGACCATTTTATGATTATCTCGACGAAAAACATGGCAATCTACTTCAGTAAATAGAACATTGAAACCGAAATCAGCAAGTCTAGATAATTGAAAGTAAGTTGTACCCAAGAGATTCAACGAGGATGACATTTTGTATGGAGCTATCATGTGAGATGGCCACCTTACCAAGGCCAACCACCTTACCCTTTTGAGTTGTCACCGAAAAGTGACATACTTTCGAGGACTATCATTATCGGTAAGCTCAATAAACATGTCTTTTATCTCCGGTCATGTGATCGGTGCATCCACCGTCAAGACCCATTCCTTTCCTCCCGACACATATCCCCGAAGATTTGCCATAAGACCAAAATGTCTCATTGCATCATCAAGATCGAAGTCACTATCATCATCCTCATCATAGTATCCATGTTCAACATCGTCATGTGGTGTATCAAGTCCTAGAGAGGGTAATTCGTTAGAGTGAGTTCGACAATGATCTTGCTTATGAATTCTTATAGCTTCGGAAATAATATCACTAACAATTCCAACATCTCCTTTGGCACGCATGAGGTCGGTGAGTTCAAATAGATGATCACCAAACATAGAGGATCACCGAATTCATCTTACTCAAGGCAATAGACTTATGAAGAATTTCATCTAGATTTTTCAAGGAATAACTGGAAAACGTTCCTCAAGAAATTTCCATATTGTTGTAGGCACACTCAAAAGTAGGCAAGATTCTAATCAAGTTTCTAGGCAAGCCTCTAGTGATAAGATTAATAGTTCTAAGATTTCTAGTCATGTCAATAGATTCATCAAGGGTAGGATGCATAGGATCAACATGAGGTGCACAAGGACTAGCAATGTACTTGTTCAAATGATATTGATTGAAAATTGCAAGCATCTCATTTTTTCCACTCATGAAAATACTCTCCATCAAGAATAGGCACTCTATGTCTAAGAATCCCCAAAGTAGACTCCATCCATCTTCCTCCAATGGTGATTAAACCAAAGCAATGGAGACCAAAGCCTCGATACCACTTGTAGGACCTTGAGAAGAGGTGTCTAGAGGGGGGATTAGACACTAAGTACCAAAGTTGCAGCTTTTAGGTTTCTTTTAAAGTTTAAGTGGAGTTTAGGCACAAGTTTAACATTCTACAACACATAGCAAGCAAGCATGCAAAGAGTTTATGAGCAGCGGGAAAGTAAAGCATGCAACTTGCAAGAATGTAAAGGGAAGGGTTTTGGAGGATTCAAACGCAATTGGAGACACGGATGTTTTGGCATGGTTCCGATAGGGTGGTGCTATCAGACATCCACGCTGATGGAGACTTCAACCCACGAAGGGTAGCCACAGTTGCTTGAGTCCACGGAGGGCTCCACCCACGTATGGGTCCATGAAGAAGCAACCTTGTCTATCCCACCATGGTCACGCCCACGAAGGACTTGCCTCACTAGCGTGTAGATCTTCAATGTAAGTAGGCGATCTCCTTGCCCTTGCAAACTCTTGGTCTAACTCCCACAATCTTGTCGGAGGCTCCCCAAGTGACACTCTAGCCAATCTAGGAGACACCACTCTCCAAGAAGTAACAAGCGGTGTGTTGATGATGAACTCCTTGCTCTTGTCCTTCAAAATGATAGTCTCCCCAACACTCAACTCTCTCTCTCTTGGATTTGGATCTCGGTGGAAAGAGGGTTTGAGTGGAAAGCAACTTGTGGGAAGGCTAGAGATCAAGATTCATATGGTAGGAATGGAATATCTTGGCCTCAAGACATGAGTAGGTAGTTCTCTCTCAGAAAATAGGATCTCTTTGGAAGTGTAGGTTTAGTCTGATGGCTCTCTCCACGAATGAAGAGCAGGTGGAGGGGTATATATAGCCTCCACAAAAAAAAATCTAACTGTTACACACAATCTACCAAACTCCGGTGGGACTGAATAGATTAAACTTCGGTCAGTGCACCGATTTACCAAATAATGTGACCGGTTAGGGTTTTCGATGGGACGAATGCAACTCGGTGGGACCGATTCGGTTAGGGTTAGGGCATAACGTAATCTCAGAAGATCGATTACACACAACTTCGGTGGGACCGATTTTGGTAATAAGCTTTCTAGAGAGTTGGTCGCAAACTTCGGTTGAACTGATTATCAAACTTGGGTAGGACCGATTTTGGTAATAAGTTAACGAGAAAGTTTGCATTGTAATCACGGTGAATGTAGATTGCCTGGGAAAGCTTCCTGGGTGAGACCGATTTTGATAATGGACATACAAGAGATTACATAATCCCCATCTCTTAAGTGGAGACCGAAGATCCCTACTCCGACAGACCCGATTTGCCTCTAGGGTTTGTGGCGTTAGCTAAGTCATCAAAACTGGGCATGCCTTGGATAGAAAGAATCAAATTAATGAAGTTTGACTTTAGGTTTAGGACATATGTGGAAATGGGAAAGTAGTTGAGGGTATTTGGAGCATATCACTAAGCACTTGAAGCAAGAGGCTCATTGCAACACCTCATTCCTCCTTGATAGTATTGGCTTTTCCTATAGACTCAATGTGATCTTGGATCACCAAAATGTAAAATGAAGAGTCTTGAGCTTGAAGCTTGAGCCAATCCTTTGTCCTTAGCATCTTGAAGGAGTTCCCACATCCTTTAGTCCATGCCACTTCATTGTTGAACTTATCTGAAACATACTAGATAAAGGTGTTAGTCGAACAAGAGATATGTTGACATTAATTACCAAAACCACATAGGGAGCACTTGTGCTTTCACTTTTTAATAGTAGAATCCACCAAGTGCAAATTCAAAGAACATTCTTCAAGATTAGTAAGACCAAGCACATCACATAAAGATTTCGGAATTGTAGAAACACTAGCACCCAAGTCACACAAAGCAAAACACTCATAATTTTTAATCTTGACTTTGATAGTAGGTTCCCACTCATCATGCAATTTTCTAGGAATCAAACTTCTAATTCAACTTTTCTTCCAAAGCTTTCATCATAGCATCAACAAGATGTTTAGTAAAAGCTTGTTTTGTTCATAAGCATGGGGGTGAATTTAGCATGGATTGCAACAAAGAAATACAATCAATCAAAGAGCAATATCATAATTAAAAGTCTTTTGTAACCAAAAATAGTTGGGTGCATCACTAGCTAAAGTTTTGACCTCTCCAAACCCACTTTTATCAATTTTCTTCTCAACAAGATTTTCACCTTCCCAAATATTGGGACGCCTTTTCTACCTTAAAGTTGACTTTTCCTCAAGTCCCTTTTTCATCATTCTTAACTTAACTAAACAAGGAATCAATAGAAGAAACACCAATCATTTTAAGATCTTCATCACTTTTATCTTCTAACTTGAGATTGGTTTCTTGATTGTTGATTTACTAAAGGTAACAGAATCCAGATATTTTTCCTAGTAAACTTTCAGCAAAAGCATACTTAGATTGGAGATTGCAAACTTCTCTACTAATATCATCAATGTGATAGCATCTAGCACAATGGAGTGCTCCTTAAGTTCTTCGGTAAAGTACTTGTTATGCTCAATTGTGTAGTCATGTATTCCTTAGCACTTTTCTCAGTTTCAAGCAAAATATTGGGGTAAGGAACATCATAATATTTTCTTTGAGGCATCATGCTTACGCAAAAGAACGCACACAAAAACAGATCCGGCAAGAAAACGACGAACGGAGAAAGAGATGCAAATAAAAAGGCAAATCTTTGAGAAGTGGGGGAGAGGAAAACGAGAGGCAAATGGCAGATAATGTAAATTGCGAGGAGATGAGATTTGTGATTAGGAACCTGGTTATGTTCAAGATCCTCCCCGGCAACGGTGCCAGAAATTCCTTTTGATGTCGCTTGAAGCTACGTCGGTATTTCCCCAAAGAGGAAGGGATGATGCAGCACGGCGTGTAGGTATTTCCTCGAGATATGAAACCAAGGTTATCGAACCAGTAGGAGAACTAAGCAACACAACGTACACAGCCCACACACACAAATAACAACACCTACATCGCAGACGTGTTAAGGGGTTGTCAATCCCTTCCGATAGCAGCGCGAGAATTGCGTGTTGTGAGGAGAAAGTTGTAATAGATTGAATAAATAGATCGCAAAATAAAATAAAGTGCAACAAAAGTATTTTTGTATTTTGGTTTAATAGATCTGAATAAAAAGTGCAAATAAAAATAGATCGCAAAGCAAATATATATGAAAGAAGACTGGGGGCCATAGATTTCACTAGTGGCTCTCTCTGAAGATAGCAAACGGTAAAACAATTTACTGTTGGGCAATTGATAGAACTTCAAATAATTATGATGATATCCAGGAAATGATCATTACATAGGCATCACGTCCAAGATTAGTAGACTGACTCCTGCCTGCATCTACTACTGTTACTCCACACATCGACCGCTATCCAGCATGCATCTAGTGTATTAAGTTCATGGAAAAACGGAATAATGCAATAAGAAAAATGACATGATGTAGACAAGATCCGTTTATCTATGGCGGTAGATATTGATATTAATCTTTTTATCCTTAGTAGCAACGATACATACGTATGACTCCGCTACGTCAGCAGGATCAAACAGTAAGATTGAACCCACTAGGGCACCTCTTCCCATTGCAAAGATAAATAGATCAAGTGGGCCAGCAGAAACCCAAATATCGGAGAAGAAATATGAGGCTATAAGAGATCATGCATATAAGAGATCAAAGAAACTCAAATAACTTTTCATGGATATAAAAGATATATTTGATCATAAACTCAAAGTTCATCGAATCCCAACAAACACACCACAAAAAGAGTTACATCATATGGATCTCCAAGAGACCATTGTATTGAGAATTCAGCGAGAGAGAGAAAGCCATATAGCTACTAACTCTGGACCTGAAGGTCTACAAAGAACTACTTCACGCATCATCGGAGAGGCACAATGGAGGTGGTGAACCCCATCAGAGATGGTGTCTAGATTGGATCTGGTGGTTTTTGGACCTCTGCTGACTGCTTGATGAATATTCGTCGACGCTTATGCGGTTCTGGGATTTTTTGGGGGTATTTATAGAGCAAAGAGTGGTCCGGCACCCGGTGGGCACAACCCATCAGGTGCTGGGAGCCTCTGGCACCACGGTGGGTTGTCCCCTCCTTGGGACTCCCCCTAGGTGCAACCAGGGCCCAACTTCTTCCTTTTGGCCGATAAAAAATCATCGTGGAGTTTCGTGGCATTTGGACTTCGTCTGATATTGATTTCCTGCGATGTAAAAAACATGAAAAAAAAACAGCAACTGGCACTTGGCACTATGTCAGGTTAGTACCAAAAAATAATATAAAATGACTATAAAATGATTATAAAGCATCCAAGATTGATAATAAAACAACATGGAACAATAAAAAATTATAGATACATTAAAGACATGTCAATAACCGTCTGCGATGAGATTGACAGGATAAACAGAGATAACAAATTAATATGAGCGAGCGGAAATACAGATATATACAGTCTGCTTAATCTAGTCCTTCTTCTTGTTGTTGTTGTTGTTGGATGACCCCGCAACATCGTCTTGGCGAGCATGCTTCTTGCCGCTGACCGTTGGCTTTTCATCGCCGGAAATGCGTCATACGTTGTTCTTGTCGATGCGTCCTCCTCCTCCTTGTTCGACCATTCCTCCTCCTATCATCATCGCCATTCTCTTGATCCTCCGACGGTTCTCGTCAGATCTAAGGTTGTTTGTCACGACAACTCAGGACAGCGTCCCTTCCATGACCCGGATATAATCGAGTGCGGGCTCGGCCTTCATGGAAGATGACCGGGATGATTCCGATGTTGACCTATCATCGGGCACTAGACTGGTGGCCGAACTATCGTCCTCACCGTCACTCGACATGGCTGCAGTCGTATAAAAACTGTGAGAAAGCGAGATTGCAGAGTGCGTGCAAGTGTGTAGCGCGGCCTGCCGGTGACGATGAAGATGGTGGACACTTAAGCAGGGTATGTAGAGAAGAGGAAATTCCAATTGAAGCGGGGGTTGATGTATTATCTAACCGCTGATATAATCAACCACAACTAGCAGGTTGTAACACCCCCAGCATCACATTACAGTAATCTCCCCCTAATGAAGGTCATGTCATCATGATCATCATATGCCAAATTGCCACTTGTCCAAAATCCGCTTCAAATTCAAATTCAAATTTGAATTGTCAAATATTTGCTTCTTCTTTCATAGAAATAAAATAGTTCATCCTATGGCAAATAATCCCTAGATATTTTTCATGTTGAAGCCAACATTTTTGGAATTCCCAAATTGCCCCTGGGAATTTATTATCTGGTCCAGTAGTATTTAAGATGTCCTTTTCATTTTCTAAAAATGCTTGGACAACTCCTGATGACCCCAAACTTTTTGTTCCATCTCAAGATTTTGTGTTAGAACTATGTGCCAAGCTATGTTCTAAACAAAACTCATTTGGTACTAAAAGGAAATGCAAAAGAATGACTCAAATGTTGACAGAAAAAAAGAGATAAGAGAAAAGGCATAAGGAACTATTATGCACTCGGCCTACTCCTACAGTACAAAGCCCAGCCCACAACCAGCCATCCCCTACCTTGCTACAGAGAAGAGATGCATTAGTCATTCAAAAAGCTGCCAAGCCAGCATTATTTCGTGTCCATATCCCGGCTCCCTTACAGGCTATAAGACCGACCCCCGCGACCCTGGGACAAACCTAGCCCCTTTTCCTTCCCTTTCCTGTGTCGTTGCTCTCTCCCCCACACCCATCTGATGCCACCATCGTCGGCATTCATTCTTGTGACCCCTTTGGCCTCCCTTACGTGTCGCCAAAGATGTCCAAAAAGCATCCTCGTCGTCGTCTCCTTCGTCCTCGACGATGAATCAAGTCGGGAAAGGCTCATATGCCTTTTCATCACTATCATCATGTTGCCGATTCCGCCTCCCTCTTCAACCCTCGTCGTGACGGGACCGCATGAATCTTGCCTTTACGCTTGCGTATTAATGCTCCACCTGCTTGCCATCCATCTGTCTGAGCATGTTGCTACCCAAACCTCGGATGCCACGAGC